>VWZO01018846.1:31110-164036 GCA_013396975.1 Bucco capensis | reverse complement strand
GGAACTGTAGATGTTAGGTTGTATTCAGAGCTCTCCTCCCCACTGTCCCTGATGGATGGAACTGTAGATGTTAGGCTGTATCTGAACGGATCCTTCTGTGCAGGACACCGCCTCATCTCCGTGAACAGCACAAGCTTGGAGGGTGTCAGCCACCATGCAGCACTAGAGATTCTGGAGAATGCACCTGAAGATGTGACCCTTGTTATCTCTCAGCCCAAGGACAAGCTTTCCAAAGGTACAGAGAGAAATATTCCTTTGTATTAAAGAGTTGTTCTTGGAACACTCTGACCTTTCTGATACCTTTTATCAAGTACTTTCTCTGTGTCTCTAAAATGACTAATCTCATCAGCTGACAGAGCCATAAACCATCATGCTGACTGCAGGCTCTTCTGTAAGCAACCCTAGCTAGTAAGTGCATGCTTGAGATTGTGTCCTGGAACTGAAGGCAGATGTGTTGAGGTAACCTTTGGTGGGGACACAGCAGTGCCTGGAGAACAAAGTGTGCTGCCTAACAGGAACAGGTAGAACCTTACCTGGCTGTTAGCTAGGAAAGCTGTGTCACGCTCCAGGGATGTCAGCAGCTACTGATGAGTGTCTTGTCTCCTGGTTTACAGCATTGTGCAACACTGCACACATCAGTAATGGAAGCAGAGGCTATCTGAGGAGGCCATCATCAGTGCAGGACAACGAGGCAGAGTCCTCTTCAGAAGAGCACAGCCGCTCCCGTGGGCACCAGAGGCCTGTTTCAGGGAGCTTGTCTGGTTTGTCGGGAGGCAAGCGGGATGGAAGCCTGAGCTCCCAGGATTCCAGAACTGAGAGTGCCAGCCTGTCTCAGAGCCAGCCAGCCAGCTTCTTGGGCAAATGTCCAAGTGGTAGAGGCCAGCAGGATCCTCAGTATTACAGTGGTGCCCAGTCTGGCCTCTCTAAAATGAGCGAGAAGAGAAGATCCTCGTCCGACAGCACTCGAGCGAAAAATAAGAGGCCTGGCCCAGTGGAGTCTGTGGAATATTCTGACCGAGGGGATTCTGACATGGATGAAGCAACTTATTCCAGCAGTCAGGAGCAACAGCCAGCTAAAAAGGCATAGTGTATTTCATACGACTATTTCCCATCAGTGTAAGAGTGGTAGCAAAGTAGCTGACTCTGCAAGTGAATAAAGTGGAAGGAATGTGGGGAAAGGGGACAGCCTAACCTGTAGCTTACCCTTCTAAAGGCAATTTCTAATAGTTTAGTGATGTTGTTCAAAATAAATGGAGAAAATTACTCCTGTAGCTTGAAAGAACTTCCCAGCTTTCCATTATCACCAGATGGGCATGTCTTACTAGATAGAGTCAGATTGTCCTTTGGGATCAACACAGAGATTCTGTAGGATATCTCCTTCCAATTCTGTGTGTTTGTCCAGTATGCTCAGTCCAGTCACCACCCCTAGAGGTAAGTTCATTCACCTGACAGATAAATGATGGTTTTCCTAGATTAAAGTAGCAGTGATGCTTTTGGAATAGCTAGCAGCAGAACTCGTGTTTTGGGATTAATCTAATCCATGGAAAACTGCTCTGGCATAGTGAAGTTCAGCAGCAAGCCATGCTCTGTTCTGAACAGAGTCCACTTGCTGTTTCCCCTTTCCAAAAGTACACACTGGCAAGTACTGCAAATTAATTCCTGACCTGCAGTGATTCCTCTTTTCATCTGGTGGAGGTTATTCAGTCAAGTTGTGGCAGCTCCTGTGAATTAGCCCAGCAGACCCTGGGCTGCTGTAATACTGGAGTGTTATAGTTTCTGTGCTCTGTGACTACCTCACTTGGACAATAAAGACTGCTGCTGAAGGCTAAGCATATTTCTTTGCTAAACCTATTCAGTGGCAGCAGTGGAAGTGTTGAAGCCTTGAGCCTTATGAGTGTTACTAATTGGGACTTTGCCATGTGAACTCCTTTTAGCTGCATCTGACTCAAACCCTCACCCTTTAGGGTCTTAATTGTACAGTTCTGTTCTAACAGCAAACCATTCTCTCTTTTTGTTCTGTCTGTCTGTCTGTTTGTTTAAATAAAGGAATCTTCCTCAGTGAACACAGCCAAAAAAATGAACTCTAAAAAGGTTACTGCAACACTTCTTAAACCTGGAGATATCTTTGAGGTTGAACTAGCCAAAAAAGATAACGGCTTGGGAATAAGTGTCACGGTACTGTTTGACAAGGTTTTTAGATGTTTTCTCTTTTTTCTCTACTCCCAGCAACCCATTCAATTGCTAAATTACAAGGAAGCAAAAGTATTTTTACTGATGTGTGATCAATATTACCAAAGCTGAAAAGTAATACTATTTGATATCCCCTTTTTTGTCCTCTGCCCTTGAAGTAACTCTTTTTTGTTGTTGTTGTTTTATGGTGGAGCCCCAAATAGAATCTTATCCCAGAGGCTGCTTTGTGAGTACAAAAAGCAAGATGGTCTTTGTCCTTTGCTACCTAACAGTGTGGCAAATTGACAAGGGAGAGAAGCCCCAAGCAGTGAGTGGAAGCTGTAGTGTTACTGAGGAGTATCTATACCACGTTCAGTGCTCTCCCTCTGCTGGATAAAAGGCAGAAAGCAAAAAAACTTATTTCAAATAAGACCTGGCTGACACTGCTGCCTTGCAATGCCAGACAAAAATGTGTTTTTAATGGCCTCATGTCTCTTTGGGCTCTAGACTTTAGAAGGTAGTTACTATGTAGGGCCTGCCATAGTGCAGAGTGGCACTTGAGGGAAGGGGAGAAACATTTACAACCAAGATGCACGTGGTTTTCACTGCTTCTGTGCTTTTGTTCACAAATACATTGTCTCTGGTGGGTTCAGCACTGGACAACATGGTGATCTGGGAAATAAAAAGTTGCTTTCATTCTAAGCAGTGAAAGCAGTTAGCTGGTGGCTTTCCCTGGCTGTTTACCCAGCCAGCCATGTTGGCCTCTTCCCAAAGGTGGCTCTAGGGGTAGGTGGGTAGGCAGAGTGCGAGTTCACAAGCCTAGCCCTGTTTTCATACATGTGGCTAGTGTTGTAAGAGAGGCAGAATGAAATGCCAGTATTGTAGCATCCCTGTCTGTTCCAAGTCATATTGCATACCTGAGGTAGCTGGAGGAACCAAGGTTCAGCAGGAGCTAGTTCTGAACAGTACTCAGCCTGCTCTAAGCATGCTTTGCCTTGATAGAAAGTCTTAGAAGATGCCCAAGAGTTCTCTTAAAGGATAACCAAGTGGTATCTTCCTGGACCTTCCCCTTGGCAGCCTCCATTCTACCCCTGGCATTGCTGTCCTGTGAAAAGGTGTAAAATTGGCTCTCTGCATTCAGTTTTCCCAGGCAATATTCTGTGTTTTGGGACCAAATACACAGTTCATACACTGTTGGTCTCCCTTTTCTGTCCAAGTTTGTGCAGAAGCACTGATAGTGCAGCAGAGAGCCAGAATCAGGCAGAGGTTTGGGTTGGAGGGAACCTTTCTAAAATCTAGTGCAGCCCTCCCTGCCATGAGCAGAAAGAAAATAGCATCAAACAGATGCTATTTGAACTTGAGCAGGGTTTTTTCAGCCCAGACCTTCACACTTGTATGAGCTGAGAGGAAGCAGCCCTAGCAACACACCTTAGTTCCCTGTTAGATCAGAGAGGCTGTGTTGGAATAGGACACTGCATGGCTCTGCAGCTTGTGCTTTGGCATGCTGTGCTCTCACACATCTCTGGGCTTTGATGTGCATGCAGGCATGTGGAGTCCAGTGTGATGCAGACATGTTTCTGCTTAAGGGCAGTTCTTTGTTCCAGGTGCATTTGTGCTGTGATGCATCATGTTTTCAGCACCTTCCCACCCCAGCCCTATGCCCAAGAAGTTGCATGACTGTGCAGATGTGTCTCATGTCACATTTTGGGTTTGATACTTTGGCTAGTGCTTTTTAGATGCCAGCAGCCCAAGTGCTTCCTGAGTACAGTTTTCCTTGTGTAACATTGTGTTGGATTGCCAGGTTTTCTAACTGCAGAAAGACTTAACCAATCCTGGTTTTGCTTTCCTTTCAGGGTGGTGTAAATACCAGCATAAGGCATGGTGGCATTTATGTGAAAGCCATTATTCCAAAGGGAGCAGCTGAAGCAGATGGCAGAATAGAAAAAGGTATTTCACTTCTTTCAGCTGGAACTCTGAATGTCCAGAAGAGCAGGTCACTGTGATGGACTTGATGATGCACTAGAGCCTAAAAGTTAGGAACTCTGGTTGCCTCCTTTCACTGGGAAGAGGAGTTATTTTTCCAAGCTACTGCATTTTCAGTTGTAACTTTGAGCTTTGTCTTACTACTGGCTTGCAGGTGAAGATTTTTAGAACCAGCAGAAAACTGCTGAGGCTGTGGAGGGGGAAAAAAAGGAGAGAGACTCCAGGATTTCTTTATTTCTTTTTCAACTAATGTAGCCTGTGTTAATGGAGAACACTTCTCTCACTTCTCTGTTCCAGCCATGGAGAGAGAGGGCTTTGTATTATTTGTGGCCTTCTTGTTTGGCATGCTGGGCAGCTCAATAGAGAAAAATCAGTGTAATTGTTAGGGCTTTTCTTGTTTGTCAGCCAGGCCACATTCTTTACTGAAGTGAGAGCTCCAAGGCAGAGTAAGATCTGTTTGTGACAAAGAGCCTGAGCTTTGTGGCAGGCTGTCACTAGCCTTCACATGAGGTTACCCCAGAGAATCAGAGAATCCTTTAGGTTGGGAAAGACCTTAATTGATCTTAAAGATCATTCAGTCCAACTGGAGAGTTGTTTTCTTGACTCTGACTGTGGAGGGGAGGGAGAATTTGCTTCAATAGCTGTCCCCATTAGCTGAGACTTGATGGTTTCTGTGTATCTCCTGTGTTTTATCAGTGATGCTCTGCCTAGTTTGTCTTCAATGATTCCTCCATGATTTGTAGGTGACCGTGTGCTGTCTGTCAATGGCATTAGCTTGGAAGGTGCTACCCATAAGCAAGCTGTTGAAACCCTGAGAAACACTGGGCAGGTAAGCAGCAGCTGGTCCTGTCTGTGGTAAACCAGAGGAGTGCAGAAGAGGTCAAGGAACCTGAAGACTGGCATTCTCCCCAGTGTCCTGGTTGTGTTAGATGTGCTTTCTTAGGCTCCTTGGCTTCCTCAGCCTTGAGTCCTGCTGTTCAGCCTAAGGAAGTTTGGCTCTGTGTAGGGAGGAGAGGTCTGCATGAAATCAGTTTCTCCTTGTTGTTGGGCTTCCTAGGTGCATGGGCTGGGAAGCAGCATGCTCCAGATGGGTCCTGAATCCAAATCACTGAGGAGAATAAGGCCTCCATGGGTGCAGCTGTGTTGGGATGCTGTGTCAGTAGCATTGCTTGACTCTTGGCCTTCTGTACAGCACTTGATTCTGTCAGTGGTGTCTCCTCACTTAATAGTGACTGCTGTGGTAAGGGTTAGACATGATGATCTTCAGGGTCTCTTCCAACCCAAATGAGTCTGTGATCCTATGATTCCTATGTGGCAGTACCTGCACACCTGAAAACAGCCAGTGAAGGTGCACATGCAGGGCTCAGGACTGCTGTTTGTGTTCACTTCATAAAATGCTTTTAATTCTATTCCCTATATGCATTTGAAAATAACACTGTCTTGGACACTTCTTAACCTCCTCACAGCCTTCTTGGAAGAAAAGCTTTTCTTCCTCTGGCAAGTATCTTCTGAGTCCATAAGTGGCTTTGGGAGGTTGTCACTTAAAATAAGGGACAAATGGAGAATGGATGGGGAGGGAGGTGTCTGTAAACATGGTGCTGTTAAACTTAGGACCCTGCCAAGTTAGAAAGAAACCTGTCGTGTAGGCTGTGCTATCTCTGTGACTGTTGCCACTTAACTGGAGGATGTTGCATCTCTTTAGGTGGTGCATCTGCTGTTGGAAAAAGGTCAGCTTTCAGTGTCCAAGGTTCATGCTCCGGGAACACCACAATGCACACCTCCAAATCACTGTGATCCACAGGAGAAACCAGCAACAAAACCTGCAAATGCCAAGGATTACAGCTTTGTCACTGCAGGTCAGGTCCCACAGGACAATTCTATGAACTTTCCAAGTGCCCTTTTGTTTTTCTAATGTTTTTCTCTAAATCTTCTGTAGAATAGAAGAACAGAGGAAAGAGCTGCTAGGAATCTGTCCTGAGCCCCTACACAATGCAGGCTCTTCCTTTTTGTGCTCTTTGTGTTTTCTTGCACATCTTGGTAACTTTGTTTAGTCTCAGTTAACTGTTTGCTCTCTGTGTTCCTTGTTGCTTCCCCACTTCACCAGCCCTTCAGGCCAGGGCTGTGGCAAGGTTGGGGTAAGAGGGGTGCTGCTATCTCTGGTACTGCTAAGGAATGCCAAGGGAAGGTATAGATCCTCATGTAAATGAGAGCTTCTGTGATGCTGCTCTCCTGTCCAGGTGCGAGAAGACACCAAGAGTTGGATGAAGAGAAAAGAGGGATTTGTGTAGCTGACTGTAGAGTTTGACATACTTCAGCTTCTCTTGCTGGAGACCTGTGCAAGTGGAGGGAGGCCTAGCCGGATAGGGAAAACACTGCAGCTATCTTCTGGTCTTCCTGCATGGGATTTCTCCTGTCTGCCAGGAAGTCCAGTGGCTGTTCTCACTAATGTCTGATCAGCTGCCACAAAGGTTGTGTCACTCTACTCTTTAATGGACTTCCTGAGGAACAGTATTTTGGAGACTCCCTGGCTTTCTCTCTAGTGTAGGTGTTGGCAGGGCAAGCCACCAGACTGTGAAGTCTTGAGCAGCTTTTTGTTCTCATGACCTTGGATGGATAATGTGGAAGAACCTTGGGAGGGCAAGACTGTGCATTGGGATGTCTGGAGCAGGAGCTCCAGCCACTCTGTTTCACAGCCAGCATGCCTTGGGAAATAAGAAGTTCATGTGTCTTTTGCAGAGAACACATTTGAGGTGAAGCTGTTGAAGAACAGCTCAGGTCTGGGGTTCAGCTTCTGCCGTGAAGATAACCTTGTCCCAGAGCAGCTGGGCTCCACTGTTGTGAGGGTGAAGAAGCTGTTCCCGGGGCAGCCCGCTGCCGAGAGCGGGCAGATCGAGATCGGGGATGTCATTCTGCAGGTGAACGGAGCATCGCTGAAGGGTTTGTCTCAGCAGGTTTGTATCTCAGTAGTGAAACCCATGTTGTGTGAGTCCTGGGGATCTGTGCCTAATCATGAATCCCACTGTGGCCACAGGAAGTCATCTCTGCTCTGAGGGGAACATCTCCAGAAGTGTCTCTTCTCCTGTGCCGGCCACCAGCTGGTGTCCTACCAGACATCGATCCTGCTTTGTTGGTAAGCTCTATGGCACATGGTGGTTTGGTTTCAACTGCTACTTGAAGGTTGATTTATTCAGCCTCATGGGTGGGTTAGTTACGTACAAGATACAGATGGAAAGATGGGAACAGGGCTCCCAGAAACATGATTCTTACCAGAAATCCCTCAGGAGTCCGCTGTGCTATGATAGCTTTAATGATTCTGTGTGATTCTGTTCACGCAGTTGAGCCACTGACCAATTAATTGCTTTTGATAATTTCTGTTCAGTCTTTGCAACTTTTTTTTGTCATCAGAACTGGAGTTTGATGCATTGAATGTCCTTGCTCTCTGTAGACTCCCATCCATTCACCCCAACAAGTATTTCCAGATCTCAGCAGAGAAGTTTCTGGTCCATCCAATGGAGAACCAGGTGATAGCTCAGATGAAAATGAAACTACTGATCTGAGCAAGAAAAGGCTACAATCTTCCTCTAGAAGAGACAGCTACAGTGACAGCAGCAGGAGTGGTGATGAGGAGGTGACAGACTCCCCAGCACAGGTGCGCCTTGCCTGGAGTTCTGCACGGTACCAAACTGCAGCTGAAGCTGGGACACAGGCACATGGTGGTCAGGAGGAGGCTGTTGGCACCATCTTATATGACAATCAAGAGGTTTCTAGCAAGTCAGAGCTTGAAGACAGGTATGCTCTTTGTAATGATCCACAAAGTACTGTGGATGCTGTTGACAAAAATATTGGACCTATTCATAGAAATACTCATTTAGTTTTGCTTTTGAGAACTCTCTGAAGTCAGTATAGGTCCATATATTCATTGATAGTAACAGCCACCTTACACAAGCTGAGCCTTGTTTTTCTCCTTGTTTAATCTGCAGTAATCTGCCACTGGATTTGCCACGGATCCCAACGTGTAGAACTGTCCCAGATGTGACCACATCTGTCTTAATAAATGACTGCTACACCACTCCTGCTTCTGAGCTGACTTCGCACCTGGGAGCCATGGATTCACTCCTCAGCCAGCTGGAAAAAACTGCTGAAGAATATGAGCCAGTAATTTACTATTTCTGTGTTTCAGTAGCAGAAATGTCCCTGTCTCCTGCTGCTGTGGCCAGCTGGCAGTTGGGTTAGCCATGGTGCTGGCAGTGACTGGCTAGAATGGGGACTATTCATTTCCAACTGGGCTAGTTGTAGGTTAGACGTGCACTAACCTGGGGGTATGCCACACATCCATCTGCCATTTGTAAACCATTTGTAAACAGTGAGCTGCAGCTGCTCCTGTAAATGTCTGCAGGCATGTTGTGTCTCAGCTCTTGAGGAACTGATAGAGAATCATAAAATCACAGTNAGGCTAAACAGGCCCAGATCCCTCAGTATGTTTCCCTCTGTGAGTGTGGAGGCATCCATGTGTACATAGGTAGATGTGTGAACATCTATTGTGTGTGTCATTTCAGCCTGGAAAACTTGGCATTAAAGGTTCACCTCCCTCTAAACCATGTGCTCAGACCAAGCTTAAATGGCAGATCTCTTGCTTCTGCCCTGTTAGTTTTCTGGAAGAGATCAGAGGGTAGTCTGGTGCAGCAGGGATGGCAGGAGACCCTGTTCAAAGCCTTTCTGCTCTGTGGCCAAATGGGCATATTTTTGAGGCTCTTCTGAGATATCTTCTTGCCACCCCAGGAATGTGTTGTGTATCAGAAGGGACTTCTGCTTCCATATCCTCACATAAACTAGCACAGATGGAAAAAACTGAAAACTGATCACAGTATGAAAGTATGTCAGGGGTTGGAAGGGCCCTAGAAAGATCATCTAGTGCAACCCCCCTGCCAGAGCAGGATCACCTAGACCAGCTCACACAGCAATGTGTCCAGGCAGCTCTGCAATGGCTCCAGACAAGGAGACTCCACAGCCTCCTGGGCAGCCTGGTCCAGTGCTCTGGCACCCTCACTGGAAAGAAGTTCCTCCTCGTGTTAATACTAAACCTCCTGTGGTCCAGCTTGCTCCCATTCCCTCTTGTCCTACCATTGGATGCCATTGAGCAGAGCCTGGCTCTCTCCTCCTGACACTCACCCTTAATCTATTTCTAACCATTGCTGAGGTCTCCTCTCAGTCTTCTCTTGTCCAGGCTGAAGAGACCCAGCTCTCTTAGCCTGTCCTCCTAGGGCACATGCTCCACTCCTTTCAGGATTTTGGTGGCCCTGTGCTGGACTCTCTCCAGCAGCTCCCTATCCTTCTGGAGCTGAGGGGCCTTGCTATGCCTCAACTGTAAGGGTCTTTCAGGTTGCAAAGCTCTTGTAGCCATGCTCCATTCTGAGCAGAAAAAAACCCTCTCCTTTTCTTATTCCCTTCTTGCGAGGTTTTGAAGCTGAGCGTGCTAAAGATACACCTTGATACTGTCCAGCCTTGTGTTCCACTTAAATCAATTGGTAACTCAGTTGTCTAACTGTCCTCACTTCAGGAAGGTGTCCAAATTGCCTCTGTCTCTGTGTTGTAAAGTGATGTTTTCTTCCCTCAGGAAGTAGAGCTGCGAGTCACCCTGAGCAAGTCGGAGAAGGGCAGTCTGGGCTTCACAGTGACCAAAGGCACCGAGAGCGTTGGCTGCTACATCCATGACATTGTGCAGGATCCTGCCAAAAGTGATGGGAGACTAAGACCTGGAGACAGGCTGATCAAAGTGAGAGAATTCATGGTTTCAGAGACAGAGATTGCAGGAAAAGGACAGCTTTGAGTCAAAAAGAGCTTATTATGTTGGGGATCAAAGCCAGTGTGGTTAAGGAACAAAGGCATGCACCTTCTGAGAGGCATAATTTGATAGCACTTAGACAAAAGAAAGACAAGTATGAAAAACCTTGTGAGAAGCTTGCTGAGGGGAATTGTGGTATGTCCCACAGCTAGACATGTGTGCAGCCACTAGTCAGGATGGCAGAAAATGGTTTAAAGAGCACAGCATTTCCATTTTTTAAATAGGAACAGTAAAATAATATGCCTCTTCAGAGTGTTTAATATTTTGACATGGGGTCTGTAAACTTTATTTCCACTTAGGAGAGTTCAGTTACATTTGTGTTCTTTCTCCTTGGGTATGATGAACTGCAACTCTTGTCAGTAAAGCATCTGGCTTGCCCTTTCATGTCAGATGTCAACCATAGGAACAGTGATAAATGTTTCCCCATTAATGCTAACTGCTTTACTTGGAAGCTAAGCAGGAGCTCTGTGTTGCTTTTCTTTGTGCAGGTTAATGACATTGATGTCACTAACATGAGTCACACTGATGCAGTCAGCTTCCTCCGTGCTGCCCCAAGGACTGTCAGGCTCGTGCTGGGACGTGTTCTGGAGCTCCCCAAGATGCCAGTGCTGCCTCACTTACTGCCTGACATTACACTAATGTGCCATACCCAGGAGCTAGGTAACACAGAAGCACACTGCTTTTTTGCCCTAAAGCAACATTTTTCTCTTCAGTTATAAAGAAAGGACTTGACTATTTACTTTTTTCCCCCCTCTTTTTTCCTGCAAAGGTTTGTTGTTAGCAGGAGGTCAGGAGAGCCCTTACCTAGTTGTATATATTAGTGACATTCTCCCCAGATCAGCTGCTGCCAGAGAGGAGAGTCTCCAGCCACTAGATATTATCCATTACATTAATGGAGTAAGTACCCAGGGAATGACTCTGAAAGAAGCCAAAAGAATGCTGGAAACAGACCTTCCAAAAGTGGTGCTGAAAGCCACCAGGTATGTTTTGGAAGCAAAAGCTTCCCTGTACTTTTGGGGTTTCTTCCATGATTGTATGAGTATGAGAGCAAAACCTGTTGCTGGTAGGACAGCTAACTGGGCAGAGTGGTGCCAGGTGGCCTGCTGCTGGGGGCTGGTGCCACAGAAATCTCTTCTGTTGGCACTTGTTATGCTTCAGTGAAGCACAAGAGTACTTGGGGCTTGCTGTGCTTTGTGTTTCTTGGGCAGAGAAGGCTGTGCCCAGCCATGAAGAGCAAGTGTTCCAAATATCCTTTTCCAAATATGACACAGGTTATTTAAATACAGTTAATCCTTGCTCTTAAAACTGGCACTGAGGGTTCTGTAGTCAGAAAAAGGAGATAAAATGTTGGCTTGTGCTTGAATAGTTGTATTGTCACATGGAGGTCCCAGCACAGTGGTGAATGTCAAAAGCCAGTGCACAGGTCCTGGTTCACCACTGTGTTCTCACTGATCCCTGCTGCTTCTTTCATGGCAGTACAGCAGTCAAAAAAAAACCCTCTCCAGATCACTCTGGTTTAGTATTTACCTGAGACTGAAACTTTTACCTTACTTTGGAACCTTTCTAGCCATGCCTGCCATTCTTTGCTTCCTCTCTCCTTCCCACTCTTTTATCCCAGAGGTAGAAGGGGTTGCACAGTTCTGAGGCTGCATGGTTGAAGCTTTTGGTCAGAATCTAGAAGGAAAGTCCCAGCTCTAACAAACTCTGCAGTGCTCCCTGAAGTAGGAACTAACCTAACAACTTTCAGTGCTTAGTCTTCTATTGAATATTTCAATATTGTAATTGAAAGCACAATTAGCAGTTTTGCTGACAGGACAGATTTGCATCAATGTCTGATGATCACCATGATTTATCTTTGTAAGAAAAACCTCTGTAAACATTTCTTTTCATAGAGATGGTCATGCAGTGCTGCCAAAATCCAGAAGCCCTGATAGCTCTGATCCATGGCTAAGGAAAGCTAATGGTAAGATTTGCTTGCTTGCTTACTGCAGGTGAAAGGAACTGATAGGGGTGCTAAGATACCATCCTGGGCCAGTGGCTACACTAGAACTGCACTTACTCAGCTCCAGCTGATGTTTGCTTGATCTTCCTTTCAAAAGCTCCCTGAAAAGAGATTCAGCAATAGTCTCCTGAGGAGATTAGTCTATAGCTCTCTACAACTCACTGAAAGGAGGTTGGAGGGAGGTGGGGTTGGGCTCTTCTCTCAGGTGACTAGAGATAGGACAGGAGGAAATGGCCTCAAGTTGCACCAGGGGAGGTTCAGGTTGGATGTTAGGAACAATTTCTGCCCTGCCAGAGTGGTTAGGCACTGACCCAGGCTGCCCAGGGCAGTGCTGGAGTCCCCATCCCTGGAGAGTTCAAAAACTTGTGTAGACACAGCACTTGGTGACATGGTTCAGTGCCATGGGTGTGTTGGGTGATAGTTGGACTTGCTGATCTTAGAGATGTTTTCCAACCTAAATGATTCTATGATGTTTTGAAAAAGCACTCAAAAAAAAGATAGTTAGAGGTGCTTGCAGGAGGTTGTATTTTGTACAATCCAAGGGCAAGGGGATCACGTCCTGTTTCCTACAGGTCCATGTTTCCACTGTATATTTCTAAACTATTTACCACCATTTCCCTTTGCTTTGAGTTGGTTACTTGTATTAGCTTCCATGCTTTCTGATCCCACTGAACAGAACATTCCAACAGCCTTTTTGAAGTAGAGTCCATCAGAGGTGAGAACCAGACAGACAGGAATGTTATCCATTTCATAACACAGTACTGAATACCTTGGGGTTTTATAAAAATGATTGATGAGAGCTAACTTAACTTCTGTGGAAAAGTTGCTGTGAAGTTGTTGTTTGTTCCCATTTTCAGGCTGTTCCTGTGGTGATCCCTGTGATCAAACAGAGCAGACAGCTGAGGCTTATGGGCCCAAGGTAAATATTCCTCTGTTGTGCCTGTTGTCATGAACCAGAGAGAAGGATCTGCATTACACATAGGTTTTTCAATAAATCAGTAAACTGAACAATCCATACTGAAAATAGGCAACGTCACTGCTGTCAGTGGGCATGAATAAATAGGCAGTGATCACAGTGAATAGGCAAGTTTTTGGACTTCATCTTCGCTTTCTTTGCAGTGTCTGTATTAAAAGACAAAAGGTCTTACAAGAAGGATGCAAGGCTCTGGTCCAGAAAACTCCCTTCTGCTCAGTTTCTGCAAATGCTAGCATGTTAGATTTAGTGGAGAGTTTTCTTTTTCTCCTTTGTTTCTTTTTTTCTGAGAAATGATATGCTGTGGGACCAGAAGTATTGAGGCATGCCTGTGTTTTAGAGAGGTTTTTTGTCTTAATTTAAGACAATTTGTGCTGTTCTTCACTTTCTTAGCTAAATGGCAGTGGCATCCTAGGACCTTCTCAAGCAAATACAGCAAACAACATCCATCACACAAAAGGACTAATGAATTTCTCAGGATCTGGAGATTCATCTTCCCTGGGCTTTACCAACCAGCTGTCAGGTGTTTCTAACCACAGTGGCAAAGCAGGTGAGTGGAGACATATTCAGGCTTCAGAGTACAGGAGGATCAAGGCATTGCTGAACAGGCTGACATAAGTCAGTGTTAGGCTGGCAGTCACTTCTAGAAGATCATCTCCAAGTTGTGTGCTCTGCTTTAGAGCAATTAGTCAGTGTTGGAAATAGATTTAGGGAAACTAGAGTCTGTGTTAGAAAGCACTGAAGGAAAGCCTGGAGTGAAAGGACAAGGGGCAATGGTTTTAAATTGGAGAAGGGTAGATTTAAACTGGACATTAGAAAGAAGTTCCCCCCCACAAGGGTGGTGGAACACTGGCACAGGTTGCCCAGGGAGGTGGTTGAGTTCCCATCCCTGGAGGCATTGCAGCTGAGGCTTGCCAGGGCTCTGGGCAAGCTGCTCTAGTTGGGGATGTCCCTGCCCAGTGCAGGGGGGTTGGACTAGATGAGCTCCAGAGGTCCCTTCCAACCCTAACCATTCTAGGATTCTATAACAGCTAGAAATGATGCCATGGTATCTACTCTTCTAATTGTTTCCCCTCAAACTATCCTATATGGGGAAAACTTGTCATTTTATACAATTTCTTTTTAGAAACAGAGGTTCCAGATGATGAGTATTATGATGAGGATGATCACAATGAAGTTGTCCAGTATCTGTTGGATGTTGTAGATGAGGAAGCCCAGAACCTCTTAAATCGTAATAATGCAGCTTCAGAGGATCAGAGCCTTGTGCATCTCCAGAAGGCCACATCAGCAGATCACCTGCCAGGTAACAGGAGCCATTGACAGCAGAATGCTTTTGAAACAAGGTGCCAAGGCAGCACCTGATATGGCAAGAGGCAGAGTTGACACTGAATTGATGTGTGAACTGAAAATTTCCCAAGTAGAACACAGATAATTCCTTGCTGATTCTAGTGGTGCAGATTCTAGGTTGGAAAAGACCTCCATGCTCCAGTTAAAGAAAGGAAGGAGTCTAAAGTCTGATTATCCTAGACAAGAAGAACTCTTTTCTAACACACTAGTAGCAAAGGGACTTAGAAGCTGTTTCTTAGTTGTTGTGGCAGCTCCATTCCCTGTGCAGAGCCAGCCATGGGTAAAAGGATTCATCTTGGTCAGAAGGTGCCTCCTGGGCATCTTTGGGGTTGTTTATGCTCTGTCTCCTGGTTTCCTCTTCCAGCAGAGATGAATGGAAAGCTGACAGAAGATAAGTCTGAAGACACAGACTGTGATGGCTCATCTTTACCTGAAGATTTGTCAGAGGTGGGATTGCTAGAAGCTGGCAGACTGATTTTGCTGCCTGCTGATTTTGCTTTCTCAGTGACTCATTCAATTGATTACTTTCTTTATTGGCATAGACCTTGTGGCACTAACTCTACAGATGTTTTAAGTCAAAGTTTGGTAGAGTTTTTCTTGAAAGGAGGATTGGAGTGTCTTCTCTTCTGCTGAGTCTCGAGAAAGGTGTCTATAGGAGTACCTCTCATTTAGAGGTAAAGCCTTGCTCTGTTCCGTGTAGGGATGGTGGCTTGACAGCAGGCAGAAGTTTTGACTGTGAAACTTTATCTCCTAAAGAGTTTTTAAGTATTAGAAACAACAACAAAAAGCAACTGGAGAAAATGGAGATGGCTCTACTGCTGCAGTGAGTCAGCAAGGATTGAAGATTGCTTTTTGGCCTTTACAGTAGAGCCTCTTTCCAAGTGCTCAGTGTTCTCATCCTCTGTTATTTTGGGTTAATGAGTTGTCTAAAAGAGGAAAGTGTTTCATTATGTGCTGCTTTGAACTTAGTACCCTTCAGCCATAGTCTGTGTAAATTGGTAATTGGTTACAATTCAAGTGGATGAGTGTTATAATCATGTCCTTTAATGTGCTCTGAAATATTTCTTCCACTAGCCAACACACCTGAATGGTTGTGAAGACTACTGTGAAGGAAAAGCTATACCAGAAAGGTAAGATTTCTTTTCTAGTGTTGCCTGAAAGCAAACCTGTGAAGTCTGAAACTCTGAAGAGGGATCTGTTATGAGAAGGGGCAGAAAACCAAATCACCTCCAAAGCAAACCCAATCTGTGCAGTGTGCTGTTGAACTGCTCTGTCCTTGTTATTTAAAGGTTATCATTTACCTAAATACTAGTCAGCTTGATGTGATTTCCTGTGCCCTAGTTTTATTTCCTCCTTTGATAGGTGGTTCTAATAAGGAACTGGGCTGTCTTCAGATGGCTCCAAAGAACTTCATTTGCAATGGACTAATGATTTGATACTTGCATGTCAATGCTGTCTTCAGTTTGAATCTTCACAAGCACAGAAACTAAGTTGTATAGTCCCATTGGTGCCTCTGTTCCCATTTGGGGGCTGGGGGCTTATGTTTTTTACATGGTGAACTAAGGATTTGGCCTTGGCTGTGCCTGGCCAAGTTAGCTAGCTGTCACCTTGAACTTGGGAAATTCACAAGATCATTTTTTTTTTTGTCAAATCATTTTTGTCCTTAGTGTGAGTGAAGCTTCAGTCCAAGTGTATGTACTTCTTTTTAGGTTTTGATAAAGTTTCTGGGAAGTTTTGAGTTGAGATTTGGTATAAGCAGCAGCTTTATGACCTAAAATACTTCATAGGTTTATCATCATCTTCAAGAAAGCTAGGAAACTTGCAACTGAAAACAGATTTTTAGTGTATGGGTGGTGAATTATGTGGATGGTACAAAGCTGTTGCTGGATGTTATTTAACTGCTTAGCCTTCAAAAATTAATGGCAGTGATAGTTATTACTAAATTCATGTCTTCCTGACTCTTTCTCCACTGTTATCTTTTTCAAATCCCCACTGGAGGTTTTAAAAAAGGGGGGGAAATGGTGCTTTTGTGAAATTACAGGTATGGATCCAGTCCAGAAATACTTATAGCTAGAAATCACTTTCTGTCCATTTTTTTATTATTGTGTGTAGGTTATCTCTAGATGTG
The DNA here is from genome assembly GCA_013396975.1 of Bucco capensis. Taxonomy (NCBI): domain Eukaryota; kingdom Metazoa; phylum Chordata; class Aves; order Piciformes; family Bucconidae; genus Bucco; species Bucco capensis. Next base: position 147,592 of record VWZO01018846.1, on the reverse strand, counting down.
CTTGCTTACTTCTGTGCTTTGTCCTCTTCCAGATCTCCTCCACAGCCTCCCTTGAGCCAAGCAGATGAGGATGAAATCACATGGGGAAGTGATGAGCTGCCAATGGAATTAGTCAGCCAGGAACCTGTAAATAAAGGCAAGGACTTCATCCAACTATCAGTGGAAAACTGAGCATCACATTCAATAGACAAAATGTCAGAAGGGAATTTTCCAGTGTCCTGGCTCTGTTTTGAGGGTGTAGGGACACAAGTATTATGGGTACTCCAACAGCTCAGCAGCCCACTGGAAGGGATCTGTATAGCTTTGGGGAATAAATATGAGACAACAGGAACAAGTTTGGGCAACATTGTGCCTGTGGTTATAGTAGATTTGAAACTAGCTGAGATGCTTTCTTCCATAGTATCTATCTGCCAAAAGCTGTAACAATAGGGATGTTTGACCATAATCACACGGATTATTACATGCTTCCCATACCTGCTACTCCATGCTCAGATAAGGCAGTGTTTATTCCTTGTCTTGACTCTCATTCTTCCATTGCTGCTCAACACCTTGACTTTTTGGGATAGCATCAGAAAGGTCACTTTCTGAAATTTCATCTCCAGCAGCTTTCTGTCTGCATTTGTTAAAAGAAAAAAGGATAATCCATGGAAACCTTTAAGTAAGTCAGAAGGTTTAAGACACTTCTAACTGTGATACCGGAGAGCCTGTTGGTTTAGTAATGTTGTCCTTCAGTGCAATACTGAAGGCCTGCTAGAAAGCAAGGTTTATGGGAAAACAAGATGGATTTAACACATCTTCCCATTACCACTTGAAAGACATGTTGAGTATAAGTGCTAAAAATGAAGTCACAAGCTGGGATGAGAGTTGTGAATCCACCCCTGCATGCATTCCTCAGGTTATTGTGTGAGGAACTTAGATTTAACATGTATTATTGGAAGGTCAGGAGAATACTCCCTTTTGTTCCTGGATTCATCAAAGCCAATTTTGCATCATACTGGTTTTGTTAGTTAAATTGGTTTTGCCTGTCAAGCTGAGGGGACATCTGTGTGTTCTTTCTGGTGTGTGGAGGATTCAAGAGAAGACAGGGAGTGCAGTGGTGAACAGCAACAGGGAAACATTGCACTCTCCTTTTAAAGTTTCCATAGTTCTAGCTATTTATGTATGTATTCTTATTTTTATATATATATATCTCAATCAGTTTTGTTCTTCTGCTAGATTGCCCTTTAGTGACCACTGAAGAGATCTCTGCACTCCCTACTGTGAATGTGGTCCCTGGAGGCAAGTACTCTGGAGCCAAACTGAAGTCAGTGATCAGGATGTTGCGTGGATTGCTGGAACAGGGAGTCCCTTCTAAAGAGATTGAGGTGAGGAACTAGTTGTCCTTGATGTCCTTTTGTCTAGTATGGAATTGTTAGAAGCAGAATGGCTGGTCCTCACTGCCTTAAATAGCACAGCTGTTTAATTTGCAGCTCTGAAGGGGTGAAAAGACTTCTTTTACCAAGACTTCTCCCTTCCCCCACTAGTGAAGTTTGAACTGGGAATTCAATTCTGAAGTGTGTTGACATCATTCTTACTTCTGGTATCTTACCAGGTGAATAGCACTTTAAGAGACAGAGACAAGGTGAATCAAAGCTGTGACATCTAGCTGCAGAATGTGAAAACCACCTTTCCAAAGTCTTAAGTCAGCCATCTTATATGATCTCTTTTTTGGGGGAGAATGAGATAAAATATTTGCTGGATAATAAGGGAAGGGGGCATGGGTTTTGTTTCATTTTCTTAACTATGTGAAATTAGATTCCTTCCTTTGAATTATTTTGCATATGCACATCAGGATTTCTTTTTTAAATGATTCTATCTGTTAAAGACTTGGTTCCATGGCTGCTCCTCACACTTGTTACTGCTCAGCATATTTCCTAATGCAGGCCTAATTGCTTCTTTACAGAACCTTCAGGAGTTAAAACCTTTGGATCAGTGTTTAATTGGACAAGCAAAGGAGAACAGGAGAAAGAACAGATATAAAAACATACTTCCTTGTAAGTCCAGACTAATCTGAAGTTCACTGTTGATACTTTGTCACCACCTGTGTATGGTTGGGTGAATTGGCTTAGAAGTGGGAGGGTTTGGTTGCCAGACCTCTTTCTGCTGCTGAGTAGGGAAAAATGCTCAATGTGCTACTCATTTTCTACATATCTAAAGCAAGCCTTTGCAAAGCACTTTGATTGGTGACCAGTAGACTACAGTAGAACATAGGGATGGGTATTCACAGACTCTTCAGTTGTTTCAGCAGATCCTGTGTCTTAAACAAGAGAGAGAGCGGGAATCAGACAAGATTTGTCCATTTGTACCTATGTAAAATTGGTAAAAGAGACTTGTGTGCTGTTGTCAGGAAATTCCCTGCATTAAAAGCTCTGTTTGTGTCATGGGAGATGTGTGGAGGAGAAGTGAGAGCTGATAAAGGTTAGCTCCGAGTGAGAAATATTCCGCCTCAGTTTCAGAGGTGCTGCAGTTCAAATCCTGGATCCTGCCTGTCTGCTGCTGTAGGTGACTACCCTAGCCATCTCATTAGTGTTCTAAAGGAAGCATGGGAGTCGTTTATTCAAATATACATATACATAAGTACTCTGTATGTGTATGGCTCAGCATCTCTACTGTCTGAAGGTGTATTATGTGCCCACATAACCCTGATGTGTTTTTGCCCTGTGGGGCTTGCAGATGATACCACTAGAGTACCTCTTGGGGTTGAAGGTGGATACATCAATGCCAGCTTCATCCGCATGCCCGTGGGGGAGGAAGAGTTCGTTTACATCGCGTGTCAAGGACCTCTTCCTACTACTGTAGCAGATTTCTGGCAAATGGTTTGGGAGCAGAAGTGCACTGTGATTGCCATGATGACACAGGAGGTTGAAGGAGAGAAGATCAAATGCCAGCGTTACTGGCCAGATGTGCCCAATAAAACCACGATGATCAACGAGAGGCTGCGGCTCGCTCTTGTGCGGCTCCAGCAGTTGAAGGGTTTCATCATCAGAGTGCTGGAGCTACAGGAGATTCAGGTCAGTCAAACTAATGCTGCATGCTGAGGATTTTTTTCTGACTGTTGGCATTTTTATCTGCATACTTCTGCCTTGTCTGCTTTCCATCAAAACATCTACGTCAGGAAGGGAACCTGAGACTTCTCCTTTTTGACCAGTGATGATCACTGGGCAGTTCACTGCAGCGTGTACTGCTCTGTGACCTTTGTAGAAGAAGGCAGTTGGGCCAGGAGATGATCTCATTATGCTAATGAGACTCTAGATTTTGGCTTCCTAGGTGCTTTTGGCCACAGAAACATATCTAGGGATATGAAATCCACTAGTAATTTGGTCCGACTGGTTCATGTGAGATCAGCTTAGTCTACACAGTGAAACTTATACTATTCAGTTCTTTCCCTAGTTATTTTCAGTGTAATTCCCTGATTCTCTTACTGAGCTACACAACACCTTCCTTGGGCAAATCCCTCCCTTTGGAGACAGTTTCCTTTGGGAACTTAACCTTTTGTCTTTTTATTCTTCCCCTGTTGTCCATTTTGATGTTCCTGTTGTTTTCCAACCTCAGACAGGTGAAGTACGGCACATCTCCCACCTGAACTTCATTGCCTGGCCTGACCATGACACCCCTTCTCAGCCAGATGAGCTCCTCACCTTCATCTCCTACATGCGCCATGTGCACAAGGCAGGGCCTATTGTAACTCACTGCAGCGCAGGCATCGGCCGCTCGGGGACCCTCATCTGTATAGATGTTGTCCTAGGCTTAATCAGCAGAGACCTCGATGTGAGTACCCAAGAGGCCGGGCTACGATGTGCTTGTGACTTCCAGGAAGTGTGTTTCTCTGGATCTGTTCAGTTCTGTGTCATGCCTTTGGGAGGAGCACGCTGGCCATGTCTTACTGTAACATCAATCAGGGTGTGAAGCAACAGTGCCTGTGAAATGTTTCTTTGCTGATGATCCTGAAGACCAAGAGCTCTAGCATCCACTGGTTCTTGAGATAGCTTTTGTTTGTATGGCTAGGCTTGGCGAACAAAGCTCCAGGGAGGGCTCCAGCCACGCTCCTCCTCAGCGCCTTTTCCAAGCGCGCTGATAAAAAGAGGATAGCAGATAGCACCACAGCATAGCCTGTGCAATGGATTTTTTTTAGGTGAGACACAGTATGCGCAGAGCTGGACCCACCCTTTAGTTCTAAGGGTCATCTGCCAGGGCCTAGCAAGCTTGGACGCTGGCAGCAAAGTCCTTAGGATGGAGGTTTTATTAGAGTGTCCTTCTCTTAGCTGGAAGGCCTTCCAGGGCTAAACGAGCTCCATCTGCCCAGGTTTGGAATCAGAGTTGTCCTTCTCCTAGGATGACTGCCAGAAGGCTAATGAGCTCATGCTACCCATCCAAGGATTCTAGGAACATGGGTATCACTCCCCACACTATTCCGTGGGCAATGAGTTTAATGCTCCCTCTGCTGTGGGCACAGTTATGGCACCAGGGGCCACAGGAGACCACAAGGGATTTTCAGACTGTGCCTGAGCTTTTGTTTGATACCTCAGCAATCCAACATTGTTAGGTGCCACTTGAGACATTCTAGGGTATGTTGTGAGGACATCTCCTACCATAGCAGACTTCTGGTGTTTGGCTTGGGATCAGTAGTGTGTTGCCACGTGATGCCTACCTTACCTGGGGGTTGCAACTGCCAGGCTAAATGATGTTAGGGCTGAGAGTTGTGGCACTTGCTCAGTCAGAGATCCCTGAATTGTTGGAGGGCAGCTAGAAACCAACCAGAGGATCTGTTTGGCAATGGAATAAAAAACTCAGTGTACAAACTTCTCAGGTGGACATGAGGGCATGTAAACGAACTTCTCCAGCACAGCCAGGGCTGTGCTTTCTAGGCTGATCCACAGGAGGGTGCTCCCTTCCTTACGCTCGTGTCCTTTGCCTGCTGTCACCAAGCTTTTTGTGAATTTGGAGAGAAGATAAGCTGTGTCATGCTTAGCTCAGCAGAGTTTCTAAGCATCAGCTAAACATCTAGAACTTTATAGACCTGGGGAAATAAAAAGTGTTTTGTTAGGTTGGAGCAAGAGGCTCTACTTTCTGCACTCTCAGCACCCAGTAAGGGCAAGCAAAAGACAGAAAACCAGAGAAGGAGGGTGTCTGGTCTAGGAGGGCACATGCTGGTTATTTACCAGACTTGCCTAAGCTAGAGTGAATGGTTAGTTCAGTACTAAATGTCTAGTGTAGCTAGTTGGATTCCTTGCTTTGATGCTGGGGATGTGTTCCTGATGCAGTGTCTGTTTTACTCTTTGCTTTGGTAGTTTGACATCTCTGACCTGGTGCGAACGATGCGGCTGCAGAGGCACGGGATGGTTCAGACAGAGGTGAGCATGGCTTCCCTTGGGGGCACACTAAAGCAAAGACACTGCACTGCTAACTCTGATATGCCAGGAAACTGCCTGTGATTGCCTTTGAGCAGAAGGATTAAAGCAGGTGCATAGCAGTGGTTAGCAGGAGATATTTACCAGTTATAACTGCATGTGATTTGCAAGATGCTGTGCTATTTTCATCTGTGGTTTTACAAACAAAATAAAACCACACACACAAAAAAAACCAAATAAACAATTATTGGAAGTATGTTCAAAACCATGTATTTCAGAGCTTTTTAGGCTAAAAATTGCATTATAAATTAAGAAGGCCTAACAGTAGCTGCTGTGAAGCACTGCTACTTTTAGAGTTGTCTTGAAGTCTTCTTTGGGGAGATAATCAGCCAGAAGTTAAATGAATGTTTCAGGAATAATCTAGATCCAGAGCTAGTTAACTTTACCTTAGAGATGGACATAACAAGGTCTTGTGAAAATCTGCACTGTCTTTGAATGTGAAGGAATTGTCAAATCACAATTTAAAAGAACAGAAGCCCAACCCCAAGAATCACCAAAAAACCTAAACCCAAACCACCACCTGTCAGCCCCACCTCACAGGAATTAGCTGCCACACTGAGGTTAAGAGGAGAAGCTGCACTGCCATCTGAGGTCTGTTGTAGCTGGCATTGATGCAAGGCCTTGACAGTCACTTGCTGTCCTCATTTCTACTTCTGTCAAGTACTTGCTCTGCTTGAGGTGCTTGTGGTGTGAAAGAAGGATAAATGTCCCCTAGGAAAACAGATCTGTAGTGGCAGGGGAGTGCCTGTACTTGTTTTAAGTTGAGGTTGCATGTTTCTCCACTGTGGGGGTTTTGTTTTGTGGTTTTCTTATTTAACCATTCTTGAAATCAGATGCTGTGCACCTGTGATGAATTGCTTAGATGCTGCAAGCATTTTTCCCATGTCCTGTGATTTCCTTTCCCTTGCAGGATCAGTACATTTTCTGCTATCAAGTTGTCCTTTACGTCCTGAATCATCTCCAACATGAAGAAGACCAGAAAGGCACATAAAATACTGCAGCAGAAGTGCTTTTAAAATAAGGAAGCCAGGATGTCCAGAGGCACTCATGTGTTTTCTTCTTTCTGCCAAGTTTTCCAGTCCCTTTCTTCAGTTGCTGTCAAATGTGTTTTCTCTGAAGTCTCTGCACCATTCCAACTAAGGTATATAGTTCCAAGGAAAAGGGATGGCTCATACAATGCCACTGGTATCCTCAGCCCCATGGACACACCTGTGAGATTTTTGTATAGCAGTAAATAATATTTAATAAAGCTGCATTTTTGCAGCTTCCTTAATGTCTGATGAAATACTGGAATAAAAATATTTTAATTAAAAAAAAATAGTAAAGAGGAAGAAAAAAAATGTATCTTATAATACTTCCTGCAGTTGTGCAACTGTTCTGGGGTATTTGTTTCTTATGGGGCAAGGGAGAGGGAGGGATGAAGCAGTATTTTTATCATAGTAAACTTTATGACAAAGACATTTTACTAGTCTCTTACAAAAGCTTGTTTATGGCACAAAATTTTTGCCTTTTTAGTACAGTTACAGCTATTTTATAGAGGGTATCTTGAAATCAGCATTTAAGCCTGAAGAGATGCCTGTTAGCCTAAGGATAGTAATGAATGTTTACTGTAAGTATCACAATAATGTTTACTTCATAGAGTTTCATGTATATATTTATATGCTTTTACAAAAGAAAGCTGAATTATCAAGTGTCTAACCTTATAACTGATTAGGCATCTCCACTCTGTAAATAAAAAAAATACACCTAAAGTACACTGATGAGTGGGTCTGGGTATTTTTGTCTCCTTGTGACTGGTTTTTCTTAGCTTTACATGTTGTCCTGCAGGGTAGCTGCTGCACTTAAGAAATTCCCAGCCAAAGGGCTGTGCACATGTTCAATTGTCAGTATCCTTCTGCTCTTCAGTGTCTATTGGAACAAACCTGCAGAGCTGTGGGTTCCTTTCTGGAGAATTTCCACACTCTGGTGAAAGGAATTTCTGGGTGTTGAGACCCATATCACATCTTTGGGGTGTGTTTGCACTTGGATGATGTGACAGTGATCTGACAACAATGTCATCTACTCTGCTTCAAGCAAGCAAGGCTTGAGGTGGGAGGCAGATACCAGCTTCTGAGTAACTCAGAGTTTTAGTAATGTTGTAAACAACCAAAACTGTTCTGAAGGGAAATGTGCTTTTGGTGCTGTATGGGAACCTTGGGGGAGGAATGGAGAACTGTTTGAGGGCTTGAGCAGGACTCCTGTCCAAAAAATCCTTACCAGAACTGAAACTTGTGACTTGTGCTGTAAGGAAGAGTGGGAACCAACTCATTTGACAGCATTCCGCATTGCAGGCCTGGAAATCAATTTGGAGGTCTGTGATTATCCAATGTTTTCACTCTTCAAAATAGTAGTCCCCAATGTTCTGGTGTCCCACAACTGGAACAGTCACTGTCTATCTTGTTTAATGGTGTTCTAGCTAGCAATAGCATGAGTTTAACAAGGAAAAGAGCTTTTTGTGCTTGTCACAGTAATACTATGATTTTTATTCCCTGCCTTTTTCAGAGCAGTGTAGTTTAAGGAAGGGCAATTAATTCTGTGTAGACAGAGGCAAATGGACTAGCTGTTTTGACAAGACACCTCTATGATGGACCTTTCAAGTGAAGACAGAAGCTTTCAGGACTACAGTTGTCAACAGGCAGAGTAAGTAAATGCAGCTAGTTGCTACACTGCTGCTACTGGTTTTAACCTAAATGATGAGTTCAGAGGGTTTGGATAGGTCTGCTTTTTAGAAACAAACAAAAAAGTAGTTATGGTAACCAGACAGTATAGTTAAGGCAATTGAATTCTTCCTTCAGGTGCTTTCAGATCCCTCTGAAAATGAAATCCTCCTCCCAGGACCATCAGTATGTAGCTGAAAACAAGGTCATGCAGGAATAACATGCTGTTTCTACCCTGAAGTTGTCTTGGCCAAATTCCCAGTTACCCTGACTTTGATATTGGCCCCAATGGGAAGTATTCAGGTGTTCCTAAGGAGTCCTGCATGGATGGTGAAAAGTGACACTGGCCTCTTTTGAGAAGTGATCTGCATTTCTTTGGGGTTTGCCTCAGCCTTGAGGAACTGGCTATTTAATAAAGATGGAGTGGTGCCTAGTCTTAACACTTGTTGGGATGGTGTCTGTTTGGGACATTGATGTGAGTTTGGCTGAAGCAAACCCTTCTCCACAGGATTAGGCTAGCTAAAATCTTTATGCCCTCTTTGAAGAAATGAGAAGAAAAATGACTGAGAAGCTGGTTCCTTGAATGGCAAAAATGCTGTGTGCTTTCTTTATATGCTGACTATATCAATTTCAGGGGGGAAAAGTCTTGAGTGGCTTTTTTTTTGTCTTTCAGAACTGTGATGTCTTGCTGAGTAAGCAATCAGGGCATGCTCCAGATGAAAGGGATTTTCCTTTTTATAGAGATCCCATTTTCAGCAGGAAGTTTACCAGACTAGGGAAAAAACTGATATATAACCCATTATGGTTCTAATTAAAGAACTCTGTGTGTTAACCCAAGAGAAAGTGGATCCTCTTTAACGCCCAGCCAAAATTAGCTGACAGAAGCATGTCCTGTTTGCTCCATAAGCAGCCTGGGCTGTTAGTAGTTTAGCACACCTTGGTTTTTCTTGTTGGTCTCTGCCCAAGCAAGAGAAGGGCTGCAGCCTACAGTGGAGGAATTCCAGGTGCTCCTGGGAGACTTACTTTGACGTTGCCTTGCTATTTGCTTGGTGAGGGAGTAACTCACCTTGAATTCTGGGGCTGGTGGTAAAGAACAGTGCTGCTTTAACAAACAAACCAAAAGAGGCAGAAGAACACCTCCTGTGACTGGCATTCAGTCCTGCAATTGAACATCACTTGTTGTGCTTTATTCTACTGGTTGGTGTCAGCCAGCCAAGTGGGCTCTGTGGGAGCTTTGTTTCTTAATGAGATGTTAGGGAAGAGGTAGTTGGTTTTGTTTTAATGAGGTGCTGGAAAGAACTTGCTGGCTAATAGAAAGTAATCTGAAGGATAAATCATTGGGCTGGGAGCAGATTTAATTGCTGATTTCCTCAAATGGGTCCCAAGAAATGGATTTTATCTTCCTTGCTGTACTGTGATGAACTCCAGAATTGTTTCTAATCTGGCAGGGCTCTGACTGCTACTTCAGTGTAACAGCCAAATTCCCAAAGAAAGTGTTTTCTCTAAACAAGTCCCCTTGGCCACAGAAGCAGCCTGGTAGTCAGTAACAAGGAGCTTTGTGGGGACTAACTTGGTCTCTCAGCTCTCTTTAAAGCCAGGTTGGGTATTTCCACACACAGATACACTGGGGTAGCCCATGAAAGAAAAATACCTGGCCTGTTCTACATCTGTCTCTTCATATGTACTCATGATTCCTTTGAGTCATATATTTATATATGCTTTTTATTTCTTTGGGGAGAAGCACTGCATGTTCAGCACCACATTTTTCTGTTGCTGAGTGAGAAGAACCACAGCCTGTAAACCATTTTTAGTGTTCTTCATAAAAGTTCAGGTGAATGCTTTGCTGTGGAAAATATGGTAGGATTCCAATTTTCCAGCCTTTCCTTCCTCAAGAAGAAAAAGTGCAAGAAGTTATATTTGTGTTTGCTGTACTTCCTAAGGGTCTCGTTAGCTCCCTCTTCCAGCCTGGCCAGGTCCTCCTGCAGGGTGGCTCTCCCTTCCAAGATGGCCACTTCCCAACCAGTTCGGTGTCATCAGCATACACTTGCTCCCATCATCCAGATCACTCATGAAGATACGGAGCAGCATTGGGCCCAGTATCAATCCCTGGGGTCCCCACCTGGGACAGGAGCTATTTCCCAGCACCCTCCAGTTCCCACCCACCACCCCAACCACTCATCCAGACCATAATGCACCAGTTTCTCTAGGAGGGGGCTGTGGGGAACCATATGGAAAGCCTTGGAGAAATGCAGGTAGGCAATGTCTGCCCCTCACCCCACATCAAGCAGCTCACTCTGTTGTAGAAGGGGATCAGCTTTGCCAAGGATGATTTGCCCTTGGTGACTGTGCTGCCTTTCCCCCATCATGTGCTTCATTTGACTTGTGAGAGCTCCCAGGAGGCTTCATTCCGTAACTTTCCCAGGAACTGAGGTACAACTGATGGGCCTGGAATTTCCTGGATCCTCCTTTAAGCCCTTCTTGTAGATGGGGTGACACTAGTCTCCTTCAGTCTTCTGGGATATCCTCCCATCTCCATGACTGCTCAGAGATCAGGGAGAGCAGCCTGACCACAAGGCCAGCCAGTTCTCCTAACCCCCTTGGGTGGCTATTGTCAGGGGTTCAGCTCCTCTAAGAGTTCCCAAGGCCTGAGGCCCAACACTGCTGGTGAAGACAGAGGAATTCAATATCAGGTAATCTCTTGAATTCAGAAGTCCTTTCAGCCTCTATGGCTGTAAGGAGAAAAGAGAGAAAAAAGTAAAACTACTGACACCTTTTCAGCACTCACACACCCCATGCTGAATAGAAACTAATATTAAGGTTCTCCCAGATAAAGAATGTAATTTCCAATAATTATTTTTACTTCCCAGGATGGGCAATTTCTTTTCTCATGATTGGGGAAAGCACTATCTATTGCAAATTTGATTGTGGTATGTATTTCACCAGGACAGGAGGTCTCAAAAGGAAAAAAGTGATAGAGGAAACACAACAATTTTTCCTCCTGCACCATTAATACATAAATTATTGTTGTGCATATGAAGAGCAACTCTTCTACTGACGTATTTTTCAGTCTAATGACAAGCTTTTTTCACAAACATTCAAGATTACAGTTTACAGCTTAATGTTGCAAAGAAACTTCCCCTTTTTGCTCACAAAAACATATTAAAAGGCTCAAGTATAATGCATAGGGTTTTGTAGTCAACAAGCTGGAAAGCCTTAGTTAAGGATTGATTTAGGTCAGTTCTATCAGTAATAGGCTCATTTATTCTGACATCTCTGAATTAAACTCCACAGGAAGCAGTACAGCTTCATTAGCAGTGGTATTTCTGAGTCTGACTCAGTGCTGTCATTAATTGTGATAAGATCGTTGGGGAGATGTAATTCCTCCAAGAAACTGCAGCCATTAGAAGGTAAAAATGCTTTTTGTTTTAATAAAAAGTATTTTCTTTAAAGTTAAGCCACAGAATGAAGTCAGTGCTTTATTGCATCGTGTGGAGAAGCCTTTCCTCCTCCCAGAGATGCTCTAGTCCCCTCAGCATCTTCCTAGCCTCTGCTGGACTCTATCCAGTAGTTCCTTGTCTCTCTTGAACTGGAGAGCCCAGATCTGAACATGATACTCCAGCTGTGTCCTGACTAGGGCAGAGGAGAGGGGGAGGAGAACCTCCCTCAGTCTGCTGGTCACACTCTGCTGAATGCACCCCAGGAGACCATTGCCTTCTTGGCCACAAGGGCACATTGCTGGCTCATGGGCACATTGCTTGGATTCCCAGGTTCTTCTCCATGGAGCTGCTTTCCAGCAGGTCAGCCTCTAACCTCTCCTGCTCCATGGGGTTATTCCTCTCCAGGTGCAGGTCTCTACACTTGCCCTTTTTGAACTTCACTAAGTTCTTCTCTGTCCAGTTCTCTAGACATAAAATACTAAACCAGATGCATGAACTTTCATCAGCTTGGAAGATTCCTTTTAAAGCTTTATTAAAAAAATATTTTCTTGAGGATCCCAGAAAAAGTGGTTAGCACTACCAAGAACTTCAGATCAGCAGGCAAACATGTTAATATCCCTGCCTTTTTGGTGGAGTGGTTTTATGTACCTCTTGGGCGACTTGAACTGTCTTCTATCATGTGCTTGGATGCTGCTCAACACTTTTGAGTCACAGTCTCTTCTGCCCTCCTACAAAATCATTTCCTGTTAGCTTTTAAGACCCATTCTCTTACTTAGCTCTTTTTTTGGTTTGAATTACCAAATTCTGAACACACCAGCAAGAGAAGAATGAATAAACTTTCTAATCTCAACTTCAGTTTTGCCCCCACATTTTCTATCTACGTAAAAGGAAACCTGACCTTTAGGATTGATGAAAGGCTAAAAGAGTTGATGAAAATCTGTTTTTTCTAAATCCAGTGGGCCTGCATCAGGTTCTTTTGATCTGGAATGCCTAGGTTAGAGCAGGGAGAGCAGAAGGAAATGGACACTTGCACGAAATACACCAGGAGAGAATTTTCTTAGGCTCCTTAAGTTAAAATCCTTTGCTGCCCTGTCCTTTCCTGGCATTGACCTCTCTGTAGCATTTGGAGAAATGCTTGTAAAAGGGAAAAATAGTGCAGATTTTTATTTCAGTTTCCAAGTAATAAAATGCATCTGCTCTTCACTTGTCACATGTAGGGGGGGTTTCCCCAGATGCCTGCTGTCGCCTTTCACTTGGAAATTATAGCTATAGTAAATAAAAGTCTTTGTGAAATTTTGATTTGAAAGAATCAGAAAGTACCCAAGGGAGCTGGTGGAAGAGCTCACCAAGCCACTTTCCCTCAAGTACCAGCAGTCCTGGCTAACTGGGGAGGTCTCAGTTGACTGGAAGTTAGCAAATGTGACTTCCATCTACAAGGAAGAGTCAGAAGGAGGATTCTGGGAACTACAGGCCTGTCAGTCCAACCTTGGTGCCAGGGGAGGTTATGGAGCAGATCATCTTTAGCCATCACTGGACATGTGCAGGACACCCAGGGGATCAGGCCCAGACAGCATGGATCCCTGAGAGGCAAAAACTAACCTGATGTCTTTCTGTGACCAGGTGACCTGCCTTCTGGATGTGGGAAAGGTTGTGGATGTTGTTTACCTAGACTTAGTAAAGCCTTTGACACTATCTCCCACAGCATTCTCCTGGAGAGGCTACAGCTCATGGCTTAGGTGTGCTTTTTGCTGGGTAAGGAATTGGCTGGGAGGCTGAGCCTGAAAGTACTGAGGAATGGACCTCAGTCCACCTGGTGACTGGTACCAGTGCTGTTGTTTAGTCTGGAGAACAGGAGGCTCAGGGGAGACCTTCTCACTCTACAACTCCCTGAAAGGAGGTTAGAGGGAGGTGGGGGTTGATCTCATCTCCCAGGTGACTAGTGATAGGACAACAGGAAATGGCCTTGAGTTGCACCAGGAAAGGTTCAGTTTGGATATTAGGAAGAGTTTCTTCCCTGTAAGAATTGCTAGGCATTGGCCTAGGATGCCCAGGGCAGTGCTGGAGTCACCAGCCCTGGAGGGGACACAAAAAACTTGTAAATGTGGCACTTCATACATGGTTCAGTGGCATGGGGGTGTTGGGTCGATGGTTGGACTTGATGATCAGAGATCTTTTCTAACCTTAATGACTCTGATTCCATGACAGCTAACTACAGCTTACACTGTCTACCGAAAGGAACTAATTCAGGCAGTGTTCCTTGGTTAGAGATTTCATGTCTGCTCTTTGCCTGGATTTTGTGTCCCCTTTCCAACCCCTTCTTTCCCCAGAGATGGGGGCGGTGCAGAGCGGGGGCGGTCAGGGCTCCTAAAATGGTTCCCTCAGAGCGGCCAGGAAGGTGTGGGCGGGAACGCAGCCGCAACCTTGGACCCGTCCGGGAGCCCTCGGCCGGTCAGTACCGCTCACCTTGCGGCGCTCCTCGGTCGGCCCGGGCGGTGGTGGTGATGTTGAGGGAAGCTGAGGTGAGCTGGGCGGGAAAAGCCCCGGCTCCCTGCGCGCGATCCCGAGGGCCTGGCCGCCGAGAAGGAGCGCAGCGCGCAAGCGGCGAGCAACGGCCGGTGCTCCGCGCGCCATGAGGCTGTTGCGCAGCGCGAGGCAGGTGATGCTCGAGCGCGGCTCCAGAGCGTTTCCAGCCCTCAGTGCCAACGGTCGCAGTGCAAACGGTGGCAGCGTCCGGAGAGTTTCCTCGGGCAGGCTTGAGGCTGAGGGAGCAGCAGCTGTGTGCTGTCCCCTAGCAAGCGAGGTCAGGCACCGAGCTGCTGTGTCTGTTCAGGTGACCAGCGTGGTAGCCTGAGACCAGCTTGTCTGTGGAAGGAGGCTTGTGGTCTAGCCAGGATCCTCAACGGTCTTCCTGGAGAGCTGCACAGCTTTTTCCGCCAGTGGTCGCTGCTCCGCTTTCCCCGAGTGGAGGTGGGATCTTAGCAGCTTGGGATCCGCTTGGGTAAGGAGCTTCCGTGTCCTGGTGTTGCATCTCAGGTGAATAACTGGGGTTCTGACTGGGATCTGGGTGTTAGTCTCAGCTGGGCTGTAGCAGTCTGTGATTCCAGAGGGAGATGGTGAATTCTCTGTGGAAAAACCCAAACTGGAGAAGTGAACTCAAAACTATTGATCCCTAAGTTTTTTTATTAGTTATAGTAATCCAAAGTCTTCTGTAAATGGTCTCTACGTTGAGATGTCTCTTCAAGTAATCTTATGTATGCAAATACATCATGCTTTGCCCATCATACAATTGTATATACATTAGTATTAATAATGTAGAGGGAAGGGAAACTCTGGAGGTGGTTATGTAAAGTTTAACTTTCCAAGCATCTTCTGTGTTCCATCAAAGCCCACGGCTTGAAAGAAGAGGAATCCAAATATGTCCAGCTAAGGGACACAGAAATTAGTTGTGCCACACACAGTGCTGTAAGAAGCTTGTTAAATTCAGGCAAGGGCCACTTGGATACCTGCTCCTATCTCTATGTATGCTGTGGCTGACTGTGATAGTAGCCTTTAAAAGATAAGAAGCAGGGGTTATGAAGAGTTTAGCTTCTGTACCAGCAACTAGCCTTGCACTTTCTTTTGGGATAAATGTGAAGCAGGAATTAATAATGGGCAGGAATGGAAAACAGAGCTGCAAATATCCTATCCATGGTAAAGCCAGTGAGACAAATGACCTACTAGCCCTTAAGAGAGTGCTTTTAGTGGTGAGCCTGGTAGTGTTGGGTGATAGCTGGACTTGATCAGAGATCTTTCCCAGCTGTAATGGGTCTGCTCCCCTCGCGCAGCTCCAGCCGTGCTCTGGGACTGCTGGGGGCACCCTGCTGCCCCTTCCTCGCCTCCATGTGCTGACTAACAGCAGTGTCGCCGCGGAGCCTGCCGCTGTTGGCACTGATGCTGCTGGCAGCCCTGCTGCAGGCATCCATAAAAGCAACCTGTGAAGATCTGTCATGCGAGACTGGATTTCCTGAAGATGTTCACAGCGCGGTGGTGTCAAGGAGTCTACATGGAGGACAGCCTCTTCTCAACGTAAGGTTTCAGACCTGTGATGCAAACCAAATAACTCACTTTGGAAGCAGTGAGCTAGAAGACTTCAGAGTGAGTGAAGATGGTATGATCTATGCAGAGAGAAGCTTCCAACTTCCAGCAGAGCCCACAGAGTTTGTTGTGTCTGCGCAAGACAAGGAAACCCAGGAAGAATGGCAAACGGGAGTGAAGCTCACCCCTTCACAGGGCCTTCTGAAAAGGACCAACGGAGAATTGAAGACATTGTATTTCCATGGAAATACTATGAGGATGGCAGCCCTGTGAAGAGGCAGAAGACAGACTGGGTTATTTCTCCCATCAACCTGCCAGAAAATTCCAGAGGACCTTTTCCTCAGGAATTAGTTAGGATCAGGTCTGATCGTGACAAAAGCCTCTTGCTGCGCTACAGTGTGACTGGCCCAGGAGCTGACCAACCTCCCACAGGCACCTTCATCATCAACCCCATCTCAGGACAACTGGCTGTGACAAAGCCTTTAGACAGAGAGTAGATTGCATCTTTCCATCTGAGAGCCCACGCAGTGGATGTAAATGGAAACCAGGTGGAAAATCCTATTGACATTGTTATTAATGTCATTGATATGAATGACAATAGACCTGAATTCTTACACGAGGTTTGGAATGGGACAGTCCCTGAAGGATCCAAGCCAGGAACCTACGTGATGACTGTTAGAGCCATCGATGCTGATGATCACAATACACAGAATGGGATGCTGAGACACAGGATCTTGTCCCAGGTGCCAAGCAGCCCTTCCCCAAATACGTTTACCATCAACAACGAGACTGGTGACATTATCACAGCAGCAGCTGGCCTTGACAGAGAGAAAGTACTACATTAAGAATTCGAGCTACGGATGTGGAAGGAAACCCAACATATGGTCTCTCAAACACAGCAACTGCTGTCATCATGGTGACAGATGTCAATGACAGTCCTCCAGAGTTCACTGCTGTGACTTTCTATGGGGAAGTGCCAGAGAACAGGGTGGATGTGATTGTGGCCAACCTGACGGTGACGGATAAAGACCAGCCACACATGTCAGTGTGGAACGCTGTGTACCAGCTGACCGGAGGAGACCCCACGGGACGCTTTACCATCCTGACTGATCCTGACGGCAAAGATGGGCTGGTGACTGTGGTGAAGCCTACTGACTTTAAGACCAACAGGATGTTTGTACTTACAGTAGCTGCAGAAAATCAAGTGCCTTTGGCTAAGGGGATCCAGCATCCTCCTCAGTCAACAGCAACTGTGTCCATCACAGTCACTGATGTGAATGAGAGCCCCTGGTTTGTTCCAAACCTGAAACTGATGCATCAGGAAGAAGGGCTGCCTGCTGGCAGTGTGCTGACAACACTCACTGCTCAGGACCCGGACTGTTACATGCAGCAAAACCTCTCAAAGGTACTCAAAACTTTCTGATCCTGCCAACAGGCTGAAAATTGACCCTATTAATGGACAAATAACTACTACAGCTGTTTTGGACAGAGAGTCAATATATGTGCAAAACAATATGTATAATGCAACATTTCTTGCTTCTGATAATGGAATTCCCCCAATGAGTGGAACTGGCACTCTTCAGATATACTTGCTGGACATCAACGATAATGCTTCCCTAGTGAATCCAAAAGAAGCCACCATCTGTGAAACAATACAACCTAATGCTATTAACATCACTGCTGTGGACCCTGATATAGACTCAAGTGCAGGCCCTTTTGCCTTTGAGCTGCCTGATGCACCTGCTAGCATTAAGAGGAATTGGACCATTGCTCAAATTAGCAGTGGTTGTGCTCAGCTCTCTTTAAGGATCAGGTTCCTGGAGGCTGGTATCTACGATGTGCCCATAATCATTACAGACTCTGGAAATCCCCATGCATCTAGCACTTCAGTGCTGAAAGTGAAAGTTTGCCAGTGTGACATCGATGGAGACTGCAGTGACGTTGGCAGGCCTGTTGGAACAGGACTGGACACTGGTGCCCTCATTGCAATCCTACTTTGTATCATCATCTTGCTCATTCTGGTTTTGATGTTCATGGTGTGGATGAAGCGCCATGACAAGGAGCATCAGGCCAAGCAGCTCTTGACTGACCCAGATGATGATGTGAGGGACATCCTTAAATATGATGAAGAAGGTGGTGGAGAAGAAGATCAGGATTATGACTTGAGCCAGCACCAACAGCCTGACACTGTGGAACCAGATGCCATCAAACCCGTTGGAATCAGACGTCTTGATGAAAGGCCAATCCATGCAGAACCTCAGTATCCAGTGAGATCAGCTGCTCCTCATCCTGGGGACATTGGGGACTTCATTAATGAGGGACTGAAAGCAGCTGACAATGACCCCACAGCCCCACCATGTGACTCCCTCTTAGTCTGTGACTATGAAGGAAGTGGCTCCACTGCTGGCTCCTTGAGCTCTCTTAATTTCTCTAGTAGTGATGGTGAGCAAGACTGTGACTACCTACATGACTGGGGCCCACCTTTCAAGAAGCTTGCTAATATGTACAGCGGAGGCGATGACTGAACAGCAAAGTCAACTTTGTTTTTTGGCCAAGTACACACATTGCTACTGATAGTCCCCAAAAAGCATACAGAAGCTAGGCTTTAACTTTGTAGTCAACTAGCACAAGTGCTTGCTGAAGGCTTTGGCTTAGGCTCCAAAACCAATTTGGGCTCCGTGGAATATCAGTGATCCAATGCTGTTTGGAGAGAGAAAAAAAATGTTGAGCTCAGTTACACTTGAATTTTACAATACAGAAGCACAGGGATTTTATGTGCCTTTTTGTACATTTTTCAGATGGAATCAGTACCATTTCAAGCCTTAAACATAAAACTGATTCCTGAAATGATGCGTTCAAGAGAAAATATGTTGGGGTGGGGAGGAGCAAAGTGAGACACAACAGGCTTCAACAAGCTTTTGTTCATTGCATTGCTGTTTAAAATAAGGAGATGAAGAAAACAAAAATCAACAAAAAAACCCCAAATCCTCATGGGACAATTTTCTTATCTAGGAGAGAAGGCCATGAGGTGGAACAATTTACATTATTTAGAGTTTTAGATGGCAGGGTCATGATGATTCCATGACAGCTAACTACAGCTTACACTGTCTACCGAAAGGAACTAATTCAGGCAGTATTTCTTGGTTAGAGATTTCATGTCTGCTCTTTGCCTGGATTTTATGTCCCCTTTCCAACCCCTTCTTTCCCCAGAGAAGGGGGCGGTGCAGAGCGGGGGCGGTCAGGGCTCCTAAAATGGTTCCCTCAGAGCGGCCAGGAAGGTGTGGGCGGGAACGCAGCCGCAACCTTGGACCCGTCCGGGAGCCCTCGGCCGGTCAGTACCGCTCACCTTGCGGCGCTCTTCGGTCGGCCCGGGCGGTGGTGGTGATGTTGAGGGAAGCTGAGGTGAGCTGGGCGGGAAAAGCCCCGGCTCCCTGCGCGCGGTCCCGAGGGCCTGGCCGCCGAGAAGGAGCGCAGCGACCAGGCGGCGAGCAACGGCCGGTGCTCCGCGCGCCACGAGGCCGTTGCGCAGCGCGAGGCAGGTGATGCTCGAGCGCGGCTCCAGAGCGTTTCCAGCCCTCAGTGCCAACGGTCGCAGTGCAAACGGTGGCAGCGTCCGGAGAGCTTCCTCGGGCAGGCTGCGGAGCCAGATGCGCTTCCTCGGGCAGGCTTGAGGCTGAGGGAGCAGCAGCTGTGTGCTGTCCCCTAGCAAGCGAGGTCAGGCACCGAGCTGCTGTGTGGAAGGAGGCTTGTGGTGTAGCCAGGATCCTCGACGGTTTTCCTGGAGAGCTGCATAGCTTTTTCCGCCAGTGGTCGCTGCTCCGCTTTCCCCGAGTGGAGGTGGGATCTTAGCAGCTTGGGATCCGCTTGGGTAAGGAGCTTCCGTGTCCTGGTGTTGCATCTCAGGTGAATAACTGGGGTTCTGACTGGGACCTGGGTGTTAGTCAGTCTCAGCTGAGCTGTAGCACTCTGTGATTCCAGAGGGAGATGGCAAATTCTCTGTGGAAAAATCCCAACTGGAGAAGTGAACTCAAAACTATTGATCTTGAAGTTTTTTTGTTAGCCTGGTAGTGTTGGGTGGAGGTTGGACTGATGATCCCTAAGTTCTTTTCCAACTTTCATGATTCGGTAATTTTTCCACTACTTGTGGTTCCTTGGTTACAGAGATGGAGATTTCGAGACTCAGCTCTACCATTTCTTTCTGTTCATGAAGTACTAGTTGCAGTGTTGAAATTTTTAGGTAGGTGCATGTGTATCAGGCCTGGCTTTTCATTAGTTGTATTTCAATTCTTTTAAGCCATGGTAGTGTATGTATGTTTTACTTGTTTCCAGGCACTGTGATGGGGAATACAAATGAATTACATTTGGATATATATTCTGGTAGATTGGTAGAAAATTACTTATCCCAATCTTCACTAACAAGCCTACCCGAATCCATGAGATTTGCAATGCATTTGTGAATTTTGCAGCTTGCAGAGCAATTCTGACTTCCTTTCATCCAAATCTGAGCTCCTGCAGAGTCAGTTGATGAGTATTTCTGGCACCTCCCAGTACATGAAATTCCTTACACAGCTAAATCCCTGAATCCGTGTCTGTCTTAGCTGTTGAAGCTGCATAAAGTGTACTTGATCTAGCTCCCTGTTGGATTGTATGTTTAATTTAGGATTGTTATTGGTTTCTGTTAAGAAGATGGAGCTTAATGCTGATGATCTGGCCAGTCACAAAGCAGTCTTCTGTCTTGGTTAGGTTGTGTTGAAGAATCTAGAAGCTTCTGAATATCTTTTTTATGACTTTGGGGAGAGTTTCTGGAACAGCAGCTGCTTGGCCTTGAGTTGCTGAGGGCTGTTTCTCTGAGGTGTGCAGCTCAGGAGTTGGCTATTTGAGTAATTAGCCCCCAGGTGCCCTCAGCCCCATGGCTTAGGAGGAGTTGTTGGCTCACCTGAGGTTAGGGGCACATGTGGACACTTTGTTCCCCTGGCAGCTCTCCACTGCCTCAACCGTATATAATCTCTATTAGTCTGTAGCCAAATGTGCAGAACAGTTTGGCTCCCTGGGTGCAGTGCAGGTGGATTGTGAGCTTCACCTCCTGGGCAGGAGGTGGTGCACTATCTCCTCATGCAGCCTGGCCACAGAGGCAGAGTCTTTTCTGTTTCGTCCTCCAGGTGCTAGCAGGGGTTTATGGTTTTGCACATGCTCTGTTGTGTGTAGTGCCGCAGGCAAGAAGCAATACCTCCCTGGAATTGAGTGAAGGAAGAAATTCTTCCAACCTTTTTGAGTAAAAAGCACTGTTCCTCCTGGAACAAGGCATCCTAACTAAATTAGCCAGCTAGGCTAATGGATATCAGAGAGAAAGATTTGTATTTATAAACACAGCTTGGATGCAGAAAATAAAAGCAAAAGCATTTGTAACTTGATATGTCAGATTAATAATGTCCCTGCAATATAAAATTCAAGAAAGAAAATTGGAACAACTTCTTCCAGTATGTGCCTACTTCTCCCACCTTTGTTATTTTAAAAGTCAGGTGGGCACCTTCTTCTTTGAAGGATGTTTATTTACCAGCAAAGGTTATGGTTTTCATGATTCTTAGGTGGCAACAAAGATTAAGGGTTGGTTTGCTTTCAGATCTGTGCTCTAATCTTAGCATGCATGCCTGTTCCTTGCTCTTCCTTGCTGCAGGTTGAGGTGGGTGTCTGGCAGGATTCCTATCATTAGGGGCCTGTGTCTTTATGTGGTTTGCAGAATGGTTATCTGATGGTATTTTACCTGGGACTAAAACCATGACCTAGAGGTCAACTGCTTCATCTGATCATCAAAGTATCTGGGCTTCTGTTTCATATCAGTTGTTCTAAGTGGGTTCACAAGGCCTCAAGTAATGCTACTGTAGCCTGTCCCCAACCATAAATTATTTTGTTCCCTCAGGAGTGTGAGATGCTGCAAATTATTGTCACAAAGTGAAATGTAAATATTTTCAGTCACATTGCACCCTCTGAAGATTTTGTTTGCTTCTGCTGAGGTGATCCTTGCACTTAATCTAGGCTTGCTTACTCCATCTTTGTGTTGCCAGGCATGGTTCTTTTCTCCACAGGTCCCTGTAGACTGTGTCTTACCTGCACAGGGCATCATGAAAACTATTTTGATGCCATTGATTCTGCATATGCTTGGCACTGTCTGTGCTGCTGTGAAGGGAAAACATGTTTGGGGCAGACAGGGTGGTGAGAAAGAGATGTTGAACATCAAGCGAGCAGAGCTTGGTGTGACAGCGTGCTCCGAGTTCATCTCTCTTGGGTGGAAAATGGTTCGGTTTTTGTTGTGATCAGTTATGTGGTGGCTGAAGGTTAGCTGTCTGAGTGCCCTGCTAGGTGGAACTGCTGTTACAGTGACACAGAGGGCTCTCCCTCTTGCAGGAATTGCTGCAACATCCTTCCCCTTCTCTTTCCTCCTTGCTTTCTGAAGGCTGCTGCTGCTTTCAATTTTTATACAGTGTTGCCTTTTAATCTCTAGCTGTATTTTTTTAATGCTTGGGTTTTTATTTTCTCCTCTCCCCCTCCACAGATGTTTGCATTCATCAGAGGGCTAGTCACTTGTCTGAAGAGAGTGTCTCAATGCCATATTTATTCTTAAAATTGAACTGAATATCCTGGAGCCTGTGGCTATAGCCTGGTTTGTCATGCTCTTGGCCAAGCCTGCAGCTCTTTCCAAGAGCTGACCTGAAATGCAGTGTCACTGAGGGGGAAGGGGAAACTGGGTGTCTTGGTTCTCCTATTCTTAGCTACATATGGCCCAGGTGTGGGATCATACATGCTTAGCTGGACTGCAGTGACTTGCAGTTGGACATCCCAGGCCCTGTGCATAGCATGGCCCTGGAGATCTCCACCCACATCCTCTGCTTTAGGCAGGTGCTCACCCAGCTGCAGGTTAGCTCCTTGTTTGGAATGCTGGAGGGCTCAGCAGAGAATGGCACAGATGCTAACTCAGGTAGTTGCTAGTCTTTCCCAAACCTCCTGTGAAAGCCAGTGTCACACTGCAGCTCCTGCTGCCTTGCTGTGCCAGACAGATGAGTAGTCCATGTATTTTGCTGTTCCTAGAGAGCTAAAGCCAATTGCTGCAAACACACGTTACAATGTGGTAGTGAGTGTTTGTCTTTAACAGATCTCTTTGAAACCAACAGCAGTGTGTTCCCAGCACTTAAAAGCCTTTCCTGAACTCAGTGTCTTGAACTGTATGGTGAAGAGATTGTGCTTCAGCCTAGCAGTATTGAGGCTTGTGGAGAAAGCTGTCAGCCATTGAACAGCAAAAAGTCAGAGGATTTGCTGCCTTGGCTGAGCAATCTGTTCTTTAGGTTACATCTAATCTTCCTCTTGTGTAGTATTTTATACTATCATCCTGAATGTGGCCCCTGGTGCCATAACTGTGCTGACAGCAGAGGGAGCATTAAACTCATTGCCCATGGGAAAGTGTGGGGAGTGATACCCATGTTCCTAGAATCCTTGGATGGGTAGGATGAGCTCATTAGCCTTCTGGCAGTCATCCTAGGAGAAGGACAANGCCAAGCCTAGCCATACATCCTGAATGTACCTGAAAGGTCATTTAGGCTGCTAGGGAGAATGGAGAGACTGACACAACTCTGACAGTATCTCCGGGAGAGTGCTGGGAGTGAGGATTTTAGAGTTAATTGGAGTTCCTGGATGGAACCTACATACAAACCTAAATGCAGAGTGCATGCACAGACATACACAGATACAGGAAATGTTGAGGTTTCATTTTGTATTCACTCTAATAAAGATTATAGACATTCCTTGTACTGTAATGACTTACGACTTTGGAAACTGAAGATTTTTCATGCTTGCCTAGTTGACTTCCCGTTTTTCCCTCTGCTGATTCCTTGGAAGGATGTTCCTGGGTTGGTCTTTCTGACTGTTGAAGCAAAGCTTGAGTGGCATCTTCTGAGTACAATGTGCTGCTCTTTCATAAAGAGATGTTGAGTATCTGTTTTCTCTCTTCCAGATAAGCTGACTTCATGGAAAACATCAGAATGGAACCTTCAGAGGACCAGAGCAGCAGCAGCAATGGGTAGGAATCAATTAATTAATTAATTTTAATCCTTGCTTCCCAGGTGCTGGGACAAACTTTGAGATGCTTTAAAGAAAGTAATCCTCCTCTCAATGCAAGAATCTCGCATGCTGCATTTTACCAAAGAATTGATGTCTTTTGTAACTTGAATCTGTTGGGAAATGAATAGCATTTGGCAGTGAACCTCATGGAGATGTGGCATGTGGTTTAGTGGTGGACTTAGTGTTAGGTTAATGGTTGGACTCCATGATCTTAAGGGTCTGTTCTAACTTAACTGATTCCTAGCTGAACCCTTGGTCTGTGGAAGCTCTGCTTGTTACAGGGAGCTGAGGTGTGTGCTTACAGCACACCATGCCTTAATCTCTTATGCACCAGCCTTGTTGGTTCATAGCCTGTCTTGTTAGCAGCACAGGGGCATTTCTCTGCACTTGCTATTTCTTTCTCATTAAGCTCCTTATAACTGCCAGTATGCTTTATCCTCATCCCATAAGTTAGTGTTTCTTTGTACATGCCATCCTGAGGCATGAAAGGACAGTGATCACTGCACAGTCACATTAAGGGGGGAGGTGTGGGTGGACAAGAGAGATTGCAGAGGCATCCAGACTCTCTGCTGCATTCTTCAAAGTGCATCTAATGCCATTGTTTTGCTGTTTTTGGCAATATATCTGCAAGGAATAGACCTTAAAATCATAATTTGTTTTCTGGATGGCTTCTGGTTGGAATACTGTGTATAACAGCCTGATGAACAAGCAGCCCAAAGTCACAGGCATTTACTTGCTTGGTGTCCTACATAGCTCTCTGCCTCATCTAGGGATTGGATATCACCACAAAATGGATCTGACAGCTGTAGTGAATCTGAAGGGTACATTGTGTTCTGTACAGAGATGTTATCTTGATTCAATTGGAATACAAATCAGGATATTTAACACTCTTCACAGTGTGGTTTCTGACATCTCTAGTGCCAAAACCAACAAGGACTACAAACTTCTTTCTGTTGTGTTTAACTGTTTGTGAAAGTTCATCCTGCTTACAGAACATTTGAAGGCATTCAGAGTGATGAGTGAGTAATGCCAAGGAAGATGATGGAAATTGCTCCTGAAGGCTGCCAAAAGCTAGTAGGGTGCAACCTCCAGTGCAGGCAGGTTCCTGGGAGAAGGTGGCTGCTGCTTCAAATGTGTTTCCTTCAATTGAAGTACTGAAGGATGAAGGGTTGTTTTCTTCTCTTTTCCCAGAAATACCTAATTTCTAACATCTGTAGAGCAATTTCTTTCATAACAGGCTGCATCCAACTTAGTCTTCTCTTGTTAAAGTCAAAATATCCTTTTGGTTATATCTTTCCCCTTTTTTCCAGTGTTGTACTCAGCTCAGTTTCTTTTCTTTGCCCTGCTGCTCTCTAGCCTGACAGTAGCTATGTTCTGTGTGTTAGACCTGGTGAAATCCAAGTGCTTGTGATGGTTTGCCCAGCAAAGACGTGCTGCTGGCAGTCAGCTTTGGTTCTGGAAAGTGCTCAGTTTAAGAAGGTGCTATAAAGCAAACCCCTGGAGAAGTGATTTGCTGAATCAGAGTCAACAGAGAGTTTTGCTGCCTCAGCCTTCTTCAGACTTGCCATTGCTTGCAGCACACAGCTTCAGTTACCTTGTTGAACTGGTTTTTGTGTGTGCTTGTGTCTGTGGGCTTCTGAACAGTGCTTGCTTTTCAGCTGTACTTTGGAGGCAGGAGTTTGGGGATGAGACTAATCTCTCTCTTCTCCATATCTGTGGAGGCCTTGAAATTCTGTGTTTTATGATTGTAGCCTGTGCTTTACAGTAGCAATATATGTACTTGCTGCCTGACTAGCTCCTCAACTACTGATGGAGTTAAGGTGCAAGAGTATGAAGCCCTTGATAGGTTTGTGTAGGGTTTGGGCTTGCCAGAACATAAGAAACTCTTTAAGGATTAACCTTTCTGCAGGCATGTGGCCTCTGGTTTCCTCTAGAGGTAGTAAGGAGATGCAAGGAAGA
This sequence comes from Bucco capensis, assembly GCA_013396975.1. Taxonomy (NCBI): domain Eukaryota; kingdom Metazoa; phylum Chordata; class Aves; order Piciformes; family Bucconidae; genus Bucco; species Bucco capensis. The sequence goes on along the minus strand of VWZO01018846.1, from coordinate 121,870 downwards.
AGAATACTGTCAGCTGGGGAGGCTAAGAGGTTAGGAGAATTGTCTTGCTGGTCTAGGGCAGCAGAGCCTTAATGGAGCACAGCCCTTGCCTTCTGACCTGGTGCAAAGTCCCCTTTGCAAATGAAAAGGCTACCCACATCTGCTTCAGGTGGGGAGTCACAATATCCGTTTGACCCTTTTCACCTCCAAATGGGAAAGACTCTTAAGTGGCAATAAATGGCAATGGGAAGATGGATTTCTTGTCAACAGAGCTGGGAGAACACTTTTTAATTAAAGGACAGCAGAAGACTGGAAGTAAGGGTGTGTGCCTGCTTGAAAGACCTGCTGTGGTCCAGTGCAAGGAGATGCTTAGAAAAGCTTGGTAAGGGCATGAATTTGGCCTGTTTCTGGATATAAACAAACACGTTTGACTTTAGAGCAAGCATGTTTCAGGAAAGCTTACTGGCCATGTATTGAATCTAGTGATTTGTATATAGCTTGGGATCTATTCCTTCTTCATTGGTACTCTTTGCTTGATTTCTTCACAATACTGTAAGCTGCTGGGGTTTGTCATGTGTTTTACCACATTTATTCATACAATGTCCTAGTGCCATTTTTGTCTGAGTTAAGGGTGGTTGTATTGCCTTTTGAAGAATCCTTGATTCGTATTTGGGAGGATCTTGCAACAGAAGCTAGGTGCTGATAGCTGTTGTTAATATTTGTTCTAGTTAACACTGCTTGAAAACAAAGATGGGCAAAGATTCCCTCAGTAATACCACCCCTATGCATGCCACCCAGCTCCCTAAACAGCATCATAACAGGAAAGGCTCAGGAGCAATTAAATTGCGTATCAGGTGAAAAAATAGTCATTTAAAGAATGGCTTCTTCAAGCTCTGTGGAGATGTGGAATTGGAAGGAACTTATGGTGATCATCTAGCCCAACCCCCCCTACAAGAGCAGGAGAACCTGGAGCAGGTTGCTCCAGGAGTGAGTTGAATAGGTGACCAGGGTTGGAGATAAAGTACCATGTGATTACACTGACAACCCATGGGGTGTGAACTGAGGAGGACTGAACCAAAACTCAGGTATGGGAGGCATTGCTAGTGGTGAGCAAAGAGATACTGATCTTCCTTCTGCAGGAGTGCCAGAGCCTGTTGTAGATGGTGTAGGTCCTGCTTTTGGCAGATGATCAGCAGCTGCACCTTGTATGGAAATGTTGTTGCTTCATGCTTGAATCTTTAGGGTCTTTTTGTTGTTGTTTTGGTGGGTGTTTTTTTTCCCTCCCCTTGTAAGTCTCAGCTCCCTTTTGGTCACCATAGGAATATGGTCAGGTGTGGTGCATGTCATGTACCCACATCCTGTGCTTTCCCACTGATGCCTGAGGTCAGTAGTCTGCAGTTTCAGGAATCCCAGATTAGGAAATAATAGGCTCCAGGTTGCCTATGCAGCAGTGTTCAAATCACAAGCTTCATCTCTGGAGAATTCCATTCTCCTTCAGTGTATAGGTGGATAAGAAAGGATCTTCTAAAAGTAAAATGCTCATAAATAGCTTAAATATGTTTGGGATTATGATCATCTCTCGGAAGATTTTCCTGTCAGGTTTTTAACAATAATTACTTTGGTAACCCTTTTCATCTCAGGAGTGCACTTCTGAGCTGAAGAGTACAAAAAACTGATTTTATGGGGTTTGTTTGTTTGTTTCACTTACTGGAGACAGTTTCTTTTATTTGCAATACATCTTTCAGGGGCAAGGACCTAAAAAAGGGGAAACTTGTATCCCTGATCAGTGAATTAAAAAAACAGGTGGGAAAACCTAATCTTGAAAACAGATGGAAGGGAGAGATCTACAGCTGACAGGCTATGTTCTGACAGAAAGCTTTCTTTGGGGAAACACCACTTTTGTCAGGCTCAATGTTCCACTGGAACTGAGCAGTTTTCATCAACTCTTCCAACAAAAATGGCATCATTTTGTTCTTAGGGCAGCTGGTAGGGCAAGAACCAGAGGTGGGGAACATGAGGCCTCTCAGCCCTTCCCTTGGCTGTGTGTCTGAAACTTGAAAAGAAGCGTTAGAATGGCATTTCGTTCATGTGAAACATTTGTGGCATGGGATTTCTGAGGCTTTATTCTGAGTGGGATGTTCACTGCTCTGCCCCCCTGGCTCCTTACATAAAAATGGAAAGTGGCTACCAGCCCAGCACTCTGTTAGGAGAGAGCAGGCACCTGACTGCCTTGGCTCTTTGGAAAACCCCAGTAAGGAAGGGGGATTGTTGGGATGCTTTAGGAAATCTGGAAGTAATGCAGTGTCAGAGCTCCAGTCATTATCTTCCTTGTTAAAGCTCTGACAGAGAAAATGGTCTGTTCTCTTTTAAAAGGCCTTTTGTCTTCAGCAAACTGGAGATGTTTTTTTCCACATATGACCCTTCCACTATTAGTATTAGAGAGAAGGAAGAAGTCTGGAAGTAATAGATCATTTTAAATTTTTCTTGACTAGAGAGGAGATTCCAGCCTGGTTAAGTGCAGGCAAAGGGCCGAAGCTATCCCATACAGCTGGGTTAGGCTCTTCAGAAGGTTGGAAGATGATCTCGAGGCAAGGAGAAGGACTTTTTTATTCAATGATTTTTCCAGATGTTAGACATCTGGAAATGCAGTTTGGACTGCAGGCCCTTGTCCAAAGTAATTTCTAGTCAAGCAAAGATGTGATGTGTAGTCAAAGTCTTTCTATTTACCTAAGTGCTTTGGGAGCCTAGAGTACTTAGCATTCCCTTCGCCCAGGGAGATGGGGTGGAATTATCTGAAGTGTAGGTCTTGGAGAGAGAAATGCTGAATATCATCTCTGTAACAGGTTTTCTGATGGGTAGACATGAAGTACCTGCCTGCTGTGTGCATACTTTTACCCATCTATACAATGGGAATATTTTGCTGTGTTTAGCAATATTTTGTAGCAGCTTTGATTCAAGTGCAGAATCTTATTAACCCCGTGCAGGAAACAGTTACTGCCTCTGTGTATGTGAGCAGTCTGGAAAAGACCAGTTAGCAGGTTCCCAAGGAGTTGGGGATCCCACAGGTCCTAGCAAGAAGTGGGGGCTGTGGGGGTAGCCAAAATCGTCATTCCCCATATTGGTGTCCCACACGTGCAGTGCTGGATGTGCACAGTGTTCAACTTCGTAGAGCAGTGCATTTTGGTTTGTTTGTGGGTTCACAGCAGAAGGACATGGTGGAGGAACCTTGTATTTACTAGCTTGGGTAGCTATGAATAGCTTAGAACTCTTCACAGGTCCTGTAACAATGTAGAGAGATAAAGGGAAGAGCAGACCCAGAGGGGATCTGCTCAGTGCTTAGCAATAGCTAAAGGATGGGGGCCAAGCAGATGGGGCCAGACTCTTGTCAGTGGCACCCAGGGACAGGCTAAACTGGAACCCAGGGGGTTCCACCTGAACATGAGTAGAAACTCCTTTGCTGTGAGGTTGCAGAGCCCTGGCCCAGCCTGCCCGGAGAGCTTGGGGAGTCTCCTCCTCTGGAAAGATTCCAAACCCTCCTGGAGGTGATCTGGGCAACCTGCTGTGGGTGACCCTGCTTTGGCAGGGGGGTTGGACAAGATATCCCCAGAGGACCCTTCCAATCATGCTGTGATTCTGTGACTTGACTCTGTGCTTGAAACACGTCTGACCTGCACAGCTCCCCACGCTCCTGACCCAGCCTTGCTTTGCCCTGCCCTGCCGGAACATCGTCTCCATTTTAGGAGGCTGGCTCGTACCACGCAAGCCTCGCCCCGAGGGGGAATGTGTGCACGGTGCGGGCACCTGCGGGGTGCGGACTGACCAGAAGGCAGCGGCAGAGCGAGCGGGCAGCAGGTTCCGGCGGCGAGCGGCCCTGAAGCCCGCGGGCTGCCAGCGGGGCTGCGGAGCTGTGCTCCCCTCGCCGCCAGGGCGCGGGATTCGCCGCCGGCCCGGGGGAGGAACCGGAGGAGGGCCCGGGCTGGGCCGGGGGTGGGCCCAGGGCCCGGATGTCCATCAAGATGAGTGTAATCCAAGCCTGCGCCGGCCAGCCCGGGCTGGGGGAAGCGGGGCTGGGGCAGCTCCGGGCTCGGTGACATTGCAGAGGGGTACGGTGACGGGGAGCGGGCAGGGAGGCAGCCGGCAAATGGAAGACGAGATTTTGGCAGGAGGGTAGAGCCTGGACAGCTGGGTAAGAGCGAGCTCATGGAGAGAAGACGCTTGGCAGTGTAAACTTCACGATGGCTGCCCAGTCGAGGTACGGCATTAAATAACTTGTGTCGCTGCTGATGGGTTTCACTGAGGGCTTTCCATAGTCTGCTGCTGTTAGGGATGCTGTCGCTCCTTTCCCAGGCACCGTTTTCTGTTGGTTTTTTACACTATGTCTCACAGAAATGCGTCTGGAAACACGTCCTGGGTAGATTTTGTTGGTGTGTTTTGTTCACTGAAGTGTCCACTGGCTCCTCTCAGCATAAACTTGTAACAGGAAAACTGAAGTCTTAATTGCTCCCAATTAAGTTAATAAGTTGATAGCTCTTTGAAACGGATTCTCTTCTCCCTTGTGGACTTGTCCATATTTGTTTGTTTGTTTTCCCTGTAACCAGCCTAGTGTAAATGGATGGGTTTTTTTTCCTCCCTACTGTAACCTAGTGTAAACTGGTTTCTGTGCTTGCTTACAGCAGTGTTTTAGAAGACACAGAATGGATACTGGGCTGGACTGGGGAGCTGGCTGTGTGAAAGAGGAGCAGGTTTTGTCCCCTTGTGTGCACATCTGCTGGGTCAGTGGGAGGTTGTAGAGAAGAGTGTGAAAAAGAATGATCCACTGTAGTTGCTGTCAGGGAGCAAAATTCAAGCAAATATACCGATTTTGGTTAAACACGTTTCTACTGACTGTTTTTAAAAGAAACAACTTCTTGCCTGCTCCCAGGGGGGAATCCAATATAAAGTAAATCTCACACTCAGCAGGGGGGAGGTGGCACTTGGAAGTCACATTACTTGATGAAGCAGTGCTATTTAAGATACCTGTTAAATCCCTTTTAGCTTTTACGATGCTCTCTAATGGACATTTCAGAAATGCCAAAGAGCAAAACTCCTCTTTTTTGCTCTCTAGTACTATAGCAAACAACCCCCCAGCTCCCTTTCCTCCAAGCAGGAAAAAAAGAACCTGAAAATGGTGGCACATCCTACCCTGAAGTATGGCACTCAGAGCAGATCTTCCCAGTGGTGCTTTTCTGCAGGTTTGAAGCCAAGAGCTGGCTTTAAATTACAAACTGCAGAATGACAGAGCCCTGAGGTTTGGGGAGGGGAGGACAGGAAGAGCGATTGCTGCATTAACAGCTGAACTCTTCTCTAGCTCCAACTGCCTGCTCTCTGCATGTGGGGGGACTGGGAGTGCTTCACGGGGGCAAAGGTTTCATTTGCCAGCATCTTTTTTTTTTCCCCTTTCTATGATCACTTATTGGTATGATTTACTGGCCTGCATTACCAGTGCCATGCTTTAATAGGCCCACATGCTGGGAGAGGATACAGCATAAATCTTGGTGCTGCTGGATGGCTCTGAAGCTTGGCTTGGCTCCAGGGCCAGCGACATGCTTGATGTCTGGGAGATGGCAAATGCTTTTTCTTGGGTGGCAGGAGGAGGGTACATGGTAGCCAGGCCCCAGACTCAACACACTGGCTGAGAAAGGGCAAGGCTGGCAGTGGGGTCAGTGAACCGCATCCTTGAGCTGTAAGGTGGACAGCACAGGAGAGAAAGTTTTGTACACTGACTGGCTCCAAATGGAAGTGAGGAAATGGAGCCGTGGGGCTGATGACTGCAGGGTAGGTGAAGGGACCATGCCCCACACCTCCTGTTGGAGATGGGCATAGAGACAAGGTGTGCACCTGCCATTTTGTCCCCTCCCTTTTCCTCTGTCAGTGTGTGTTGGCTTTTGCTGTTATCAGGATGCTGCAAGGTGATCCAGCTGTAAAACTGCGTCAGAGTGTTTCAGCAGAGTGAGTAAGGAGGTAACCTTTGTGTGCTTGAAGATCAGTGTTCAAGTCTGATTATTGCTCACTTTGAGACACTGGAAAGAGTAGGAGTGAATATGAGCAGCAGAAATTAATCTCTTGTGGCAGGGAAGTTGCAGTGGTTTCTGGTGTTCCTTTTGGTGGCACATGTCAGCAGGGGTATCCATCGTGGTCCAAGAGCTTTGTGCGTGCATAGAAGCTCTTCAACAGTGAAGGATGAATTCATTTTCATAATAAATAATTGGAGTTCTACTGCATGGGACTGAGAGGCCAGATGTCTCCAGGATTCCTTTGCCAAAATGTCTCAGAGGGTTTACTCTGCTAGGTACCTCACAAAAGATGTGGGTGAGCTTTTTTGTGTTCCTTTCTGCTTGGTAAGAAATACAAACCATTTCTGCAAGCTCAGTAAATTACTGATGAGGTGGTATGATACAGAGCACTGCAGTGTTTTGGGTATCACTCTGTATGAGGCCTTTGGGCACTCCTCCATCTGCTTGGGTTTGCTCTTTTGCACATGCTCTGTGTTGCAGCTAGTGAAAGGGATGTGACATTGGGGATGTTTGTTAGGTACAAGAAAATTCTGCATCCTTTCTTCAGCTTCAGTGCTGTGATCCTGTGATTACCTAGCATTGGGGTTTCACCATTTTGAAGGAAAACAAGGTGATAAAATCTGCCTGTTGCTGCTCTCCAGCATTTTCCAAACTGTCATATTGATGACTGAGAAGCTGATGTGCTGATAGGTGCTGTACCATTTCTGAAAATAGTAACTCTTAAGAGATGATTGTCGTGAGTTGGGTATGTGTCTGAAATTCCAGCTGGTAGAGAGTGATCAGCTTCTACCAGTGGCTGCTCTAAACAGCTTATAGCTGGAGCCATTAGGTGGAGAAACTATCCTCTAGCTAGTGTTGTTTTGTGTGTAATGTAGATTATTTTTAAAGTTGCTGGCTGAGCTGTAAGCTTACAGCTGTAGCTCTCTATGCTCTGGGTTCTGGAACACACAGATGACCTGATGATGCCTGCAGTGTCCCCAGGCAACAGGGCTTGGCTCAGGTCTGTGTGGTGCATTCAGGAACGTGTGAGCGGAAGCAGAATCCATCGGAATGAGGCCAAGTTGACTTGCTTGTTAAATGTGGTGTGAGGTTCATCATGTGCTCTTCAGCTGCTCTGAGATACAGCAGGACCCCAGGAGGTGTGTGGCACAGACTGGCACCTGCACTCACTGCCAGCTCCTACCAGGCATGGGGATATGGCTCCTTAACTGCGTGGAAGGAGTTCATCTCCCTTCTGCTTCTCCTCATTCAAATGGGTGCTCTGCTGCAGCCATTGCAAGCTGAGGATCTTCAAATGAACAGTTGCTCTTCTGAAGATGCAGGCTGCTTTTCTCAGGCTGGTTAGGACCATTTAAAATTAGCTGTAGATCCAGTCAGTTACACTTACTTCATTTAAAATTGATGGATAAATAAATACTTTGATGGCTGCTGAGAATTTCTGGTGCTTGTATAAATTGCCTTTCTACATGGTCGTGATTAGTATGATTGCAGAATTAATGCAGTTTCTTAATCTTTCCACACATGAATACAGTAGCACAGTCAGAGCCACATGAAATCTGAGTGTTGTGCTATCATCCCTGCTGAGCTCCCTTTGCCCTTTCTCAGCCCTGCAGGGAAGGGCAGTGATGGACAGCAGTCAGGGAAGGCCTCTGTTTCCACCCCCTAAAGCCAAGTGGTACCAGTAAACCCAGAGGAGCCTTGAAATGAGGCTGTACCATTCATTTGGGTAGAAAGGAGGATGATGCTGTGCAGAGAAAAAATGTGGCCAGATCTGCCTGTGAAACATGGCAAATGCAGCAAACCAGTTTCTTCTAAAGGGAATCCCCCTGAGGATTTTCCCTGAGGAGAAGCTGCACTGAAGGATGCAGCTTGGTTTGGTTCTGTGTTGTTTCACAGCTTTCCAAGCCAGATCTAAAGACATGTTTCGTAACTTGTTTGTTTTCTGGGTCCTGTTGATACAGGCAAATGCCACTCTTGGTGATGCTGCATTCCAGACAGCTGATGTAGGTGAAGAAGGGCTGAAACAATGCCTTGTTGGATTTTACCTGTCTATTGAAAGCTAAAGCATCACCCCTTGGTTTTGCTCACGCACTGTTGCTAGTCCTGTCTCTGGCAATACAACCCTATTTTCTCCTGATCAAAACATCTAGCTGCCTCGCAGCATGGTTTTGGGCTTTTGGGGATTTCCAGTTCACAGTTCCTTATTGCCTGGACTTTCTGAAGCTGGAGTCTATTGTTTTGGGCAGGCTTGCAGCTGAAGCTCCCCCCCAGAGAAGTGGTTTGTAAGAGTAGGTTTTTGGTTTAGAGCGGGGGGTGGGGGTGTTGGTTTTGCGTGTGTGTTTGTTTCCTGTGGGGGTTCCACGTTGGAGTAGGCCCCTGAAATCTTTGCAGTACTGTTGTCATGGTATACCTGAGCTGGTCTAGGAGGGAATGTTGCCTTAGAACACGTAGTTTTCCAGGGTATGAGTCTGTCTTGTAGACAGACATCTTCTCACTGCTTTATATGAGAAAATAATTTACTAGTTGAACTGCAAGATGTAGCAGGAAGAGCAGGAAACAAGATTTTAATGAACTGCATCAATTCTCCTCAGTGCTTTCCTTCTGAGCATACTCAGAGTGAATAACAGCATGAAGCTTTTAAATGCCTTTCCAATAGAACAGAAAAGCTTTCTTGGTCAAGTACCTGGGAATGCAACAAAGCCATTGTTCTTGAGGAGGTGCAGTGAGGAAGAGTTCTGCACCCAGCTCAGGGGGTCTGCCTGAGGCCTGACTTGGACTCAGGGTGATTGGGAGCACAGAGGCTGGTTTACTGCTTAGCTCGTGAGCAACATGACCAACAAGTTCCTCTAGTGTAGAGATGCCCAAGCCTCAATCAAAATAGGAAAGGACTCATCCTGTTCAAGCTTGAACACAGCATAGAGGGTTGTTTTCTTCCCCTTGTGGTATGTTATAGTGAAAAAAGTACTGGTAATGTCATGCTTTGCAGTTTTGGCTGCTGCAGTTCATCTGTGTCCATGATAAAAATGGGAAGACACACGTAGCCCTGGCTGGGGTGGAGCAACTGGCTGGGGCAGATAGCCTTCTGTAATGCAGTGTTATCATAGATGGATTAAGATAGAGCTGCATTGCTCCAGCAGGATGTCTTTCAGGGGAACAGGCAAGAGCTACTGCATGTGCTATGAGCACATTTTCCACAGGTCCATATTCACAGACAGAGTTGAGGACAAGAAGTTGCATTCTAGGTCTGTGCAGAAACAAGCAGTGAGAGGCAGAATCCTTCCTGCCTGTCTGCTTTGTGCAGAACTAGCCCCCTGCTCTCTTGGCTGCTGCTGAGGTGCAGAAGTTGTTGACCACCTTATTTTACTGCACAAGATTTTAAAGTGCATTTCTTTTGCTGCCTTATTCTTGTAGGGGAAGGGAGAGGTGGCAGGCAGGGAGAAAAATCAGGTGAGTGGACATAAAACTGCATTTGAGGAGGTGCTCTGCTAATGCTTGACATTGTTTTCAGCATTGTCAAGCTGAGGTGTCTAGGCAGGTTTGAATAGGCAAACCTATTCAAACCTGCACATGGCATCCCAGGTGCCATGTGCTTCAGGAAGGTGTTTGTCTTCTGGGTTAGTTGAGTGTGTAGTTGTCATTTCTAGTTGTACTGAGTGTTTATTGTACCAGTGACCTAAAGTTATCCTTTAGTGTTGTTTTTGCAATGCTACCTGTCAGATTGAGAGAAAATAATGTACCTAATTTAATTTTTAGAGAAAGGTCAACAAGCAACTTGTTAATGTTTAACCTCAGAGACAACAGTAGAACTGGGGAAAAAAAAAGATGTGATTTTCATTTTTGTACTTACTTAAAAAAGGCAACAAAAAAACCCCAGGAAGAATACAATAACTAACAATAGACAACAGAAACAAACACTCCACCACCCTTAGCCTCAAGTCATCAAAACCTAAGCAGGAAGAGCACAGCAGAAGCCCTTCCTAAAAAGAAAAGAGCAAAGTCACAAGCATAGAGTTGTATTTTTATTCTATGTGGGTTTTTGCTCAGAATTCCATATGCTGTGTAGTCTATAAGCAGCAAGTGATGTATTCATTGATGTATGAACAACTCCTCTCTGGTACAGTAGTGTTCAGCAGCTGGTGTATGTGAGGTATGTGAGAGAGCCTGAGTGCATGTGCCTCAGTTATGGGCATTACAGTTCAGAGTAAGGGTTAGAGCGAGCCTCTCAAATGGAAAGGAGTGAGTAAAACATGCAGCAGGAAAGGGACATTTACATCTTTGGAGAGCTTTAGACATGTGGTAAGAAATTGCTTTCAGTATTCTTGTGCTTCTGCAGTCTGTTAGATTGTGCTTAAAAGGATATTACAGAGCAAATCAGGCTTTGCAAGCACAGGTTAGGATCTCTCAGAACTGATCCGCAGCTCTTTCTCAAGAACTGTTTTCCCCCTAATAGGCTGTTTTGGAAAAATCATCCTACTTTGAAGATTTGGAACGTGCTGGCAGTGTGGAAGTGCTTTGGTGAAAGGCTTCTCTTTGCCCTGTCTCCACAGCCCTGGGCAGAACAAGCTGTTCTAGGAAGAGTTGTTTGCCTGGTGCCAGTAAGGCTGTGGTTCTGCTGAGAACAGGCTGTCAGTCTGGGAACCTCTTTCTTCATACCTGTACTAGCAGAAGGCTAGCATGGACTAGCTGTACTGGGGGGCAGGGAGCTGTGCCTGGGCTTTTTAGATTCTTCCAGCATTGCCATCACTTAGAGGCTTCCAACCCTGGTGGCTACTGTGTGTGTCTGTCTGTCAGTGCAGCTTCAAGACCTTGTTTACTGTGAAAAGTAGTGCTGGCACAGCTAAAAGTACAGGCAACAAACATACTGCAGAGGTGAGATAATTGTGTTGGCCAAAGCTTAGTGTAAACTCCACAATACTGGTTGGTGAATGAGGCTGATCTGGCTGGCATGTGGCTTCTGTGGGGGTTTGGTATGGGATGGTGAATGTAAGCTGTGTTGGCTAAAGAGCTCTTCTGGACCACCAGGTCTCCCTTCTATGCTAAGACCCTGCAGATCTCTTGTATCTATATAGTCTGTTTTCTCCAGCACTTAACTGGTGAAAGAAAACACCCATCTCTGTCCAGTGGGACCATGTTGTTTCCTATAGTCCAGCCTGGAATTCTGTCTTTAATTTTACTGATATGTTACACCTGCTGCCTGTTAATGGTGTTTTTAGTTACTTGCAGAATTATCTATCTATATAAAATTTAAAAAGCACTAAACCCTCTTTGATAGATAAAAAAAATGAAGATGCCTCATGCATAAATCACTGGGCTCATAGGATGTGCCTCTTGAGTGGGGAGAAATTCATTTTTTCCATGACTAGTGCAATGACACGAGGAATGCAGTTCCTTCTCTGTTCCCACTCAGTGTCCTCTGGCAAAAATCATTTGTGCAGCTACTCTTCCTTTTTTTTTTTTTGTTTAAAAACCATTGTGTTGCATCTTCAGCCTGTGTGAGGTGATTTGGTTTAGTTCTGGTGCTTGTCTTGAGGGGGAAATGGGGAGCATGGAAAGCAGTCACTAGAAATAACAAGGTGATACTTGAGCTTTTGTGATTACTGCCTGAGTTAGCACATGAGAAATAAAACTCATCCCCCTTCTCAGAGAATTCTGGCTGTTTTGGGGGGCCTGCCTTCACCAGTGCAGTATGTAGTTGTGCTTGGTCTGTTTGCCATTTTCTCCCTTGTGCTGCTCTCTAGTACTTGCTAGTGGATTGCTAAGCCCCCCTGGGAACTCCACAGGCACAGCCTGGCTTGCAGTTAACTCTCAGCCGGTGCTGCGGGGTTGGTGGTGGCTGCTGCAGGCCCACGGGGGAGAATGCTTTCCCAGTGCTTGGCACTTGTGCAGGCTGACAGGAAATTCATGGCAGTACTCAAGCAGTGCTTCTCCCTTCCAAAATAGTTCTCTAGTTGTAAAGCTTTAAAAATGTAAATTTGGAAGCCTGTGGAGTGTTTATAGATTTTTTTTTCTGTCTGAGTATGTTTTATGCTCATTGTTTTTTGAAAGCTTGAATTTTCACCTTGTTTAGATGCTCCGTGTCTCAGAAGTACATAAAGATAAGAAATTTGGATGATTTTTGGGTTTCTGATTTAACACGTGATACTCTAACTTTCTGGGAACAAGATGAATGAATCCCTTAATATTTAAAGGGAATGTGAGCACTTTGAGATTTTGGAACACTGTTAATGATCTTTATCTATTTGCAAACCTCTATCCATTTTTCATGGGTTGGTTTTAGCAGACTAATAACTTTCTTTGCTTAAAAACTGTGCTAAAAACCTTCTTTGCTAGCTAGTGTTTGTGACCCTCCTTAGAGGAAATGCCTGCTTCTCTTTAAGGGACTGGAGGAGTGACAGAACTACTAGTCTAGAGCTGAAGAAAATGCTGTGTAACTGCCCAAGTTGGGGAGAGAGAAGTGGGTAGAGTTGTGTTCTGTTCTTTGAGAAAGTCTGATGTGCTTTTAGCAACACATTGCTGATGAGCTGTGGTGTTCAGAGCCAGGAGGGAGTTTCCCCATTGCGTGGAAAGCAGTGACTCAGCCACTCAGGCATTAAAAATAGTAGACAGAAAAACCAACTTCCTAAATTCAGCAACTCAGTCTTTCACCTTGGAGAAAAGATTTTTGGTCATTTAGTGAATTAAGTGCCACAAAGCTTTCCCTTGCACCTCTCATTTAGTTGTAAACAAATCAAGTCCCAGCATTTTCTGTTAAAAGCACATGTTGCCAAAGGAATACTTCCAGGTGTAGGGGATTTTTAGTCATCAAGCTCTTGGGATAAAAATGATGGAGCTGGCAGAAATGCTTCCCTCTTGGGAAAATCCAGAGTTCCTAAGTTAGATGGTAGAATGGAATCAAGAAGTAGCAAGTAAGAAAGCTGAATGAGAATGTGGATGACACACACAACGCTCTAAAGATGTGCCATCTAGAGTGTTTCTTCCATAAGTTACCTGTGGGGGGGAAAAGCCCATTATTTTTAACATAATCATAGAAAGGTTAGAGTTGGAAGGGACTCTTAGAGGTTATCGAGTCCAAACCCCTGCAGCCAGCAGGGACATCTAGAACTAGAGCAGGTTGCTCAGAGCCCCACACAACCTGAGCTGGAATGGTTCAGGGATGGAGCATCCACCAGTTCTCTGGGCAACCTCACCACCCTCATTGTGAAAAATTTCCTCCTTGTATCCAGTCTAAATCTCCTCATTTTAGTTTAAAACCATCACCCTTTGTCCTGTCACAACAGAGCTTGCTAAGAAGACTGACTCCATCTTTCTTATAGGCTCCTTTTAAGTCTTTATAGGAAATCATACAGCAAGCTTCATTTGTTGGAAAAAAGTTTTACTTTCTAGACTTTGTTGGCAGGATATCAGTGTTTGTATGGAACAGTTTGGTAGCTTACTAGAGAACCATTGATCACAACAGCCAACAGGAAAGTGACTATGTTAAATTCATCTCTCAAAAAATAGTGTATCGGAGTCCAAAGATGTGCTTAAAGTTTGGTTGTGAATAGCTGTACATTTTATCTATAGACTGCAGCCTTTGGGGCAAGAATAAACCATGCTGGAAATCCCTTTTTTATCAAAGACTTTCTGTGCAGAAATAGTGCCTAAAAGACAGCCTAGCCAATTTGGGATGAAGAAAGGAGAAGAAAAAAATGTGAACAGCTTTTCTTTCAGCAAAGCCTAGACTCTCCCTCTGCAGATGCCCTTAACTCCTTGTTGATGTTGTTCCCTCTTCCTTCCAGACCAGCTTCAGACTGGTGGGTAAAAGGGATGACCTCAACCTTTTTTCTGAGTGAGCCCCAGACTGTAATTTGTGTCCCTACTTTTGCATATCACTGAGCACAGCAGAGTCAAGTGGATGGGGGGAATTGGCTTCCAAGCTCCTTCTTCCCATACTTAAAGATGTGAATCAGTTTGATTCCTAATGATTTGGAAAGTCTGTTTTCTCTCCTAGTCAGTTAAGTAAACTGAACAAACTGACCTACAGTAGAGAGGTTTGTCTCATTACACATCCCTTTTTGGTATGTCTTTGAAGGGACAAACAGAATTTCCGTGCAGGGAGCCTGTTGCTGCTCCTTTCTCTTACAGTGCAGTCAGCTGATTGTAGTTTGCACTCCACTTCACAGCCAGAAACCTTCCTTTTGTGTTTCTTCAATAAATGAAAGCAGTTTGTAATTATGACATGATCTGATAACTGCAAACAAAAGCTTCTCAGGCTTGTTTTGGCAGCTGTATTGGTGTGTGTGAATGTTGCTTCCCTCTTTAAACAACTTGTGAGAGAATTTACCCTGAAAACTTAGGAGCTGTGTTCTTTAAAAACAAAACACAACACTGCAAATCCACCCCCACCAAAAATAACCCCTGTCCTGTAATGCTTATAAAGCTGGGTGTGAGCTTGGTTAATTTTTAAATCTAATGAACATTTAGTTGACTTTTTGTCCTTTGGGCTTAACCTTGTGTCTTTTTATATCCAAATACAGTTGTTTCAGTCTTCACCCTAAGAACTAACTTGTTATCTTAGTTCTAGAGAGACATGTATGAAGCATGTGGTGTTCCAGTCCTGGGTCTTGCGTTAGGTATCATTTCCACTCAGCTTCCTTCAGGGTGCTTATTCCTGTAGCTTGCTGATTTTGGCAGTCATCATTTGTGGGCAGAGGGAGAAAAGGTCCCTTTTTCTGCTACAGCAAAAGAAAAACTCAAAAGTTAGATTTCAAAATATTCCCCCTCATGAACAAGTTTGATAGCTGTGCGCTATAAAAGGAGTTATGGTGAAGGAAACTCTGTTCTTTGTGTCCCAAACTGATCTTTGGCTTTTCTTTGGGTGGATTCCTGTATTAGCTGCCCTTTCATTTTTTCCTACAAGCCATTGCTCTCTAGCTGTTAACTTGGTAGGTGAGTGGTGTCATGCGTGGGGCGGATGGAGAAGTATGCAACTTAGGGACAGGGGCAATACTGGGAAGATGACTGTTTCATCTTCTAGGGAAGGCCCTATTCCTCTCTGCATTGATTAAATATCTAGTTAATTGTTTCCTTTGTAAAAAAAAAAAAAATCAAAAATAATAAAATAATTTGCTTCCTTGGCAATGGGCCATCCTCCTCCCTCGGAGTCTGCTGGTGGAAATGTACAGATAAGAGTGCTCTAAGCTGTGTTTACTTGAGTGTAACAACTTTAAAGACCGTTTATGTACAGTAATCTGCCAAGCAAATAATGATTCGGTTGTGTTTGTTCAATCTCCTTTTCTTTCCCCCAGAGAAGTCCCTCAACACAGAAGCAGAATGTGAGGGCTGAAAACCCAGTAGCAGTGGCTGGGGTTAATAGGATGTGTTTAAAAGGTCTTTGAGTTTTCTTAGAAAGTCCTGGAACTATTCTTTCACTCCTTCCTCTTCTCCTTCCCTTTGGTGAGTTACTTGGAAATAAGCTGGAGTGCAGGTGAGGTACAAACACTGACTAGATACAGATCTTGGATCCTGCTGACCATTAGCAAAGTCTCAGTGCAAAGTAGGAAACCAGAGGAGGTTTGAAATGGTTTGTGTGAGTTCAGCCTGCCAAGGGTGTGCTGGAAGCTGAGGGGACAGGCCAGGGCTCAGCAGGCAGCAAGGTGTTGTTACAGCTGCTGCTCTGAATTTCCTGTGGGGCTTTTACTTTGGTTTCATTGGTGGCCAAAT
Source organism: Bucco capensis (assembly GCA_013396975.1). Lineage (NCBI taxonomy): Eukaryota > Metazoa > Chordata > Aves > Piciformes > Bucconidae > Bucco > Bucco capensis. Next base: position 106,136 of record VWZO01018846.1, on the reverse strand, counting down.
TGTAGTCTTGGGTGTATATGCTTGGTTCCAGCTGATCTAATCCCTCCCCATCTTCTGAGAGGCTTCAACTATGTATTTTAAAGGCAATTAGTCACTTGGGTGAGAGGAATGAGTTTAGACCAGGATCTAGTTTTTGTAGTTTCCAGTCCAATTCAAAAACCATTCCTGTTCAAGAGCCCTGCTGCAGCTGATGCTCAAAATGAACTCTTGACTTGGAGCTTTTACACAGAGGAAGGTTTTTTGCATGTGCATATGTATAAACAGCTACTCAAAGTGGGTTCCTGATTCCCAACTTGAAACTGAGGAATTACTTCTACATGTGAGCATGATGGTGAGAAAGAGATGGGGGAGAAGGGAAGGATATTCACCTTAGCATTTCTTTTGTTCTTTCTCTGTTGTGTGTGTTCCTACAAGCATCATATTTATCAGCAGGGCTGTGTTAAGTGAAAAAATGTGGGGCTAAGACAGGATATGCTGGCCAGAAGGACTCTAAGAGTTGTTCTGAGGATGGATAAAAGGAATGTTTCAGGTGGAATAGGAAACTGCAGAAATAATGTCTCTCTGTTCTTTCCTTCCTCTCATTTTTCAAGTGGCTTCAAGAAATACTGATGCATAACAAGTTTGTTGTGCCAAACATCTACACTTTTGTGGTTGTATGTTGAGTAATTGTGACAACTAAGCAATTGAGTAAGATGGAATAGGTACAGAGTGTATTAGAAAGTTAGAAAGTGCTGAGATTTAAGGGAGATGTAGTTATCCTTCCAAATCCCTCTGATCAGCTTGTGTTTTCTTGAAAGCATCCAGCTTTCTCCAGCTGACTTGGCTGGATGTTAGTTGGGTTGTTTGGGGTGTTAGCTGTTGGAGTTATTCATCGTGTTTGAGGACGCTTCGTTAATGAATCTCTGGGACAGCCAGAGTCTACAGAGTGATGAAGCAATCCCCAGGAAGCATGTCCCTGGAATGACACAAGAAGCTGTCTGGTTGGAAGCAAGTTGTTCCAGAGGCTTACCAGGCTTTGCCACTGGCTGTGGCTCTAGACAGACAGAACTGGGGGTGGAAGGAGGGGAAATGCAGCAGCTTACCCCGTAGAATGTAAAAGCTGCTTCTTCAGAAGACTCCTGAAGGGCAGCTGCTGGGTGTCTGGGAGAACAGAGCCTAGGCCTCCTGCTCAGGGTGATGAGTAAATGTCTCTTGGAACATGAGTGGGAGGGCAGGGGATGAGGAACCTGAGGGAGAGGCAGTGCCGCAACAGCAGTGAGAGCAGGGACTCAGGGCCCTTTGCTGGTATTGTGCATATCCTCATAAGGGCAGAGGTTCTGACAGCTTTTATCAGAGAAGGTGATGTATCCATGGAAGACATCCTAAGTCACCCCTGAGTGGACAAAATGATGCATATGCCTGATGAAACTCCTCTTGTTCATCCCTGCATCACTGTGGTGTCATTTTCTAGCCTTGGTGGCAAGCTTGGCACAAAATCAGCACCGTTATTGTCTGGGCAGACGTGACTTCCTCTGAGTGGTAGTTTTCCCAGACAAAAGGACAGCCGGTGGAGAACAGTCTTGGAAAGATACCAATCCCTTCAGTCCCTTAGAAGGTTAAAAGGGGAAAGAAAATGATACAGAGTCTGGAAGCCAATGACATAGAGCTGCAATGTAATTAACAAGTACTTTGCCTAGTTGCTGTTTACCAGTTGGCTGTCAGGTTTTGCCTCTGGAAGAAGGAGAGAGAAGTTGCTGTGGTGTGACTGCATGTTCTCGTAGCTTAAATATATTTTTGTATAACTCAAGTTCAGCTTCCTCTCTAATTTCCATGTGCAGGAGTTGCATCTAAGATCTGTTTGCTTCCTGCCCAAGGTCTGAGGAAGAGCATCTTCCTCATTTGTGACAGCCTCTTGACTTTGCAAAGGCTTCACTGGTACTGAGCATTTTCAAGGGTTGAAACTAAGCACCCAGGACAAAGCAGGGAGCTTTCACCAGTAATCTCCGATTCAGTTTTTTTGCTTAAAATAGATCAAGCGGAGGGCAAGGACCTGGGAAAGAGCAGGAGAGCTGTGCTGCAGAAATAGAAGAAAAGGAGGAAAAAAAATTCAACAGCAAACATTAAAATGGAGAATGAGGATAACCACCTATAGAAACAGCAAGCATAGTTCATTGTCCAGTTCTTGTGGTGGTGAATGTATTGACTGAGGCCACACAGACACTGGAGATGTCTGGAGTGCTTGAATTCCCAAGCCCTGCATGCATACTGAAAGGTAAGGGGCAGGAGTAGTCACATTTACAGAAGTAAAGCTTCCTTGGCATGTCTTACTCTGCTCTTAGAGGCAGGAGCAGCAGTGCTGTGTTTACAGAGGAAGCCATCCTGCAGATAGGTGCCTAGCCAGTGATTCTCCTTCAGTTTCATCCAAACTCCTGGTAGGCAGTCAGCTCCTCCACTGCTTGCTCCACCTGTCCTCTCGCTGGTTTTGGGAGCCTGCCTGAAGGCAGAGCACCTCTGTGGACCCAGGAACGCTGCCTGCCCTTGCTGGGCTGCGTCACAGGGGCTCTGCCTGACAGGCATGTGCTGGGGAGACTCCTGTTGGCTGCGTTACATTTGTTGCTCAATTGTTTAACAAAGTGCTTTTAATGGAAATGTAAAACCAGATAGCAATACAAAGCCTAATGGAATAATCTCTTAATTGCAGTGCTGTAAATGACTATTCAGCACATGATTACTGTACTTGCAGGGGGGACAGTGGGGAGGAAAGAATATTGGATGAAAGACACTAAACACTTCAGCTGCTAAGAACGATGATTTATTGCCAATCTGAGCATCAAGCTAAGCAGGGCAAATAAACTGACAATAGTAAGTGCTTTTGGAGGTAGAAATTGCCTCATGCAGGGTATTCACTATGTGGGACATGTTAATTCTACCAGGATAAATGCACAAAGAGTGATTAATTAATAGTGGCGAGATACTCATGCATGAGCTGTCCTTAGGCAACCCAGAAAAAGTATTAATCAGCACATTGCCCAATTATTGGCAGATAACTCCTGGCATGTAGTAGTTTGCCATTTCAGCTAGAAAATGCATTGTTCCTCTGCCTCCCTGTAAAAATCATGGCTTGTGCTGTGTTAGGTGGTTCACCAAACATACCTTGTGGTTTGAAGCAGCAGAGGAGATGTGCTCGAAGACACACTTGCATTGCCATTTTTTGGTGTTGCTGCAAGCCTTTGAAGGCATGCCAGTCCTTTCAGAAGCTGTGTCTGCCTTTTGGAGAGCTCACCTAAGTTAAGCAGCAGCAGGTTAAAAAATAAAAGGCTTAGCTTGTTCTTAAGCTGGCAGTTGCTTTGGTGTCCAGCTGTGTGCTCTCCAGAACAGTGTGGTTTGCGAGATGGGGAGGTGTTTTGGAAGTGGCCTTGCAGATTCCCACCAGCATGCCCCTTTCCCACAATTTACTGCATGGTTTATCCCTACTGTCAGAACAAGAACACCTGGCTTCACCTGCTTGCAGAAGTCCCTCTGTCACTCAAGCCTTTCCTTGCCTGTTTGAGACATCACAGGTGCCTGTTGGGCTCTGTCTGTGGTGCACAGACCAAGCACTGTGCCTGCCCCAAGCAAGTGGGAGAGCTTTGCAGTGTGTGCAGCAGGTCTGGGTGCTGCCAAAGCCATGCTGCTGTCCCATGGGAACTGGAGCTGCCTGTTGCTTTAGATCTGAGCCAGGGTGTGATGTTCCCACTGCCTGCACACAAGTGTTGCTAATGATGGCAGAGCCAAGCAGTTTGCTGGTTTCCATCCAGCTTCCAATACCTAGGGAAAGATAGCTCTTCAAACTGACCTTCAGACATGGGAAGAAAATGGTCTTTTTTTTTTTTTAACTCTCTTTTATTTTTATATATTGGAAAATGAGAAAGAAGTTGACTAAATATGGTGGAAATTGAAATGGGAAAAGTATTTTTAACACTTTTTTATTAGTATTCTCTTAAAGGAGCAGCATTTTCTAGTTGCTGAAAGTAATAGCTTGTGTAAAATGAACTGTGTGTAAATATTTTTGAACAGCAGGAAAAAGGAAAGATAAGATAGTTCAGAGTGTATTTTGGAGCAGCATATGCTTTGCAGTGTGCATTAGGCATGCATCAATACCTGCCTAATGCACCCTGTCATGGATTATTGCTCTTGCATAATTTCCAAGTGCTTTTGAATGACAATGAGAAGCTTTGTTACACAGACATCAGGCTAATGATTGAAATGCAGTTGGGATCCAGCAGTGAGAACTCCTCAGATAGGGAGCACGTGCACCTCTAAATTCCACTGAACAACAGACACAAACCCTAGGAAAATTAGCAGGTGCTTGTGTGTGGGGATGGAAAAATTAGGAAATACTTCTGGACTAATTGTAGCCTGGCAGAGACTGCAGGAAGGATTTTAAGCAGGCCTTTCAGCATATAAACAGATCTTTTCTCCAAACATTGCTAATCTCTTTCTGTTCCTACTTAGTCCTTGCTATGCAGATAAGACTTGTCCAACCTGTTACTCAGTACAGGCTGTTATGTAAGTGGAGAACTCCAAAGAATAGGAAACCTTTTCATGTGTGCATTTGTTTGCAGCTAATTCTTACAAAGGTATGAAAGCATTTAGACCTGTAGTAGTCTTTATTTTTTTCCCCTTGATCTCAAATTAGTTACAGTACTGTCTTGTTCATAGCACATGAAGTCTGACTTAGTCACTTGTTTGGGAATGATTTTACACAAAAAATATTACAGATCTGCTGATGTGCTTACTAGGTTGCAGGAGGTTAAATATTTAGGAGGTAGAATTGCACATAACCCACTTTCTGAGACAGTTTCAAATCCTTGTATTTGTAGGATTTGCCTTTGTTCTGCTTCACAGCAAATCCAACCACTGATAGCATTTGATGGGTAATTCATTCTGTAAGCCACTTCAGGTTTGCAGTCATGGCAGGAACAGATGAGGAGGCTGTTATGTTCCTTTTTACATTGGGCTTTATCTGCATGAAGCTGTAGGGCTTCAGGAGTAAACCTTAGCCCACAGCTGGGCTGGTAGGAAGGAGGATCCCTCTGAGTGTGCAGGAAATAGGTGAAAGGCTTCTGGGCTCTGCAAGCTGCTATCCTGCAAGCCTTGCAAACTGCCTGACAGCATTTTGGAAAGGCTGTTTGAAATCTGGTCTTTGGAAAACACAGGAGTCTGGGAAGTGTGTAAGGGAACAGGCTCCAAGGCTTCACAGTGGTATGGATGGTTCTGTGGGCTCAAGGAGAAGTTGAGGTTGTGATGGATATGCATGAGCCAAAGTGATGCTGAAACTGGTGCTCTACCTGCACGGCACAGCGTGTGGAGTACGCAGGGGTTCTTCGTGGAGAAATGGTGCTGAGCTAGCTGTGAACTGAGGATGTGATGCCCTGTGCCAGTAGGTGTGTGATGTGGCATCCGAACTGCAGGGCAGTGTGGCTGAGGGACTCGGGAGCTGCTTGGCAGAGCATGGACAGGCTCAGCTGGCAGCAGGCTCCGAGGGAAAACCAGCAAGCTACTCAGTGGGGCTGGGGGTACAGGGATTAGCTGGGGGAGAGGAGGAGGGGAGAGCTCAGATGCAGGTGTACATGCAACAGCTCCTCACAAAACATTCGAGTTCATTTTTTACTAACTGTAGATCTTGTTAAAATTCTTCTTTGCTGTAGTGGAGAACAATAATGTGGGGGGTGGAACAGCATTTAGGAAGGCAGTGAACGGAAGGCACATCCCCTTGAATCATTTTAGTGTAATATTAAAGCAAATTTATTGCATTTGACTTCTTGCACCTGCAGTAAGCATTTAAAAAAACCGAAGAACTGAAGGAGAAAAATGGATTTTAAGACTTGAATTCCCACAAGATGATTTTACATGGAAAACTAAACATTGCGATTTTTTTTTTCTGAAATGTAGTAGCTGATTTTTTTTTTCTTTGCTGTAACCTACTTTTTTCTTAAGACCTTTTAACTGAGGTAGTTCTTTGAAAGGCTTATAATTTTTCTGAGGACCCTGGGAAAACAGTAACTGTGTTGGAGGGGACCACTGGGCTTTGCTTTACTGAGTACTTCTGTGCTAGGTCAGGAATAAAATACTTGGACAGTTGGTGCCAAGAAGCAGTAGGTCTAAGCAATTAGGGTTTCATTTCCTACAATCAGTAAGATGGAAATGTGTCTGAATCAAAATCTTGTAACTGTGTGGAGAAAATGAATTAAAATAGGTCTGGGAGACTAACCTTAAAGGCAATACCTGTTTGTTGTGATCCCCTTACTTGTTTGGCTCCTTCTCAACCAGTACTAGCTTGCAACAGCTTTTTAACCTAATCTCTCAGATCTCCAAGGTTTGCCAGTAGAAGACATTCTTTTGGAGCCTATTGTGAAGAAATCAAAACCCAATCTCTTTTTTTTTTTTCCATTGCATTTTTTGTATATTGTTAGTGCATATATATGGCTCTTTTGCTGCTTTGAACCTATAACCAAGAAATGGATTGTACTGAAGAGCTACAACAACAAAACAAGCTATTTCAGGGATTTGCCAAAGCAAACCCCAGGTAGGATAGGCCTTGCATAGGAGGGAATGTAGGTTTTCCCCTGTGCATTTTCCCAGTCAGACCTGGACCATGTGCTAGGTGCTGGAATTGGGAGGCAGGTGGGTATGGTGGGAGATGTCCTGCAGCACTTCACTGCAGAAAGCCTTCAGGCTACTTGGGTAGCAGCTGATAACCACTCCTGTCTGCTCCAGTATGCCTTATCAGCATTAGGAACAGAGATCTCTTGCTAATGGTGGGTGAGCCAATAAAACATCAGTCCTGGCTTCCACATTTGCCCTGGGGAACACCTCACTGTGCACCTTGAGGGTGTGCATGCAGCAAAGGACCTAGGCTTGCTGCTTTTACCACGCAGTAGTGACCATCATCCTGGGCTCATAAGGGAGCTGATACAGAAACATTTGGCATGGAGATAGTAGCTGAATTAGTGCACTGAATGCAGAGTGTAAGAGGATCCAGTTAGGCTTAAAAAATCTTGAGTTTTGGCACTATCCCATTGATTTTTTTCTTCAGTCACATCATTTTCTCGAGCTTGAGCTCCTGCCTGTACACTAATAGTTGAGTTAGGTTCAGTTGTGTGTCCCAGGCTGACTTCAATAACTGGGAGAAGTGCATGATTGGTTTTAGAAGTGGCATGGAGATCATAGAACCATTATGGCTGGAAAAGACCTCTAAGATTGAGTCCAACCATCCATGGAGTACTCACCTTACTTATTCCCCTTAGACCATTGGAACACTGACTTAGCCAAACAAATTGCCACCCTGCTTGAGTTAGTTTGTACGTTTTAAGTGCTTTACCTCTGTTTGTTACAAACCAATCCACCTTGCAGCAAGCTGCAGGTGCTGCAGAGGCAGGGTAGAAGTCTGAGCTTTGTTCTGGAAATGTCACAGTTGTTAGGTGGAGAGCTCTGCAGGTAAAAACATATTCATCTTCCTGGGTGTAGGTGCTAGTAAGATTGCTATCAGTATGTGTGTGAGAGCTAAAACCACAAAAAAGGAATAGCCATTTGTTGTGGTAAAGGTGACTCAGGGTTTTTTTTCTTTTGAAGAAAAGACCCTCTATGTATTTAAAATGCAAAATTGCCTGCACCTTCTGTATCAAAGTCCTCTTTCTGCACAAATTTTTCATAGTATTCTTGTGAAGGAAAAAAAAAAGAGTAAATGGAATGCTTGTCTTAATTGTCATATGCTCTACTGAAAAAAAATATCTTTGTTTTATGCTTGTTGGCTTAGAATAATAAGCACGTGTTAGTCAGAGTTTCTTTAAAAGAAAAAAGACAATGTCAGTTGAGGAAACATGCTTTTCAGGGTAGGAGAAGGGAGAATAATGGAAGGATATAAAGCCATTCAGCTCTTCTATAAACTAAACAAACCTATTGAGCAGTGTCTTTTACCTGCTTCTCCACTTAATGTCAGAATCTACCTGTTTCTGGCTGTTTCACAGGCAGTGCAGATTGCACAAAGTGGGGAGGTGCTCCAGGAGGTCTGTGCATAGCAGTTCCCAAGATGTTTACACCCATCAGTTATGTCAGTGAAAAGTTCTGCTCATGTGAAAAGCATTTTGTGGCCTTGAAGCAACAGTGTTTCCTAATTGGTTCAACTCAGCTGCCCTTAGCTTGATTCAAGCAGGCAGCTGGTGTCTTGTGGTCATTTGGTGAACCTGCTGGGGCTTAGAAGGAAAAAGAAATATTGCTGATGCTCAGTGTGTCATGTAGAGGCCCTGGAGATGGTGGTGTGAATGCAGATACTCTAAGCTTTGTTCTGCAGAATGGCTGTTCTCCTTGGGAAATCAGCTAACATGGAAGGAGTTTGTCTAGGCACCAGTGAACCATCAGGAAGATAACATCCAAGGCTTGTCAGAATGGGGCCTAAGCTAATGCAAGATGACACCAAGACAAATCCAGAAAAAAGAATGATAGATGAAAAATGAATGTGATCCTGCAGTCAGTGTGGTGTGATAGATGGTGCCTATGCTAGGAGTCTTTTAAGAAGTCCTTTCTAAATAGCTTGTGAACTTGAATGCTGAAGCAGAGGGTAGAAGGGGGCAGGAAGTGCTTAGAAGTGATGTGAGTGTGGGACCTCTTGAAAGAAGACAAGGAGAATGGGGTGGGATAGGAATGTGGATTAGCTGCATGTCCCCTGTGGAAGCAGCGACTGGGCCTTTGAAATCCAGTTTTCCTGTGCTGTGATGGGAGATGTTTTGTCTCTGAGCTAAATTTCCCAGCAGACCCAAAGTTTACATTCTGGTAGAAAAGCTACACCCCAAATGTCTGTTGATAGTGCCAAGGCCTTGTATACTTCAGCAGCCTTTGATCTAGGGAGGCATGAGGTAAATACCTTTGAAGGGTAAATGTCTGTTGTGTTTGTGCCATGGTTTCCTCAGGCCTTTTTGCAGACAGGTCTTGGGATGATGGTGGGTGACTGGGAGACCCCTCCCTCTTAGAGCAGGATCTGCTCAGCAGGGAATGCCTTGTCTCCAAACAGACCAATTCCCAGACAAAGCCAGGATGTAATACGCTGTCGGAAGGATCTGGGTGTGTGTTTCTCAAGGTACCAGCTGAGCTTAACCAGGTTGGGCTTGGGTCTGAGAACGGGCTGAGGGAGTGCCTCTGGAGGCACTTGGCTCTTAGTGACAGTGTTTGCTCAGCTGTGACTAGAGGAGTGTAACTGTGGTAGCACCAGACTGAAGTCTCTCATTTTGATACAGTGTGAAGTTTACAGTGACTCCTTCCTCAGTGTGTCCCCTGCCAAGTAACCCTAATTGCTTGGCTATGTGTGTTTCTGCATCCTCACCAGCATATCTTTTTTATTCTTGCTGATGAAGTGAGAGGAGATAGAATAGGCTCCTCTTTGCCTTCAGCAGCTGCTTGAGAGTAAGCTCAGCCTTGCCACAGTTGGGTCATCACAACCTTTTAAAGATGCTTGATGTGTGGCTGCCAGGAGGCTTTGTTTCTCCTGCACTCTGGTACCATCCTAGGCTGTGCACAGCTAGAGCTGCTCCAGCAGTACTGCAGCCAAGGCACCAGCAGCTTTATCTGGATCTTTCAGTGCATACTGAGTTACTGAAGTTTCCTCACTGACCCAAAAAGCCAGAGGTGCCTTCACAGCTGAAAGGCAGTCAGGCCACTTCCTTGGCTTGGGGAAATGCTGAGCTGTGTGCCCAGTGAATTACTGCTGGATACAGAGGGGCTTGTCTGAGAGACAAAAGTGGTCAGGATTTTTCATTGCACATACCTGGTGATTTACACTTTTCACATTTCCTCCTTTACTTGCCATATCCAGATCAAACAAAGCCTTAATTCATCCCTGTTCCAACTCCGTGTCTGCTCTCCTTGTAATTACACTTCACACATCCACACCTTCATAGAAGCCCTTCTAGTATATTTGCATTTAGATGGGGAATGACAGCTTTGGTGTTCCCTGTGTAACTTACAATTAACACGTTTTCTGACAGCATTCTATTACCATCAGTGTACAGGGGGTGAGGTTGGAAGCCTGCTTTCTTTAGAAACCTAGTTTCTGCAGCATCACCAGTGGAGAGAGTGCCTCTTGGCTTGCTCTTGTGCTTTGGCTGTGGCAACATAGTTAAGTGTTGTTACTGGAGATGACCAAGGGAAGGTTGTATAAACTGAAGGAACTGCCAGGTATTTCCAAACTGGCCAAGTTGCTGCTGTGTGAGGCTGGCTTTCATCATGAGCTCCTGCTTTTTGTTGGGAGCATCCTTCTTGCTAACAGACTGTGGCTATGTTTTGGCCTCTCTTTGGGAGGGAACTTTTTGTGTTCTGTATTCATCCTGGGGCTTTCTTGGCATCCAAAGCTCTCCTCCTGTAGGATAAATGATGTGTCTGTGGAGGCTGAGGAATGATTGGGGTATGAGAGCTTGTGTCATTGTGGAAGGGAAGCAGAGCAGGATGCTCTGCTGCTTCAGGGAGTATTGCAGCTTGGAGCACTCCTGTTAGAAGCATTTTTATATGGAGAGTGCCACACTTTTGCCACATATCCAAGGCCTGTGTAGTGTGATATTGCTGTAATGACTTTGATTTACAACAAAGTAACAGTTGGATTTTGTTTGCCTTTTTTGAGGTAGAGGAGGAGTTGTTACTTTCAGTTATTTGCATCTTTTCACAAATCTTCTTTTTCCTCTTGTTGGGCCTTGAGTCGTTTGTAGACCATTAGGTGGAAGAAAACTGCTTTGAATCCTGGAGTGTGTTTTTAGGCATTTTGAGGATTTGGGAATTGTAGGCTGAGTTCTGTAAAGGCCTTGTTGTGTTTGAAGAACATCTGAGAGTTCCCAATTGCTGCCAGAGTCACTGGGCACTGCAGGGGCTCAGCCCTCTGCAGGAAATGTTCAGACTTATTCCTGGGAACTGCTTGATAATAAAAGCCTGTGGATGCCAAAAGGAAGCAAAAACCTTTTAATGGTTGAGTAATGAATATATTTTTAAACTTGGCAACAGCAATAGGAAACAAAAAAGTAAGAATTTGAACCCAAAGATAACCTATTGTGGAAGATTTCCAGTGTTACATAGGTAGAACTGTTTCTTTTCTGGCAAAGCCAGCTGAGCTCTTGTTGAAGCAAGCTTGGCCTGTTAGCACATCCCAGCCCTTCTGCACTGCAGTGTTTTGGTGTAAGCTAGAGGGGCTGGGCATTGAAAACCTAGGAAGAGGTATACTCAGCACCACTTTTTCATGTAGCTTGAAGAAAAGCTTGCAGCATTACTGGATACTCTTGCAACATCATTTGTGGTTCAAAAATATTTGCCAGGAGGTTTCTTACAATCATTATAGAGGGTACAGATGGGATGTGAGGTCTTCACCCTTGCTCAGTAGTACAGCAGAGGACTGGAGAGACTTGATGAGCTGAAGAAGCTAGAGGAAGCAAAAAAAACTTGAAAACCAAATTCCAGTTCATGTCTCTCCAGTGTGGAATAAGTGGTTTTGGAAAGCATCTATTTGGTTGCTTCAAGAGATAACTGACTAACTGTACCATCTGTTGCACTTCTGCTGTGTGTTTTCCTCTTCTCATGTGTTTGTGTTCAAACTCTCTATGTTCTGTGAAGTAGTGTTTGATGTGAAGCAGAACTTAAACATATCCAGCAAGTCACAGCTTGATGAGGTTTCCATAAAGGCAAGGAAGGAAAGGTTGGGCCAGGACATTTCTGATGCTGTTTGGCATTAACTTTAATGCCATCCTTTCATCTGCTTAGGTGATACAGTGAGAGCTGAGTGCAGCAGTGATGCTCAGGAACTTTGTGCCATGCATTTCTCCACCTTTCCTTTCAAGCTGATGGGCTGGTGAAGGAAACTGTTTAATGTGTAGCTGGGATCCTGGCTGTGGAAATTGGTGGAGCCTTTTAGAGCAGCAGAGGCAGGGCAGTGCAGTGAAGCTGGCATGGTGCATCCGTCTGGTTTCTGTCCAGCTTTTGTGGAGATGGCCTGTCTTGCCTTGAAACTAAACAAGAATATGTGTCTCAGTCTTGAGAACTGTTGCTCAGCAGCTTCTCATGATAAAAAGAGTCCATTTTAAATGACAAAACAGTTTGAATAAATTTGTGATTTCCTGCAGTTGTACTGGAAGGAAATGTTCTCTTGTAATGTTTCAGGGGAAGAGGTCCTGTGCCTTCAGAGGAAGTGAGAGTCATTTGGGTGTTTGTTTTCTACCTTTCTCCACCCCCTCCCCTGCTGCTGGAATAATTCCTTTTGGGAGCCAGCAACAGGTCTTACTGCAATTAAAACTAAAGCAGGTTTTCATTTCATTTTCATGTGGAGGACACACAGCAGAGGAGGAAAGGCAATATTTCTTCCTGCAGCAGTCTTTATTTTGAAAGTGTTGTCCTGGGCTGGATTGTCACCTCTCAGCATTTGAAACTCTATAGTGAGGATTGTCACATCACTGAGTGGCTTCAGGGCATGCTGGTATTTTCATGGTTTCTATTACAGCCTGTACAGGCCTGGGGGGTGATCTGGGTCAGTACATGTGCTTTGCTCAACCTTCTGAACCAAATCTGTTACTACTGGAGCTAGTGAACTACCTTCTCCGGCATGGGCTGCCTTGAGCCTAGGAATACTTTACTGTTTCACTGTCTAGCAAAGCATGGTTTGGGGTTTTGGGGGGATTTGTGCATGCTTTTACTACTTGTGGAGCATGTTTGAAGATGATGACAACTGAGCTAGTGTTTTGGGGCAGACAATCATCTGCTTGTGGGAAGGTGTGAGGTGTTTGGCTTTTCTTGGTGACATGTCAAGTGTAACCCAGCTGCAGAGAATGCAACACTNAACCCAAACCATTCTAGGATTCTATGATTTTCACTTAAATTTTGAACTGCTTTCCCCTGAAGATGCACAGGGTGGGAACTGTAAAGTCCTCCAGCTCCCAGGCTGTTTCCCAAAGCATTTCCACAAACCAGTAAGGAAGAGCTTGGGGGTCATTTTGGTTTGGAGGTATTTTGAGTTGCCATTCTAGGAAAATCTATCAAAGCTGCCAGTCAGAAGAGCAGGAGCTGGGGTTCACCCTGCAGCTTTGGCAGTAGTGAGGTTTGGGTTGTGTCCAGGCATGCACAAGGGAGAGCTTGCTGGAGCCTGGCAGGTGGCCTCACTGCACGAGTTTGCTCTGCTGGCCCCTGGCAGGCTGTGGAGACCTCCTCTCCCCTTGGCATCAGTCCACACAGGGCCCAAGCTGAATGTGGTTCTCCAGTGCTTTCTGCATGCCTTCCTAACACTGACTTTGGGGAAATTGTGCACTCACAGGAATTGGAGTATAGCCCAGGTTAAAATCAGTTTTAGTTGTTGTCTTGAGAATAGTGTAAGGGCTTGTCTGTAACTTGAGAGGCCTGATCCTCTCAACTGCATGACCAGCAAGCAGCTATTCAGTGTTTATTCCCTTATCCTACTTTTAAAGCTGTACCACCTCCCATGCACTGAAGTTGGAGGAAAACTCAAAATGAAACTTGGTTTGATTGGTGACAGAGGGTGGATGGGAAACCTGAGCAGCAGAACAGAGGGGAATGAGTTGAACAGGTAGTCAGCTGTGCATGGCCAGCAACCTGGGCCTCTAGTCCTCAGGACAGCATCGAGAGGTCTGCAGGAGTACCAAGGCATGAGTAACCTTGCTGAGCAGTGCCTGGTGCTCCTGTGTACGGGTGAGAGCTCCTGGGTCTGCTAGGCTGTCCTGGAGCAGGCATGTCTCTCTTCATTGAAACCTGCAGGCACTGGCATTATGGCAAAAAGACAGCGTTCCTCCCTCCCCTCCAGCTCCCCTCTCTTTCTCTTCACACACTCTAAGAATTTATTGCTGGGAAGAGAGCTTGGGGTCAAGGAAGGTTCAGGGAAAGAAAAGGCCTTTAGAGGTATTACAGCTGCTATTTTTTGCAGCAAGCAGCAAAAGCAAGTGTGGAGATACATATAGGAAAGATAGCTACTTCTCATGGTAAATACTAGTGCTGCAAGAGGCACAAGTTGATTATGGTTTTCCTTTTGTTTGAGAGTAATCAGAATTTCTGAGAAAAGCAACTTGATTGCTCTGAATTGGCATGCTCTCCAAGCCTAGAAATGGAAGGCTGTCTGTAACCCACATGGATGTAGCACACTGCTTGTAGTAGAAAACAATTTTCAGGCTCATAATCTGTGGCTTGAGGGTTGATTTGTTTGTTTTTGTTATTGCTGCTACGAGTTTTTAAACAGCTTGCAAATTATAGGCTACTCCTGCTCTAAATTGAGATCTAGTGAGATGTTTACAGCAAGGCATAAAATGTAAAGCAAGAGCCCTCCTGGGCCAGTGCTGACAGCAGATTTGATCCTGGGAGAGCAAATAAAATAGCCTACAGGGTTTTCCCTAGTTTCCCTAGAACATTACTGATGTTCTGCTTGCCTCCTGTCCAGCAAATTTGAGCTCCTGCGTGTATGTGCACATACATGTTCTGGTTTGTCTTTAATAATTAAGATTTGCTATTATTGTTAAGAGTTTGCGGTGAAGAGTATAAAATCTATGAGTAGGTATGTTGTGCTAATGCTGTGGTCATGATTAATATTCATGAGCTCAAACTTTTAATATGTGAGGGCTGTTAGTTTGGGGAGGGGGTTGTTTTGGGGTTTAGGGGGTTTTGTTTGTGAAAGATGCAGCAGCTGAACCTTGTGAGCTGGTGTGTAGTGTCCAAATGATGAGTTCCCTTCGTTTGGCCAGAGATGTGCTGCTGTGTGTCCTGCTTTGCATGACTGAAGAATGCACCCCTGTTGCCCAACACAAATTCCATTGAAACCCGTAAGATATTTTTTTCTTTGCCTGTTTCAGTGGGTTTGGCTCAACCTCCTGCTCTGCAAGTTCAACTGACTGACCAAAGCATAAAGCCTCTGGGTCAGAATTTCCACTCGTTTGTTTTTGCAGCAGAGGCTAACTGTGGAGCGATTTAGCCTCTCAGTGCTCTTCCAGCCAGGGAGATACACACGTGGTCCTGCTGATGTTTGTGGATCCTCACTAATGCTTTCCAGTCTTCACTTACAGCTGAAGTGATTTGCATTTTCCTGTAAAAATGGTAACCTGAATAGCATGTGGTTCTTGCCCTGTTCAGCCAGCAATGAGAGGAAGAAAACCTGCTAATACCAAGTCGTGTTCTGCAGAGGTTTAGTATACAAAGGGACATGGAGTCTCCACATCAGCCATATGGAGATGATACTCAGCTTGTTAACTGGATCTATCTGAAGTACTGCATCTATTTTGTATTTTAAAAGGTTGATAATGTATTATCTCCTTTCATGAAGAAGCTGATCAGGAGAGCAGATTTGAGATGACTGTTGAAAGCTAGACAAGCAGAGGCTAGTGAAGTCATTCCAAGATAGGATGCTTGGCTCTAGCAGTGTGAGGGAGTCCTCAGTGCTTTGTAGAAATGGCCACTACTGCAGTAATGCACCTTGAAAGATCAAATGCTGTTGCATGTACCTTACAATTAGTAATGCAGATTACAAAGTGATGTGGTGTGCTCTGGTAGTGACCTTAGAGTTTAGAAAAGGTAACTGAGGTTGTTAGAGGTGTTGGGAATGTGTCTGTTGGAGGAGAATTTACTCTTTTAGTCTTGACTGTGTTCGCCAAAAGACTTCTGTTCAACCTCATGGCTTTTGTCTTTCATTGTCCCCTCTGAAAGAGGCACACAGTCTCTTACCTAGGAAGAAAAAATGAGATTGCCTCATTTTAAACCAGGCTGTTTTAAGAAGAGATGGATTGGCTGTGGCTTTTGTCCTTCTCTGTTGTTCAGATGGACATTTTAAACTGCTTTCAGTTCATCTTGGGCTTGAGCAGGGAGCTCTGCCAGCTCAACAGCTTGTCTCCAGGAGGCCTGATAGGAAGTGTGCCACAACAATCTGAAAATTGCAGTAGCAAAATCTATTTTGGGGCAATCTGGCACAGTATCTGTGTGTGGTATGTGCTCCAGCCAACAGCAGGAGTAATATAACAACAACTAGGGAGAAAACAAACCAAACTAAGTATGTATATTTAGTGTTACAGTTGTATTTCAAAGTACTGTGTAGGTTGGAGTGCTTGACCATTCATGGTGTGGATCAAGGCAGAAATAGTACCAGAGCAGGCTGAGATGTCAGCAGGATCATGCAGACCCAAATGTGTACAGGTATCAAACGACAAAAAGTGGGAGAAGGAGCTTTGCTCTCTTGAGCACAGTTGTCACACTTGTAAAAATTAGATCCCTTTTTGTGTCCTGAATTTCCTGTGTACTGTCAGTGTCTATCCAAGGATGAAAACTATATGGCTGAAGAACTGACAGGGGAAGACATGACTGGGAGTTTTCCCATACCTTGAGCTGATGCTGGAGGAGGAGTTAAAAGTAACTTCAAATTGTCCTTTGGTACCTTCAGCATTGCGCTGAATACTGTTCTTAGGCTCCAAAACATACTTAGTGGAACCTTCAGAAGAGAAAAATCAAGATGGGTGGAGAAGAGCTGGAGCTGAGCACCTGCTGCAGTGAGAGTCTTGCTCAGTCCAAATGCTCCTTGCAAGAGAGTTGTGTAATTTGTGAAGGGAAGATACTGTCACTGCAGGGTGAAGGGGCTGGGAAATGGCAAGAAGCAAGGACTGCCACCAAGGGCAGTGATTTCTGTTCCTTTGCTCTCCTCACTGTGTTGACTTGAGTGCTTGTGCACCCACAGGGGAAACAGACTGGGGAGCAGTGGGGGAAGAGGAGCTGATTGATCCAGGTGAAATATTTGTGTTCCTGACACTGGGCCATAGTGTCACAGATTGGTGAAGAGGAGGTTTCAGAGGTCTCTTCCATGCTCAACACCAGCATCTTAGCTTTTAAAACTATCCTTTTGCTTTTGTTTGGGTTTTGGGTTTGTGGGTTTTTTTTTTGGTGCTTGCTGTTAAGAGATTTTTTTAAGTTTATATAAAGAATATTTACACAATCATTTTTGTACTTCCTGGAATGATTGGAAAATGGTGTTTCATTCAGAAAAAATTTTCCAGATAACTTGAACAGAAATATGTTTGAAAACTGCTGTCAGCTTGGAATGCATTCACTTAAAAAGCATTCACACACAGACAATTTCAAGTAGCACATGTGGCCAAGATTGTTTCTAGTTTAACTTATAATCTCCCCTGACTCTTTGCCTTCTGGGGTTGGTATCTCCCATACCTGGCTGCATAGAGCTTTCCTGGCACACACAGGACAATTGACCAACTACCTGATGATAGCTATGAAGTTACTTCCCTGTAAAATGGCATCAGATGCTGAGAGGAAATGCTTCTATTCTGTATTGTTTGTAAGAGGAGGATTGCATGTGTTTACTGAATGTGATGTGTTTTTTGTGTTATTTTTAAAGCAGAAGTGGGGTGCAGAGAGCTTACTGGAAACTTCAGTTCTGCTGTCTTTGGAAACAGTTCAGCACTAGCAAAGTTGGAAACTCTTTTCAGTGTGCACTGTCTAACCCCTGAATACGTTTGTTCTGTCTGAGTGGCACAAGTACATCCTTGCTGTTGTTCCATATATGGAAATTTGCCATCAGAGTGTTCTCTTTTTCTAGAGCTCACATTAAGTCAGAAAACTGTTTCTGCAGTAGTTAGACCTCTTGGTTAACTGTTAGAGCAAAGCCAGTCCTCTGCTTCTCCTTCAAGGATTGTTAACCTTGGAGTAGATGGTTGCTGGTGTAGTAGTGGAGAAAATGTCACTGGTGGGAAGACAAGGCTTCTCTCTCAACCTGGGATACTGAGAGGTTGAGCGTGCTGAGAAGGTGGGAATTGTGTGTATGTGCATAGACTGTGCAAGCAGAGGAGAAATAGGAAACAGCTGCATCCACATACACTGTGCCTGCATGCTTTTTCTTCCCAAATATCCATAGATGTTAGAGCAATAGTGTCCCTTATTTTGCAGTAGTATTGCATAGAGGAGGTGTAGTTTAGAGAACCTGGTTTTCCCTGAAGTCATCTTGCTGGGCATGTGACACAGCTTTACTGCTGCTTGGATGTGGGGCTGGTGGAACTGAGTGAATACAGATGTGGTTGAGGGGGAACAGGGGGATTCCACCTAGTGTTTGCCAAATTTCTGAGACCTTCTCTTTAAATACATTTAGGTGATTGCTTTAAATGGAACTGCCTGGTTTTCCAGGTAAGCAGCTTTCCAAATGTCCATTTAAAGTAAGAGAGTAAGCGTTCAAGCCTCTTTATGAAGTAGGCAAAGTTTAATCTCTGAAAGTGGCAATACCTTCAAAATAGTGATTCCTTTTGACTCTCTGGTGAAGAGTTGCAGCACAAGTCTGGAGGAGAAGAGGAGTGGTAGTTTTCACATCAGCCAACTCATGTATTTTATCACCCATGCTGACTTCTCAATTTGTGTTTCACAGTGGCATTGATGGATAGTTTTTTTTCCCTTCCCACTCTTCTTGCTGTGTGGTATCAGCAGTAGCAAACACTGAGAAGGATGCATGCTGTGCCTTAACGTGTTACATGTTACATTGCTGTGTGGTATGGCAAATACTTGACATAACTGATTTGTCAGCTCTAGCCACCCTCTGGATTTCAAAAGAGCTTTCATACTGGACATCAACTGTTGTCTGAAAACCATGATTTCTGCACAAAGTGGATACTTGTTGAGAACACTGGTGTGAAGTGTTAACCATTCTCTCTCTCTTTCCTAAAGCATGTACAATGGGGACAGAAACTTGCTGCGTATGAGAGAGAGAGAGAGGCGGAATCAGGAGGCTCTTCAGGATAAACGCAAGCTCCCTGAGAAGACTCCTCTCTTTCCAGAACCCTACAAGGTAAGTGGTGGAGGGAGAGGGGGAAAGAGGGTTGGGATAGAAGAGGAAAGCTGTGGGCTCTGCATAGAGCAGGCTTAAACATGATACATGCAACCACATCTTCCCATCTGCTGAAGTTAACCAGAGTGTGTTCTTAAAGCTCTGTGGATAGTACAAGTGCAATACAAGCTTTGGGTTGGGCAGATTGATTTAGGTGCCTCCTGTAGTCTGGGATTTTGAAGGAAAGTGCTCAGTATTAGTTTGGCTGCGTGTCTGTCTGCAGCTGTGGTTGAAACAAACTGGTCTGGTGTTGGTATTCCTGAAGACTGCAGGCAAACCTGCAGTCTTGGCTCAGAAGAACTAAAACTGCCTAGAGCAGTTCCACTTGCTGTGGAGAGGCTGCATGCAGGATAAGGATGAGCTTTGCTGACTTTACTCATGGTGATATGTGGTGATGAAAATAAGATCCTGAAGAATGTCTCTTCTTGAGCTGGATCTCTTGGGATTGGAGGTCCATGCTTTTACAATATCCTCTTCTCTGTTCTTCTGTTGCAGACTAACAAAGATGATGAGTTGTCAAGCCGAATTCAGAACATGCTGGGCAATTATGAGGAGGCCAAGGAGTTCATGAGCAGCAGAATCCAGCAGATTTTCTTAGGGATTCCAGAAACTGTCGCTCCTTTCAGTCCCCAAGGGGAACCTGATCACCCATGCTTCCCTGAGAGGAGCAGCCATGCATTATCATCTGGTTTCTACTCTACACCCATCCAGCCTCCCACACTCATGGGACCTATGGCTGTAGCTCGTCCTCCTCCAGGCCTCTCCAATCACTACCCCAAGGCACAACCAAGACCAGAACCAGCTTCACGTTTGCGCACCAAGAGTCACAGTGTATCCAATGGTCAGAGCCAAGGTCAAGAACGCAGTCGTGGTGACCAGGAGAGTCATGCAGATCTTCCCCCCAAGAGCAGCAAAAGGCGTGCAGTTGATGCTGACGCTAACGAACTGGCAGCCTTTCCTTTGCCATTTTCTCCCTTGCTGTCATCTTTGTCTTCTCTAGCGGCAGCACCCCTGTCACCTCTACATTCCAGCCAGCATAGCAATTCCGGGCCACAGAACGGCAGCGAAAGTCACAGGCAGACTGACAGTCAAACCACATCATCTCAGGACCTAGTGACAGAGTCACAGGAGAAGGAAACTCTGGACAGCTCGGCAGCTGACTTGACCAGCACCACTCAGCCTTCCTCACAGACTTTCCCCACACCTTTGCCACCAAAAACCAGTGCAATGCAGCAGAAACCAACTGCCTATGTCAGACCAATGGATGGTCAGGAGCAGGCACCAGAGGAATCGCCGGAGCTCAAACCTCTCCTGGAGGAATATGATGGAAAAGCCTATGAAAAACTCTCTGATTTGAAGGCAAATTCCAAAGCTGAGCTCTCCAAATTGGATATCCCTTCAGAGCCCACCGAGGTGAGTGCACTTGGTGAAGGGGATTCTTGCTGCCAGGGTCAGGTCAGCTGTGGGGAGAACAGGTCACCCAAGGGCAGAGCCTCTCGGAAGCGATGGCTTGTACGCACGTTATTGTGTCTAGAAGGTGGTGGTTTGAAGTTGGCTTTTGCTGACCTGAGCGAGGTATCTGTTTGGATGATGAAAATGCAGTGTTTGCCATGATTCTCAGTGAGGCTGCAGCAGGTTTTTGTGGTTAGAGACTGCTTCTCTGGGTGTGATGCTTTGGTTTGCCTGTAAAGATTGTTGAAAAAGAGAAAGGCAAAATGATGTGCTTGGGAAGGTCTGGTGTTGATGCACCTGCACTTCCTCCATGTGGAGTGTCAGTACTCAGTCTGAGTGCTGGTGGGTAGAGGCCCCAAATAGTCACTGAGTGTTGTTGGGACAGCTGACTGTGCAGGAAGTTCTGTGGTCACCTGGTACTTTGAAGGGTTTAAAGCTATGTGGTAAGTGGCTGCAAGCACCACATAAGTGAGTTTGTAAGGTTTCACTGTAGACCCTCAGGAAAGCATTAATGTGAACAAAAAACATCCTGTAGATTTTTGCTGGATGGATTTAGCTAAGTTTCCTTGGGAAGCACACCACCATTCTGCCTCCACTTCATCAAATGCCTTTTGAGCAAGTTCTGGAAGTTTAAGTGAATTTAGTGAAAAGTAAGACTCTGAAAGTTCTGTAAATTTTGCATTCAAGCAAAGAAGATATGCCCTTTCTTTTTCCAACTATGTGCAAAACCAGCAGAACTCTATGTGTGTGTTGTTCTCAGCTGAAGGCAGCCTAGGTAGCAAGCTTGAGCATACCTTCCTTCTGGTCACTCCACTTGTCCTTTCTCTGCCAAGGCCTATTGCAAAGGAGATGGGATGGAAAGCTGCAGTTGTGGCAGTGAAGAGGTGGTAGTTGGGCCATGGACCTAAATGCTTTGCATGTGGACTTTTGGTTATTCCTGCTCATCTAAGAGCAGCTTCTTCCTAATATGTATTATTTGCATGACAGCAAAACACTGGCTTCTTTATTTGCCCCCATTTAAAAATAAATGTTTAGAGAGTTTAGATTTCAATCTACAGTTAGATTTCTGTCTTCAGGTGGTTTTCTGTCCTTTATTCTGCTCTTTGGATCATTCTGATGGATTGTTCTTTTCCATACTGAGACATTTCAGTGGGTTGGAGCAAGGTTGGGTGCAGGGTATTGCAGATGAGCAGGTGCAATTCAGAACATAATGCTCTTGTTCTTGTGCTATTTAGGGAGAAAAAACTGTCTGAGTATGAATTTTTTGTATCATTCTTGCATCTTGGGTAGGTTAGTGTTGGAGAAATATGGAGTGAAATAGGACAAGCAGCCATGGAAAGCTAAAGGACAGAAAGGAAGATGTAGAAATGTCTGACATCATGGGAATAATTGTTGAGTGTGAAGAATTGCCTTAGAAGAAGAGCATACCGAAGGACCTCATGCACAGCTGCAAGATGTCTAGATTAGGGAACTAAAGGATGTTTTGGGATAGTGGGTTAATTGCTTAGGACTGCTTATTAGATAGCTAAAGATACTTGTGCCTAATTAAGCTGAACTTGCGAATTGTAACGGGATTACATGACTAGTTTCTGTACCCCTTATACTCACCTCTGCAGGTGCTGAGATAACACTCATAAACTACCTAGTGAGAAATACCATGGGAACCTTGGGCCCTTGGAGGGAGGAGGGGGCATAAGGAGTTGTATGTGAGAATAAAGTTGGCTCTTTTAGCACCTCATGTTGTTGGTGTTCAAGGGGTTCATTATTAATTGTCTGTCGTCACAGGTTAGAGGTGCATGCAGTGCATGGCAGAGGCTGGCACAGTTGAGCTGGATTAGTCTGTTCTAGCTTTCACTTGAAAGAAAAAGGGCAGCCACCAGAGGTGGTGAAGGCTTTTCCAAAGATGTCAGAAAGCATCTCTCACCTGCACTTGAGCTTCATTTTCTGCTTGTTTCAGGCTCTTCATTATCATATTTACTTACTTCTGTTTGGTTTCAATGATTAACATATATTTGGTGATGGAGTCTTCTAGTCCTAAAGACTGGCGAGTGCAGAGGAAGAAACAGTGTGGTTAGACAGCTGGATACATCCCTGTGGGCTGGGTGTACAGTATGAGAGAAGTGATTAGAGAACAGGGCTGGGCTGGTTTGCTTTTAGGAAATATCCAGTGAGATATTTTGCCTGCAGGTGAAAGATTCACCCAAAGAAAGTCTCTTGGGAAGGCTAATCTGGGGTCCTTTGCCTGAAAAGTTGGCCCTCCCTTTTGTTTTTGATGAAACAGGAGCTGAAGGGAGGCTCCTGCTCTCCCGTGACCCTGAGAGTGAATAGGTCTGGGCTAGCAGGAACTCTGCTGTTCTTCCCTCTTCCTCCCAGCAACTGGGAGCATGGTTTTACAAGTTGTATTTAAACTGTTTGGCCCTGCTTGCTCTGAGCAGTCACAGCCCAAATACAGTTTTTTCCCTGATCTCCCTTGACATCATTTAGGAAAGCCATTTCTTCTACCACATCTTTTTTGGCTAATTGAATTTCTAAGGCATGTGTCACCTGCAGCTGTGAATTCGTTATTGACAGCTTCTGTTCATGGCAGCATTGCCAGGCTAAGCCTTCCAGTCTGAATAGACAAGCAGATTCACTGTAGAGTGAATTAATCCACAGTGGATAACTCTGCAGTGACTCACTTTGCATTCACATAAAGAAACTAAGCAGCTCTTTCCCAAATAAAAACCTTTGCTTTCAAATGTCATCTCTGTCTCTTGAAGGCATCTTTCCAGATTGATTCTGAGAAGATATACAGCATATGTGAAGCTCAGATGTATCCCTTCTCTTACTGTGCCAGGTTTCACACCTAAACAAAGATGCTTTGAAAACCTTGCTCTCTTTTCATGCCTTTAGGAGAGCCCCAGCACCCCCAGAGAGCCTGTGATGTCTTAGGGGGAATTGGCTTGACAGCAGGGCCAAGAAGCAGTGGGGCCAGTCTGAGAGAGGAGTGTTGATAAAGCCTCAAGCCTTACTGAGAAGGGCATAGTGTCTGGAGGAATGTAGAGCACTTGATGCTTCCTGAAGATTTGGCTTTGTTTTCCTAGCAGTTTCATAACCATGAAGGAGTAGTTCCTCTTTCACCTACAAACTGGGAAGCAAATAGGGAAGTAATCAACTGAAAAAAACCAAAACAGTGACAAGCAGAAATGAAGGAGCCCAGATGTGGTTTAAGTCTTTTGGGGAACACTGTGTGTATCCTGTGCTTCAAGGATAATACAACCACCTCTCTGTTCCAAGTGGGATTGCTGTCATTGAGCTCTGTCCACCTCAGTAAGCAGTTCTGGATGGCCACCAGCTAAAAGATGGTTGTTGCATAGTTTACAGTAGTGAAGGTCCTATATAAAAAAAAAAACCCAAACAACCAAAAAGTAGAGCCCCAAAGCACAAGGAAACTTGTGTTCCTCTGCAGTTTGCAAAGTCAGGATCTAACAAGCTGAACTTAAGGAGAGCTTAAGAGCACTTCTGTTATTTACCGTTGCTATGCAGAACCAAATCAGGGCTTTTGAAATATTGTGCATGCCAACAGCTACTTTTTTTCTGTAATAACCCATTCTGTGTCAATGACTGTGTGTTAATGAGAGAAATGAATAGCCTACAGTGGCTCTATGCTAATAAGCCAAATGAGTATCCTGCAGTTATGGATATGAGTAGTTTTCCAAACCTTCAACTAACCAATGGGGCCTAACACAAGTTTTGCAGAGGCAGGTGAATAAGTGTGCCTAGAAACATCCAGATATTGTGCTGCTGAATGCATTAATGTTAGTGCTTCTCTAGAACTGGCTTAGAGGAACTGGGAACCAGTCTTGATTTCTAACTGTTTGTAGGTAATGATGTTTTCTGCCCAAATGTTGTAGTGCAGAGGCAGCCTGTGCCTTTGCAGACAAAGCTTAACTAGCATCTGCTGGAGCAGTGTTATCAGGGAGGGCTGAGTTGGTTGAATTGTTTTGTTAAGCTGAAGTGGTTGTTTCCAAGCTTTGGGTGGATAGCGATAGTTTGTGGTCAGTGCCTGACACTCCTGCTCAAAATCTGTGTGGAAACAAGGAAACTTTGTGCCAGCCTTATCTCTGGTTATTGTTGGTGAGTCTCCAGTGCTGACTGCTGCTGTGCAAACCTGTTGTCCCACCAGAGTAGCATGTGCTCAAGTAGTGGCATCTCCGAGGGGATTGTTGTGGGGAGGAAACAGCAAGTGAAAATAGAGCTTGGGCTCCTTGCTTATGGCTGCACATCTGAAACAAATCTCGAGGTTGTGATTAGCAGCACAAGCATTACAAGAGGCATTTGGTGCTGCTAATGGTTGTTGTTGCCCAATATTGTGACTGAGAAACAAGACAAGTGATCAGCAAAGGCTGAGGAAAAGGCTAAGAGCAGATGAGATGACTGCCAAACCTTCCAAGGAGGCAACTTCAAAGCAATCACTGAAGGCAGGGAGAGGTAGCAGGTGACCCACATGTTAATGAGCTCCAAACAAACCCCAGCCACTGACAGCTTAGCACTGCCAGGTCCAAATGTCAAGCCAGACGTTTGTCTTGGAGGAGGAGGAGGTGTCTGTGGTGGCCTCAGCTGTTTCTCTGTCTGGTTTCCAGACTCCCATTGTCCTGCAGTTGTAAGGTCTTTGATTGTAAGAGGTATAAAAAGTTTGGGGTTTGTTACTTTTTCAATTCTAGATGTAATTCTGGGGGAGGGATAAAAACAACAGACAAACCAGCCACAAACCCAGTGTCTTTTGAAAACCCATATTGCACCTGATGTTAGTCAGCACTGACAGACTGTTTTCTTTTAGCCCGGGGCAATAAGCTTGTTAAAATGAAATACTGAGGAGTAGCTTTATTTCTGACCTGATATCCATTTCAATGTGAGATATGTTTAAGGTTTGTTTAGAAGTGGAAAATTGTTCTGTCCTGGACACAGCTTGCTTAATCCATTAGTCTTCTGCAACCCAGACTGTTGGTTAGGGCAGCTTTTGGAAGCTGTTATGGAAAATTGCCTGCTTTAGTGGAGCTTCAATGCTACACTATCTTACCCTCTGTTACAGTAAAATGAAAGAGGCAAAAAAAAAAAAGATAAACAGCTCATTGGAGACTGCAAATCACAGCTCCTTCCCTCCTCTCCTAGTGCATTTATGTTGCTTTGGGGTTTCCCAGTATTTTCTCTCCCTTTTCTTCTGTACCAAGAAGGTGCAGTGTGCGAGGTGAAGGAGGTAGCTCTTGGAGTTAATGTTCCCAGAAAGTATACCTTAGTTTTCCACAATATACAGTTAAGCATTCACCAAACAGCCTGCCCATTATAAGCATCTCTTAAGAACCAGGATGGAGTTTGTCATTGCAGTTTATATTGTGGCATAAAATGCCTAGATCTGGGATGGAACTGGCTTTTAAACTGAACTTGAGTCTACCCCATGCCTCTTCCTGGGCATAGTGGTTGACACCTTGGAAGACATGAGGGGTGTTCACCTGCATCTGTGTAAGAGGATGGATTTGGACGTGTTTCTAGGGGGATTGGGTGTTTTAATTAGTTTTTTACTCACTTGACAAAAGCCGTTTATAGTTTCTTCACGTGTGTGTATATAATGACACTTGAATACTTAGGCTTGTTGTAATAGCAGTTAGTGTGATCCACTCCATTTTATTTTTCTGACTCAAACAATCATTTAAAAAACCAAAGAGCAACAGCAAAATAAAAACAAATCCATAAAACCTCAACATCCCTCTAAGGGCTGAAACCGAGTTACATCCTTCCCAGTAAACATCCCTAATAACTTACATGTAAATACCCTAAGCCCAAGCTCTGGCTGGTAACCCTCAGGCACTGTGCTAAGTGTGAGCTGAAACAAACTGCAGGGAGAAGAAGGTTAACTACAGGATTCTCAGCTGCTTGTTGTAATACCAACCACTCATAGATGTGTCCTCTCACTGAAGTCTTCTCCATGGCCCTTTTTGGCTCTCAGAAGTGAAAGCAGTTTGAGCTACTGTCATTCCTTTTCCCCCACTTTGCTGTAGCAGCTCTATTGCAGGTATATCCTGAGGCTCTGAGCCTGCTCACTGCTTCTCAGGTGCTTTCAGAGACACAAGCATTGTGGAGGTTTGGCAGAGCACTGCTGGGTCAGGGCTGCATACAGCTTTGGCATTTTTAAACACGGAAACAGATTTTTGCCTTCTGTTACTTTCTCTCTGTTGATGTGCATGCAGTATCTTAGGAGAAATCCAAGTCAATCCCAGTAGACAGGGGAGAATTATGCTGTGTTTTGGTCTGGGATTTTTTCTGTCTAAACCAAGCTATAGCTGTAATGATGTAAACAGGAAAAGCTACTTGTATAGGATTTAATAGGCGAGTCCCAGTGGATGCAAAAGACTTTCTTCCCTTGTGTGCCTGTCCTTTGAAAGGTGCCACATGTTAATTTATCCAGGCTGGAAATAAACCAGCAAGAAAATGCCACAGCAGCTCTCCTTGCTCCTGCAGAAGGTTCTCCAGCAACCTGTGTGTAGATTTCTGAAGCTCTCCACAAGTGGAAAGTGCCAAAGGGACAGATGTTGCCAATTTGAACTGTACAGGGGAAAGGCAAATATTGCTAAGCAACCATGTGCTTGAGAGCGCGTTTTTCGGAGAGGAGCCAGGGGAGTTGTGCCTGGGAGCACTCGCAGCTTCTCATGGCTCGGGGAGAGGGGAGAGATTAAAAGTTCTTTCCTGTCAGGGCTGCCTCTGCCAGCACAAAAGACACCATAACCTATTGACACTGATTAGGGCTGACAAGGGAATGTATGAAAACAGCCAATCTCCCCTGCCATGTAGGAGGGCAGTAAGACATGTTCACGGAGGTAAGTGCACCAGGCAGATGTGGCTCGGCACTAAGCTGCCCCTGCCACGGTGATGTCAGGCGTGGGCTTCAGTGGGGAAGTTAAGGGAAGTTGTAGTCAGGTAGGGGTTGGGCTCTTCTCCATGGCAGCTAGTGACAGGACAAGAGGCCATGGCTTGAAGCTGCAGCAGGGGAGGGTTAGACTGGACATTAGGAAGCACTTCCTCACGCAGAGGGCGATTGGGCTCTGGAATAGGCTGCCCAGGGAGGTGCTGGAGTCACCATCCCTGGAGGTGTTTAAGAGAAGATTGGATGTGGCACTGAGTGGCATGGTTTAGATGTTGTGGTGTATTGGGTCATAGGCTGCACTTGATGATCCTGGGGGTCTTTTCCAGTCTTCGTGATTCTGTGAGTGGGAGGAGGTGAGACCCAGGCAGGCATCTGAGCCTGGGGAAGTCCAGCTCTTGGGTCTGGCTGGGAACAGGTTGTTGAAGGATGGGCTGGTGTGGAGAGGGAGTTGTTTTCAGTGAGTCTTGTAAGTGCAGACTGCCTCGTGTAAATCCAGTTAACCACTCTAGTTGTTGAAGGATGAGAGAGTTTATGAACAAGACAAGTCTTAAAACACCAGCCTGTAGTCGTGCTCCTCTCTGGTCAAGCAGCAGTTCATATCTTAGTGCCAGCCTGGAGGTCATTCTTCTGGTGTCACTGGAGATGTTTCTTCAGAGAGTGGGTTTGCCTCTTTCAAGTCTCTGAATTGTTTTGGCAATATACCTCTGGTGTCTTGTTCAAGAGATGTGTTTTCAGGAATAAAACACAAGTTTTATCTTCCTACATTGTGCATCGCATTAATAGTTTCTTCATGCTATTTTGAGTACCTTCTGATCTTTGCTCTAGTTCTGTGCCTTGAGGGATGAAGTGATCAGTGCACACTCTGTTTTATTTCTCACTTCATGGGATTTTTTTTTTTTTTGGTACCAGTGAACCACAGTGGCACTTTTGCAGCTTAAGGATGCTCCATAGAGGTTGTGTGCATCAGGGCAGTGCTGCAGGTTCTGATGAGCCTTGTGGTGCTGCTCCTGCTACTTGGGCTCTGCTGGGATTGGTTAGCTCTCTTGTTTTCAGTGAGCATGAGTATTAAGGGGATAAGTTTTCTTGCTGTTTTAATGATGAGTAACTTGAGAGGGTAACCGGTGTAGTCGTGTATCACAGAGGTGATCCTGCTGTTAGCTGGGAGGGGGTGGGATTGGCAGAATGTAAGTGCTGCTGCCTCAGGGGCAGAGAGCTTGGCTAGAGCCCAGCACCAGCGATGGGCTCTGGGTGTGTGTGGGGGGGTCCAGCTCTCTGTGAGCAGTCCTGGCAGAGAGGGGAGGGAGGGACACACTGCTCCCTCCAGCCCTGGCTACTCCTAAAGCAGCAATACCCTGATCCTGAATTCCAGCATCCCTGGCTGACGTGCTGTACTGTTTCCAGTGCTTGACTATAGCAGTCTGGTTTTTGAGATGACAGTTAGAAAGTGGTGGTATTCTTGCCCTGGCACCTCCCTCAGCACAGTCTGTTTTCTATCAGTTGTGTCTCTCTCAGTTGTTTCCTTGTGTGGTTATTCTGTGCTTTGAAGTTTCAGGTCTCATTTTTCACTGATGCCTGATGATGTTGCTTGTCTGAATTATCTTGAATATCCCCTTCCCTCCTTCCCAAGCTTTAGCTGCCAGTTTTCATCACTATGATGATGAGCATTTATTACTTAGACTATAAATTAGTACTTAATTGTTTTAAGCAGCAGAATATTTGAATTCCATGTTGGAAGAGGTGCTGTTCCTATCTTTTTGATCTGCTACTTCTCCATACACTAATTTCCCTTTCTAAGCTGTGTTAGCAGTGTCACATTTTCTTGCCAAATCGTTCATTTGGTCTAATGATTCCTAAATGTCACTAGATGTTGAGGTGCTTTTTTTGCATGCAGTCAGGAGTAGCAAATAGTGGGAGACATGATCTTGGCAGCCCATCCTGCTCCAAGCCAAAAGGTCTGGGTGCATTTCCCAGAGAGGCTCTGCCATCAGCCCAACTGCCTTTGCATATAGCCATCCACATGGAAAACGAACTGCAGCTGCCCATGGACATGACTTACTGTTTGTTTCAGACCCAGCTTGATGCTGGAAAGTGTCCTCTGCCTCTTCCCTTCCCGTCAGCTCCCTTCATCTAATAAAAGGCATTACTGCTTTCTGTGGGTACTGAATCTCCTCTCATACTGGACTTAGCCTGTTCTTAGGAGGGAGCTTTCCTTGACTCAAAGGAAGAAGTATGGTGTTTTGCTTGGCTGCTAAGGAAGTGGAGCTCAATAGCACTGAACTCATGGACTAACCAGTTAGTCACCTTTGATATTAGTAGAAAAAGGAAACTCCAGTTTGGGTGACTTAGCCAGATGGGCACTTTCCTGTCAAGATAAATAGTAACTCTTGCTGTTCAGTACTTGATGGCTTAGATTATGCCACAGGCAGGAATACTCTCTTGGCTGGCTTCTTAAGCTTCATTTAAGTCAAAAGAAAAAGTTATTGATTGAAAATATAGCTTTTAAGTTTTCCTCTTTCAGTGCTTGAATGTAGAAAGAGCAGTGATAACATAGCAATACTTAACCTTTTCCTTCTGTTGAGACATGTTGAGAAAATTAAGGTTGGCTGGGTTTTTTTGAGAGAGAGAGTACATATTCCTCTTAAATCAGAGCCTAAACTCAAATATTTCTTTTCATGCACTATTGAATTCAATAAACAAAGCACCCCAAAGGGAGAAATTCCTCAAGTGGAGAGAGCAAACCCACAGAAATGCAGAACATTTTGAGTGAGCACTTCCCCCCTGATTTTGAAGGCTAACTGCTGGGTGTATTTACAAGTATTTTTCTGTGTCTCTAGAATGAACAGACTGGCAGGGTGACTGCACATTTTTAAAGTCTATTGTAAAATAAACAATGTGTGGGATGAGCTCTCAGTAACACTGGGCTATAGATTTCTTTTAAAGCTTGTAGTTATGTTTTGGTTTGGGTGTGTTGTTGTTTTTTTTTAACATGGCATCAGAACACTAGGGTTTTTTACCAGTGTGCCTTATTGACATTGCATCTTGACTAGCAGTGCCTTGTGAAGAGTGCTGTAGGTTTTGGAAGATGAGTGAATTCCTGGAGCAGGAGACAAAGCCAT
Organism: Bucco capensis; assembly: GCA_013396975.1. Taxonomy (NCBI): domain Eukaryota; kingdom Metazoa; phylum Chordata; class Aves; order Piciformes; family Bucconidae; genus Bucco; species Bucco capensis. The sequence goes on along the minus strand of VWZO01018846.1, from coordinate 75,829 downwards.
GCCAGATTTGGAACCTGACAACCTCCTCCTCATCCAAGGAGTATTTTGGTTTCTTTCAGCAGCTTGTCAGCTCACTGCAGCTCAGACTGAGTTGTAATTCAGACTTGGTTGGACACCATCTGTTCCGTAAAGGTGAAAGGTGTGATATTTTCAGCCTGAATGTTTTCACTTGAAGCAAGCATTTAACTAAAGGTGTTCTTGGCTGTCATGTTGCTGCTACCTGGGTTTTAGTTCTGAGCCATTCTGATGGTATGTTAAATATGAAAAAAAAAAGGTACTTCTCTCCAGATTAGACAGACAAAGAAAAAACAGGGAACTGACCTCCTCCTGGCCTCTCAGCATCCCTTTGTTTTCTGGCAGCTATGTGAGAGCCTGAAAGGCTGATGGCCCATAGCCTTCCTAGTCCATCTGACTTTGAGGGATTACTTCTCAGATGCCAGCCAGGTACCTAAGCTCAGCACCTCCCACTTAGCTGTGGATAAAGCCTGTCTGTGACAGCTCTGCAGCACAGAGGCCTGGCTGTAAAGGATTCCTGGGGCTCAGGGAAACACTGCCTGAAGTCTTTAGCCCAAAGTTTAGGGCATGAGGAAAATGTCTTGTATGGAAGCTTAGTGTTGAGTCAGAACAGAGGCAAGTATCTTCCACGTGTGAGTTTTAAATAGCACTTCTAGACCAGCACAAGCAAAGCAGGTCCTAGAAGGCAATGTCTAGCCCTGGCTTCTGTCCCTGAGCTTGCTGTGGGCTGTCCCCTGGGTGCACAGAGCTCTTTGCTGGGGAGAGGATGGAAGTGGTGTGTACTCTTCTCTGCTTTTACAGCTGAAAGGTTAAGCTACCTCACCAGATAGTTTGTACTGGAAAGGGTGAGCAGGTAACTGGTGGACAGGACTTGCTGTGGCTTCCAGTCTTCTATGGCAAGAATGGGAACTTCCAAGAGCCTCATCCAGCGCTCGTCTCAGGCAGGGTAGCTTTCATCTGTGTATGCAGGGCTTGATGGGAATAGGCATAAGGCACTTGGCTGTCCCAACCCCAAAACATCACCTCTAGAAATAATCTGTTTGTATTTAGGTCAGCTGTAAAACAATAGTGAAAGTTGCCTTTACAAGCAAAAGGATATCCTGTTATTTATTTTGTTTTTCTCCCATGGGTTGAGTTCCTTGGTTTGGAAGCATTTAAAAATATTTCTTCAGTTGCCAGTAAGGTTTCAAACCAGCATTTAAGCTATTTCTCAGTTAAGAGCTTTGCTTTCTTAAGAAGGGAGAGAAAACTCCTGTCCTTCCAACACAGGTTTTCTTCTTTCCTTTGGGAATACTGTGCTTGGAACCACTAACAGGCATCCCTTTATTGACTTCCCTCCCACCTCCTTTCCCTGTGGATGCACTGGTGCTGGTAGCTGATGCCTTCCAGCTCCCCTCCAAAATAGGTGGTGTTCCCCAGGTAGCAGCACAAAGCTCTGCTGAGTGCTAGGCTGGGACTGACACTGCTACTCCAGGCTCCAGCCAGCCTCTGCCATTCCTTTGCTTTCCAAATCAGTGTGGCAATGCAGAGAGATATGGGGGATACTGCTCCTCAAAGCTGATAGACAGACTGAAGGTCCTGGTTCCAAGAAGCAGACCTGTTGGGTATGAGCAATGTGAGAGCTGCATCTCCACGTCTGGTGTTATGGGGAAGTGCACCAAGGGTCACCACTGCCACTGTAAAGCTAGCTCAGCTCCTTTTCCAAGGGGAAAAACCTCTGAGAGACTTCCCTGAGGTGATCTCCCAGCACAGGGCACCTCACCACTAAAAACCCCAGTTTCCTTGAGAAGCTTAACAACTGTAGGATCTGTTCTCTAACCTTTTTGTTGGATTTGGATAAAGATCAGGATTTGCTGTCATATGATTTCTTGAGCATCCTTCTGTGATTGGGAACTGAAGTGTACTAGCTGGGATAAAAGTGTACCTGCTACATTCCTGGTCCCACGGAAGGGAAACCATACTAGTGGCAAAGGCATGGCTGACATCAGAAGTCAGTCTGCTTGACTGACTGGCATTGAGGCTCTTTCCAGTAGGAATACTCAGGGCACTGAGCAGCTATCAGATAGACAGTAGTGCTCAGGAATGGGATGGGAAAGAGTGGAAGTTCGGGAAGCATGTGTAGGTTTTCAAGTGTTGCTAGATTTTCTTCTGTGGGTAAGCAATTGATTTGAGAACTGAAGTGCATCCTTTGTATTGACTCATAGTGTTAACATGTATCTTTATACACAGATTTTTATCAAATAGTAGCTATGCTCAGCTCAGATCTAATTAAACAGAATTTATTTGCAAAATGCCATTTGCTGTTAAGAGCCTAATTCCTGTTGACCTCCAGCAAAACATGGGCCCTTAAATGGTTAAATCACCTTAGGAAGTAAAGCTAGAGTTGCTGAGAAACTTGAAACCCTTGAAGTCTGAAGCCTATCATTGATATTTCTCCACTTGTGCTGCATATTTATTTAATTATGGCACTTAGGTTTTCAAATAGCTTTGCTATAGTTATGTCACACATAAATATATGTATTAGCCCTGGTACAACTCTGCTACTAATGAGCATGGATTAAATGTTGCAGATCATGTTGATGCACCCTGAACATAATTTCATGCTATTCCTCTGTAGAAAAATGTTAAAAGTCATTTATCTTTCAACCAGGTCTGAGCTGTTTTCCTCTCCAGCCCCTAGAATAATACCAACAAAGCTGTGATTTCTCCTTCCCTGCTTCTCTCCTGTGACTATTGCATAGTAGCAAAAATTCATAGGTAAATTTACTTGTCAGAAGAGTACAGCTTGATTTTATTTGCTCATCTGACAGGTACTACCAACAAAAAATTTTCTTGTGAGAGGAGTTATGTCTGGTTCTGCTACTTGTACAGCTTGATCTGTATCAGCTATTTTCTGGAGCAGGCCAGGAGTCAGGTTACTCAAAAATACCATTAAAAGTGGTGTTGGAAAGGAGAAATTAACCTGGAATCATGCCTTGCTGCTCTTACTCAAATACTTTTCCATACCTTCAACCTTCTCTGTTTGGAAAGGAGTAAGAGGACCCAGGCTCAGCCTGTTACAGACACAGTCCTTACAGCTTTATGTGAAGCAATATTTACTGGAGGGGCTTGAAGTGAACAGTAGGTGAGGAAGTTGTGCAGGATCACTGCCACCTGTATGGTAGGCCCTTTTGTGCAGAGATTCTTCATGTAGAGCAATTTACTAGTGAAATAATCAGCCTGGGCTGCAGTTTGGTCTACATGACTATATGAAGGTGATGCTGCACTTCAGTTTCCTATTTAGTTTGTTTGGACTTAAATGATACTATTACTAGATGAAGGCTAACTGTAGATTACTTTCAGCAACCCAGGTTTTTTAAAGCCTCCTTTATTTAAACATATCAAGTCTGCTCCCCCAGAACACAAAACCCTTTGCTCCTTCTGACAAAGGGAGACAAAATAGCATTCCCCCACCATGCTGTTTGAACACAAGGAGGAGGCCCAGGCATTTATTTTTAGGTGGAGCAAAATAATCCATCTCGGAGTTAGAAAAGCGTGTAAAATCTTTAGAGAACGTTTTATTTCCTCCAGGCGCCCAGGCAGGAGCCCGACAGTACCCCCATTGTTTAGCGAGCATTTGGATGTAAAATGCTTCCATTGGCAAGCTCATTGAGTGTCAGCTGAAGAAAGCCAAGAGGAGAAGTCCCTGGGGATGGTTGGCTGTGTTCTCCCAGAGGGCAGTGGCAGGCGGGAGCTGCTGCTCCTCTCTGGGAGCTGAGCTCTCGGGCTGCCGCCGGGGCACAGGCAGGAGAGTGCCTGGTGCTGGGGCATTGTTGGGCTGGAATAGCTTTGCGTTGCCTTGGAAAGGCTCGGAGCGGGCTCCAGCGGGTGGAGTGTGCTTGGGAAACCACCCCAGGAGGCTTGGCTGCTGCTTAAAGCTCAGAGTCCACGCAGGAGCTTGAGTCACAGCCAGAGAAGTTCTTTCAGAAGGCTCCCGTGGGCTTTGAGCCTGGTGGGTTAGATTTTGGGGTCTACGAAGGAATTTTGCATGGCAAAACCAAGGCAGCAGCATGGACACCAATGGGAAAACAAAGGCACTGCTAATGCAATTGGAAAGATTTTTGGCTGGCTGGCTGAGGCAGAGATCTTCTGTACATTCCTGTGGCGTGGGCTTGGTGTGCAGAAAAGTGTAAGATGGGGCTCGTTTTGGATGAAATATAGAAATGAAACAGTGCTGTAAGCAATGGCAAGCAGATCTGCTTGAGCTTTGCTTTGATTTGCTGGAATTATTCCAGTCTCACTCCATCACATTCCAGAACTCAGTCAGAGAAAGGGGAGCCACAGGCTGTGCTGCCTGTTTCTGCTCACTCCTTCAGTACTGAACCCTCCCAGCCACTTACCTGGAGCTAGAACAAAACTTAACCCAGTGCATCCCCAACACTGTTGTGTTTTAGAGCTGCTGTGGGGTGCAGTGCCTTGTCATTAGTGTTTTCCATTACAGTTTTCTTTGTGTTTCATTTCTTCTTTCTGTCCCTCTCTCTTCTACTTTCTTGTGTCCTGTTTTGTTGTGGTTGTGTTTTTGTTGAAAAGAGGTGAGGCTTCTGCACTAAAAATGATATGTCTGGTGGTAATTTTTAACCTCCTGTGAAAATTGATCCCAGCCTTAGGCAACCTGCTGAGAAAATTGCCTTCCCTTCTCAGGGGATTGTCAGCCTCTGACAGCAGCTTCCTGCATTGCCTAGAACAGCTCGAGCTGCTGGCACAGGGACTCTGCTGCCAAAGGCTATCTGTGTGCATTATTGGAGAGTAGTAATGAAACCTCAGGCAACAGTCCACATAACAAAACAGCCTTTAAAATCTGTAGCTATAGAGGCAAATCATTAAAGACATATTTAGCTCTGTACAAGTTGAGATTTTAAACAAGTGATACCCACAAAGATCTCAGGACTAGGTGATAAAAGTTCTTTTTTATTTTAAGCTGCTGAAAGGCTTGGTTTTGAGCTTAATACAAAAATAGCACCAAGGAAAATACTAACTGTATGCAAGTATTCCCATACTGGTGTCAGGGAAAGGATGGTCTCATCCTTAAAATACAGCTTCTTCCAAAGTCTTTGCATGCCCTTTGATTTGATATTGACTTAAGCCAAAGCTCACAGGCAACAAGTGCAAAGACTCAGTAAGTTTTAGCTGAAATTTCATATTTTTCCATTTTAAAATGCTACTACTTTTCTGCATGAGCTTAAAAAAAGAAATCAACCAACCAAAGAATCAACCTGAAAGAAATCAGAAAAAGAAACCTTAACTACCTGCTTGCACCTCTCTTATTTGATGCAGTTTTGCTGCTTTGCTTTGCTCTTCAGCAGTGTTGTTTGCAGGGCTCAGTTTGCACTGCAGCACGCAGAGTAGTGTTTTCCCCCCTGTATGTACCTGTAAAAACACCTTTACAGGTGCAGGTGACTTGGCTGAATCATTCTGACTTTGACATATGTGTGTTTGGGGTTAACCATCTTCTCCTGCTGCTCCCCAGTCCCCACAGCCTTGCTGATGGAATGCACTAGGGAAGCATCTTGGCTCTCTGTGCCCTCCCTGCAGAAGGATGCTGAGCTGTGGTTTGAGGAGCCCTGCAGAGTGCCCAGGGCTTGTTCTGTGCTCTTCCATGGGCTCTGTGGGAGCCAGCTGGCTTCCAAACCTCTGCTCTCCCTGCGTGGGCTCTTCCCTGATCTCCATCCTCCACCACTGGTGTTGGGGCAAGGTTTGCTTTTGACATCAGATTGCCCTTGAGGAGCTGAGCAGCCCACCTGTGGGCAGGGAGAGTTGGCATGATAGCAGACAATAGCTGGTTAGTCTCTCCCTTGGTAGGTGAAATTAGGTTCACCTAAGTGGTTGGCAGTGCCAGACCTGAGAAAGTTGTGTTCTGTTAGAAGATGCTGATAAAACCTGTGGGTTGAAACCAGAAATGTGGTTTTATGCCCCAGAGAGCTGTTGAGGTTAAGTTTCACCAGCATGTCCTGCACTTGAAAAACAAGTGATCACTTTCTTTTGTTTCATGTCTGTGTAGCTACAAGCAATTAAAGAACCCCTGATCCATCCTTCAGAGTAGAGACTAGGCTGGTGCCTGGTGTTCCTCCAGACAGCATGTGAAAACCTTTGTGACTGTGTGTTTTTGATCAACAAGGTCATTTGAGCTTCAGATTTTGGCAGCCTTTTTCAATATTAGTGGAGATTCAAGATGAGTGGAGGCTTAGCTAAAATACCTGTTGTCTCTTGTTGGCTGGCTCATTTTGGAGATGTGCACCTGTGTCCGTGTACCTCACATCTGTCTGTAGCACAGAGAAGAGAGAATTTTAACTGCACAAAAATGGAGGTGGAAAGCTGCTTTGAAGAGTACAGTTAGCATGCTGTCCCTGGCGTGAGAGAGTAGGAGAGTCCATCTAACATTCAAGATCTCCTCCTGCTCTGGGCTGGTGAAGCACATCTTGAAGTGAGGACAGGATGGTCAGTTTGGGTCTGATTTTGTCCTGCCTGTTGTTTTCAGACTAACCCTTCACACACAGGCAGTTTTGTGATCTTCATTGCATTCAAGTGGTAAAAGCCTGTGCAGCTGACATGAAAAATACATTTAAACCTAAACATTGATGTTAAAATATAGCATTAAATGGGAATAAGCTGTGAATGTGAACCTTTTGGGGTGTTTTTGTAGCATGAGCAGGTGACCTTCTCAGCAGTGGCAGAGCTCTCATTAGGAAACAAAACTGACACCACAGTCAAGGGCATGAAAGTCCAAACTGGCTTTTCTCATCCTTGCTGTGCTGCTCACTTAGGTTTTCTCACCACCCCCAACTTGGTCTGCAGTGAGGCAAAGAGCAGTTGCTGGCATACATGAGCTACAGATGCATTGCAGAGTGCACTGAAGAGATACCAGGCAGCATATGAGACCCAAGCATGTGCTGTAGGGTCCTTCACCTCTGCCACATGGGCATCTGCAGGCACCAACCTGTGATGAAGGAGATGGAGAAGCATGGGGCTTGTTTGAATGCTAGTTGGTGCCCAGGGTATCAGTGAGAAGTTCTAAATGGGCTGTGGCAGCAGAGCCATGCAAACAAGCAGTCAGGTGGAAATTACTGAGATGAGAAGGAGCAGAAAGGTCTGCAACACCTTACTGGGTTGCCTGAAAGGCAGGCCATATCCATCACAGTTAATATCTGCTCCTCATCTTTTCCCAGTCTCTCCTCTGGCCTTCTTTGAGCCCACACATCTCGGCCGTGCTGCTCGGTGACTTCTGAGATGATCATGCATGGCCAACTCTCTTGTGGAGATGATTTTTTTTGACAGCCTCCTTGAAACTCTTCTGCCACAGCCTCCTGATGAGGCAAGCTATTTAAAAACCAGGGAGAAAGCTTCAGCCTCCCCCACTGCAATGCCTGTGAGCTGTGGAGTCCTTCAGCTCCATTTGGCACATATGGGATAAAATTGTGTGCTGTGAGTTTTTTAATGGAATACCTTTGAAGAAAAGCAGCAACCTTAGAAGCTCTTTAAGCCTTTCTTCATTACCAAAGAAATCACTGCTTGTTGCTTGTAGTACCTGTGGCAAAACCTTACCTGTAAAAAGGTGCCCATTTTTAGTTGCCCAGCTTTGGCCAGTATTGACCACTTCTGTCACCAGTTATCACCTTTTCAAACTTCAGTTTCTGGAATGGGAGAAGCAAACTGATCTTGGTTTGTTGCAGTTGATCCATTGCAGAGGGAGTTTTTTCATACTTTGTCCAAGTAGGATCTTGGCTCCTTACCTTTTGTTGTGGGAGAGTGTTTTACTGTGGTGCTCCTGTGGGGTAGCTCAGGAGCTTTCTGAAGCAGTGTGCTAGTTGAACACGGCTTTTCTGTGCAGCAAGATGCAAGCTCTTGTGTCTGATGTTCACCACTTATTAAATAAGAAGTAAATTAGGTGGTTGAGCTACAGAAGATTAAGTTTACTGGGAAGGAAAAGAGAGATTTCTTTTTGGCACCATGAGTTATGAAACATCTTAGTCTGTTCTCCACGTGGTAGAAACTCTCTACTCTTTGCTTTCCTGCTGCCCTCCTCCAGCCTGCTCTGGAGCACTTCTGCAAGCCTTGCTAGATCCCAGCCCCATGCTTTCATTCATGTGACTCATCTGGCTATGCCTCAGCTTCCATTTGTCTTGGGGTGAGTAAGGTCAGCAGCAGCTCTCCCTGCATGGTTTTCTGAAGAAAAGTCAAGTCTTTGTCAAAGGAGCATTGCCTCCATGAGACCTTTATGTAGCCACAGACAAATGAGGTTGCAAGGGTAAGAAGATTCCTCATCTCCTCTTCTCCCTCCAGTGTAAACAGTGCAGCATATGGGAAACAGACGAGTGACCTTTCTGTGGGAGTGCTGAGTGAGGATGATGCTTTTTGACTTCATTAAAGTGTTTGCTTTTCTGTTTACCTTGCTCTGGGGAAGGTCCTCCTGTAGTTCCCTGGACATTTCCATTGAACCTCTTGTTTGTCAGCAAGAAGATAGTCCTGGATGCACTTTGCTCATTATAACTACTCAGCTCTTTGGTTGTTGTTCATTTCAGTTTTATTTAATACTATCAGTTAAAAAAGCACCTGTAAATCCCAGAATCTCCTCAGTTGGAAGGGACCCCTGAGTCCAATGACAGGCACTTTTCTGGCTAGGAGGTGGGAAGCCAGTCTGTTCTGGTGCAGTGATGTTCCCTGTGGCCAGGCAGGTCAGTGTGTGGAAGCAGGACAAGTCCTGCTGCAGAGCATCCCCAGCACCCAGTGCTGCTGTGGTACTGGAAGGAGGGCACTGCTGGGCTCTGTCAGGGGTTACCCCCATGCCCAGGTGCCTGGGGAGCAGGAGAGGTTGGCTGTGCTCATCCCAGCCCCTGCCTTGCCCACAGTACCCATGCTGCCAGTGTGTGGTGTCACATGTGAGCAGGGACATGTCCTGCCAGCAGCCCCTCAGTGGTTTTGCTGATCCATGAGCAGCAGATTGAGGTATTTGCATGAGCTGCACTGTTTACTGTTTGTTAGATAACTGGCAAATATTAGTGTTGCTTGTGCTTTGTGCTCTTCCCCAGAGCTTTGTGGAGTCTGGTTGAAGGCAGCTGTGTGCAGGTGCTGCCATAGCTGTTTCCTAGTCCCCTTCAGTTGACCATGGTGGAGTGCCAGGGCACCACTAGACAGCTGGCCTCCCATCAGAGGTCCTCACCATGCTTGCCTTGGGGAGCCCAGGGCCTTACTAGGAAAATGTGTGGTGGTCACTGCCTGGCTCCAACAAAACGGGTCAAGGAGGTACAGGGACAGTCCCTTGGCCCAGATCCAGGTCATCTGCAGGCACCTCCAGCAATCACCACGTTGCTCCTACCCAGCAGCACAGTACATTCAAGATATTATTCTAAACTGCACAAGTTCCACTTGTATTGCTTTTCTCTTTTTCAATAGCAGTTGATGTTCCCACGAGTCCAAGAGCTGGCACTGAAGGGCCTTGGGCATGATTCCTCCACTTCAAACCACCTCTACTTTGTTTTCTTCAAGCTTAGGACTTTAAACTGGCTGCTTTTTCTGCTGCATGCACACAGGTGCATAGAAGAAGCCAAGTCATGAAACAAGGGGCATCCTGTCAGCTGAAGCTCATGAGCTCTGCTTCACTTTCCTTCTTTCTCATCTTTATTAGAATGTATCTTCTACTAAAGCCTTGGAAACAGCAGGCTTTGTAGCAGTGCATTATGAGCTGCCCTTGGGGTGGTGATGGGGCTTTTCATTCTTAATAGCATTTTATTAGCAATGGACTTCCATGAAATGTATAGAAGCAAATGTTAGCTGACTGCATCTGCATGTCTTCTGTCAACTGCTAACAAGAAACCAAACTTAACACTGCTTCCCTTTTTTGTTGTAGCAAACCTTCCCTGGTGCCTTCCCTGGTGATGTCCACTCCATTGAAGACATTTTGAAGGTAGGTGCTCTAAAATAATAGATCTCTGTCTTTCCTTATATTTGGCATGCCTCTAAGTGTGTGTGTGGTGGAATGTCACTGCTGCTGTTCTGTCAGCAGGTGTTGCACTCACTAAAAGTATGGTTTGGGTTGTGCCGTGGAGGAGTATTGTAAGACTGTTATATAGGAGTATTATAAGACAGAAGGGGAGAGACTTTTTAAGTGGTCAGGCTGTGATAGGCCAAGGGGGAATGGTTATAAACTGAAGGAGGGGAAATTTAGATTGGAGATTATGAGGAAGTTCTTTCCCCAGAGAGTGGTTAGGCACTGGCACAGGTTGCCCAGAGAGGTTGTGGCTGCCCCATCCCTGGCAGTGTTCAAGGCCAGGCTGGATGTGGCCCTGGGTGACCTGGGCTAGTGATTGGCATCCCTGCTCAGTGCAGGGAGGTTGGAATTAGATGATCTTTAGGGTCCCTTCCAACCTGTCCATTCTAGGATTCTATGAGTAAAGATAAAAGCTAGCCTTGGCTTCAGCTGAAGTTTAAGACCAGTCTTTCTATCAGCGTGTAAGCCTGGTGCAGTCCAAGAGCAAGACTGACAAGTCACCCAGAACAGGCAGAGCTTCTCCTTTGTCAAGTCAGGGCCTTGCCATTACAGAGTGCCCTTCCTCCAGAGCTCTGCAGGAGTTGTCTCCTGACTGTGCTGCCAGCCTCAGCAGTGTGCCCATGGATTCCTTCTGCTGCTGGGCTGCTTCTCCTTCCCTGCAGTTCTAGTCCTCATGGGCAAAACTGAGGCAGCTCTGATAGGAACATTTTTGGTGGATCCATGTGAGTCTCTTGAGCATAAAACTTGACCTGTGTGTAAGCTGCTTCTCTCAATCTGTTTCTAGGAAATGACCCACTCGTGGCCACCTCTCCTGACAGCTATTCGCACACCCAGTACCACAGAGCCTTCCAAATTCCCCTTTCCAGCAAAGGTAAAACACCTGCTTTTGGCCAGGGCTTTTGGTGATTTAGAGGAGTGTATGCTTGTGTTTTTCATCTGGTTTTGTTCCCCTTTCATAGCTAAAGGCTGTTAGGAGAAGTTAGCTGTGGAAGACCTGGAGTTGTATAACTCTACTTGCAACACTTGACTTTACTGAGAATTAGATCAGACTGGGCTTCTGAGTACTTGTTTTTGAGTGGGCTACATGGCAGCATAATTCTCTTTCCTCTTTATTTTTTTTAAGCAAGCTTTTTATTTGAGAGTTGTAAGATGTTTGAGCCAGAGGGAAGGATGACTGAATAATAAGACTTGCACATTTGTTATGCTCATGAGCTTCAAATGTGACTGTTTCAGAGACATTTTAAGCATCTCTTCTCTGTTTCAACAAAAACCCCAATTTAGCTTTATTATCACCAAGAATCAGTTGCTGACTATGTCCAACAGAAGTGTTCAGCAGCTCTTGTTTTTCATATTTCTTCAAGTTAGTCGAAGTATTTCTTACAGTAAGCATCACGTGGGAAGCAAATCATTGATCTGCTGGTACTGAGCTGATTTCTTCTAGTCTCAATTTGCACCTTGTCCTTTCTTTCTAGGAATCACAGCATGTTGGATCTGTGGAACAGAACCATAGTAAGTAGAAATGCAAAGAGAACACAGTTGTGTGTGGATTGACAGCTAGTTGCAGCGTGGTGTGTGTGAAACATTGAGAACAGCAAATGTTTGCCTTGCTTAAGCAACATGATTTCCTCTGCTGCCATGAGCACTGATGGCTTTAGAAATGCTGAAGAGATTGTTTACCTTCATTACCTGGGAATCAGGGCAGCAAACAAACAGGCTTGTGTTAGGAAACCCCATTTGGAGTGACAAAGAATCCCAATGGCAAACATTTACATCCTCAAAGAAAGTGACTCTCTGATGCTCAGTAACCAGAGTGTAAAACACTACAAAGGAGGCAAATAAACCCAACCAATTCTCTTTTCATTTACAGAACAGCATGATGCACCTTCAGAAACGTTGCCTAGTTCTCAACTAAGATCACTGTAAGTAACCAGACTCAGTGCTCCATCTCTACTGTGCAGTTACTTAAAAGAACCAGGAATGAACTAAAATTTTGATTTGCTGGATGATTCCAAAGGTTAAGATTTTATCAGTCTGACTTTTCTCAGAACAGTTCAGTGCAAGGAATTTTCACAAGCAGAAATATTCCTGTTTAAGGATTATAATGACTGTGTTAAAACAAAAGGAAACCCCTCAACTGTTCATGTACCAGATTGAAGATTTCTTTTAATCCGTGTCTACTTAACATCTTGTTGCACTTGGTGCTATTCAAATGACTAAGAACACATTCAAGTGACATGAATTACAAGGGGTACAAACTGAAGTTCATCTGTTCTGCAGCCTGTGAGGGGCTAGTAAAGCTACAGCTATCAAAACTGAGGAAACTGGGGGTGAATTTTTAGATCAGTTGTCTTGGACAATTGCAATTATACCATACAAATCATTCTAAAAAGTGTTGTCTTCATTTTATTTTTATATAAAACAACCAACCAACCAACGCCACCTTCTGTGTAGGCTTTCTAAAGACCTCAGTTTATATTCTAGCAACATTAGCTATTTGCACAGTGAGGGGAAGATGACATTTCTATAGCTTTTGAAATAGTATTTATTTGATGCATTTCTACTTCTCTTGCTATATTACTCCTTTCCCCTGTTATGTTTTCTCTGAGGCAAGCTTTGAGTCTCGGCATGAGCTGTTTATGCATAATCACTACAGAATTTTTACAAGCCTAGGAAGAAGTGCCAACTGATCAAATAGTTGCTCCAATAGAAAATGTTGAGTTGGTGGCTAGAAGTAGGAATGTTTGTGTGCCTGGAAGGCTCAGAGCTCAGTGTGCAAGGCAATTCCAAGCCATGAAATGCCTGTTGGTTCATGTGATCTTGTGTTACTCCGTGACACCGCGTTCCATGCAAGGCTGCAAACTACTGACTGCAAAGCTTACTCCATTTGTTTTTCTTCTTGTGAACAAACCAGAAATGGGCAGTTAGGAGGAAGAGAATCTTTCCCTCTGGAGACTGTAGAATTGTCCAGCTCTGTAGGACAATCCTTTTCATCCTGTTCCTTCGGGCAGAAGTGCCCTGGCTGGCTAGCAGCATCTTACTGAGCAGTTAGCTACTCCCTTAATCCATTCCTGATGTTGCTCCTCCTCCCTTCCACCCCAGCTTGTTCCTCCTGAACACTTTCTGGGGATTTTCACTCACTGTGCTATTAAAAATGCTGGTTGCAGCTGCTCCAGGCTCTGCCTTCATCCTTAGCTACCCCACAACCATCATCTTCATTTTGGCTCTTGTCAGCTGCTTGTAAAATCCCTCTAGCACTTGAGTCAGTTTTCTAGGCAACAGAGAGACACTTGCTGTAGACAAGAATCTGAAAATACTATTTTCTTAGCCCAGAGGTCCAGAACTGCCAGTTTGGCATGGTCCATAGCTCTGTCCTCAGCTCACATCCTCACAGGCACTTCAGAGGCAGCACTCATCTACCAGGGACGCGTGTACCCACAAGCAATGAAGGCACTTGAAGCAGGAGGAACAGTGGCTTAGTTAGGTTTGTGTCCAAAATGGAGTCAGGCAAGCTTTGGCCAACGGCCTTCCTTTCCATCTTTCCCTTAGACTGATGCATCCCTTCCTTTTTGTTTTTGTTTTCCTTTGCACAAGAGGGATTGCTTTCTCTGCTGCTCAGCCCCACGTGACTGTCTGGGAGTTCAGCTGCTCACGTTCCAGAGTGGAGCTGCCTGCAAACAAACAGTGTTTGTGCTGCTTAATTAGGAGTTGAAATCCCAGGGTGTCTTTGTGCCCAAATTAAGCATTCAGCTTTACAGAGCACACAAGGGTTTCCCAGATGGCTTTCATTCTGGAATACAGCCCTAAAGTTAGCACCTGGCTGCCCTGGAATGGAAGTAGCCTTTTATTTATTTTTTTTTCCAAAGGGGAGATGCCAAGCTCATTCTGGGTGATGCATCTTTTCCCCAGCTGGCAGAGAGGGAGCAGCCTGGGCTTTCAGTGGGGCTCTTTGGCAAACAATGCTAATTTTCGTGCTGCTGCTCTCCCTAAAAGAGCTCTTTTGAAATAGCTTTAGAGTGAGATTGATGGGATGTGTATAAGCTGCAAATGAACAGGTCCTGCAAAGGGAAACTTGGCATCTATCAACTGCTGAGCTAATTAAAGCATTAAAATTATTAAAGCAGATTTATTTTCTTTAATTAGGCATTTAGCAATTTGTTGGAACCTTGTTTTGGGGAAAGTCTTTGTCCATCCTTGCAGAAGTATGACTCATGGAAAATTCTAGCGTTGCTCTTTATGTCCAAAGTGAACTTCAGTAGTTGCAGTGTTCTTTTGTGCTGATGCATTTTGTTCACCAGCAGCTCAGGTGAAAAAGGCAATCCTGTTTATTACAGACAGTTAAATTTGATTTAAAAGAAGATCTAGGAGGTGTTTGTTTGCATTACTCTCTGACTTCTGAAGGAAATACATCTGTACTACACCATTCTTAAAGCAAACAAAAAACCAAGGACACTTTCAGATTTCTTTAACATCCCTGGCAGTTTGCTCTCTATCTCAATTCATTGAGATGCCAGTAGCCATTTGGTCCAAGTGCCCTGGAGTGTGGCGAGTGGCTGTCTTGTTGCCACTGTTCCTGGTTGTGTCTCAGTGCCTGGCAGTGAGCTTTGGCTCCAGCCCCGCTGTGAAGCTGGCCCCAGCAGGGTGGCTGCAGGCTGTATGCCCTTGGCCTTCTGTAGGCACTTGAGGGGCCTCGCTTTCCAAAGAGGTGTCTCCATAGCACTTCCCTTCAGTGTTTACTCTGAAAGAAAAGGCAAGAGGTGATTTCCACTGAGAAAGTCTGTGAGGAAATGAGGCAGTGGAGGCTGGGAGGTGGCCACAGGGGAATGGCAAGGTCAAAGTACCTGAACAAAGCAAGCGTGTAGGCCTTCTTTCACAAGTGTCACAAGCCCTTGTGCACTGAGAACCTCTTCTGCATCAATGAGAGGTATTTGGGAGCTGTGGGGTCAGCACCTTTGCAGGAGGTGTCACCTGTGCAGGGAAGGGTCAGCTCTGTAATGGTAAACACAGGAGACCTTTGGGGTTTCTCCTGTGTTATTCTGCTACATGGACAAGAGCAGATTCATCCCTTCTGGTTTGTGGAATAGTTGTTGTTGTGAAACCATGGCCAGCTTCAGCAGTAAACGTGGTCCTACTTGCATGGAAGTATCTCCATGCATGTCAGCTGCTTTGGTATGAGCATAAAATCATTTTTCTAGTTAGTGATGGTAGTGTTTAAGTAAGGGAGCACTTTTTTTTATTCAAGGTTTTTACTCCTCTGTTGTCACAGAATTGTAAAAGCCAACTGCTCAGGGTCAGCAGAGGTGACCCGCAGAGCTGTAAATCTTTTTTGCTTTGTTCATAATTTGACATGAAGGCTTGAAAGAGAGTGAAGGTTTGTGTAGTTCTCCTTTCCCTAACAAGCATCAGGGACGCTAGCTCTCTCCCCATTTTTCCAAGGTGATGTGGTTCACTGGGAATCTTTCATGTTTGCTTTCTTGCTTTAAAATGTGTTGTTATGAGGAGCTGGAGACTTAACTGTTCTGATCTGGGCATAAGAAACATTTCTCACTGAGAGCCCTTAGTTTGAAATGAGGTTGAAATAAATAGTGTTTTGACTTGAGTGATTAAAATCCCTGTCTTGGTTCCCAAGCTTTTTATCCTATTTTTGGAATAACACTTGTGCAATTCTCTGGATTGAGGAGTTAGTCTCCAGCTAATTTCAAGATTTGAATCCCTGTAAGTGATAAGTAATAGGAGATAGGCTTGATGTTGGCTTTTACTTATGTGTGCGTGCTAGGAGACTTCAGCAGCAACCAGAGAACCCCTGTGACAGAAGAAATATTGGCAGCCCCTGAGAGCAGAGTGTGTGAACATGCACAGGCTCTGGTGTAAAGAGGATGCCTTCTAGCCCTAGGGAGCCAGGGCAGGCTAATATCAGACTTCTTCCACCTCAGCCTTTAGGGTGCTAGATAATAGCTGCAGTGTAGTGCCTTAGGTAACCTTTGCTGGGGAGCATTCCCCTCCCAGAACTTGGCTTTTGTTGTCTGTGGGTGGCAGTCAGTGATACTGATCTCCAGGACATCAGTCTTACCTCTCCTGAGCTAGATGGAAAGCAGCTAGGAAGACCTAGGCTGTGTGTTCCTATGCCATCCTTCATTCAGGTAGTGACAGAGCTGAGCAGACTGAGCATGCCCAATGTCTAAAAAGGATGTGGGAGGTTGGTTTGTTTTGGCAAGTGCAAACCAAGTCTTTTTCAGTGTCTGCTGCTTGAAAATGTGTCTGCCTTGGCTGATACTTATCTTCTGGTTGTCTTTCAGAATGCTCCAGGAAGACCTGCACCTCAGTGATAGTGAAGAGAGTGGTGACGAACAAGTCAGTTTTAGATGTTTTATACACTAGGCACACAGACATCCCTTTAAATCATCACCACTTGTTGTCTTGTTCTGAATTCCTGAAGCTAACCTTTCTTCCCCTCTCTTCTTTGTTTTTGTCAACAAAACAGGTTGCTGAAAAGCCACAGTCTTCTCTTGCTCCTCCAAGGTACAGGTTTGTTCCCAAACTACTAACTAGACCAAATAAGGAGGAAAACCAAACTTAGGTTTTATATATGGGGTGGATGAGTAAGGGTTCCTAGTTTCTCTTGTAGGTACAGGCTTTGTTTTCTGGCTGCCTGGAGCTGCTGTTGAATAATTGGCTGCAGTTGTCTGGGGTTTTACAGGAAGCTCCAATTAGAAATTAATAATCCAGGAATGCTGGATTTTGCCTATAAGATAGAATTGTATTGCCCCAACTACTCTCTTCCTTTCTCCTCTTCCCCTGCACCTGTGCATATGTAATCCCCCTGGAGCTAGTGGAATGTTAGTTGTAGTAGTGATGGGGGAGGTGTGAGCCCCATTTTGGTTCAGAAGGAAGTCCAAAACAGTCAAGCAGGTGAAGAACAGCAGAGAATTAGGCAGCCTCACCAGGCTGTGTCAGCTCCTCCTGAGAAGGCAGCTGCCATGTGATGGTAGTCAGCAGTACTGAAGGCAGGCTGAATAGCCATGTGCTAGCATTAGAGGAAGAAAGGTGGAAAAGCTGAGAAGTTTTCCTCCAGCTGAGCCCATTTTTGGCTTGCCATCTGTATTTTTCAAGCACAGGGTAATGGTCTGCAAAGTCAGACTTGCAGAAGGGCACCCTCATTCTTGGCATGATCTGCATCTCTGCAAGCCCTTGACATAGTGTTCTCACGGTATCAGTCTGGATCAGCAAGAAGCTTGCCTCCAGATCATACAAATGTGTTGATACTGACGTGGGAAACAGTTCTCAGAGTAAAAAAAAGTCAACATTTGGATTTCCTAAGCCTATTTCAAAACAAAAAGAAGCCATGCATAAAAGTCCTGGCTTTCCCTCACTTCTGTCCACTCCCATTCTCAGTGCTGGAGGAAAACCCGTTTGGGTAGGAGAGGGTGTTGCAGAAAAGACTTCTGCTTGACATTGCTGTTAGAGAAATGGTTACAGCTCCCTGACCAAGTAACATAGATGAAGTGAAGGGGGAGAAAGAATACAAAAAAGCACAAACCATCGTGAAATGCTATGTTTCTGTCGTCTTAGCTTTTATTGGACACTTTTATTTTGAGGGTTGGGGCTTTCAAGAAAAGCACTTGTTACTTTGGGTTGTTTTTTAAACTCTAGTTAGCTAAGTGCAGCTTCATGCTGTAGCAGTGACCTCCTGCTTACTTAGTTGCCTGACTGGGTTGGAGTTGAAGGCTTTCTTTCCAGAGGGTTTTTATTCCCTTGCTTTATCTTTTGAGCATGGCAATGTATTCCTTTGGCCTTCTCCCCTCCCTTCTCTGTGCCAAAACAGGGTTTCAGTTTTATTTTTGAATCTTGCCATGTCAATAGAATAAGTAACTAACCTTCACCCATACTGCTTTCTAATTTTATCTCATGGTGGCCTTGCAGTGCCCTACAGTTCCAGCTCAAGAATGTGGCATCAGCACTTTGCAGCGGCTTGGAGTCAAGGAGCACCAGTGACTCAGACAGCTCTTCAGACTCGGAGACGGAGAGCAGCTCGAGTGACAGTGAAGCCAGTGAGCCTCCAAGAACATCAGCACCTGAGGTGAATGCCCAGAACACAGCCTCTTGCCTCAGCCTCTCTGCTGGCCCTGTGCAGTCAGGGCAGGAGACCTGAAACACTCTCATCCTTCAGGGATCCCCTTGACATCTTTGCTGCATCATCAGACTTTTTTTGCCCTTTGCTTCCCTTCTCTAGTTTATCAATTCAATAGCACTTAGTAACAGCATAATTAGACTTTTCCATGCCTAACCTTGAAGCATTCCCTCTTCTCCTTTGGCATTGTCTAGCACTCCTGGAGGAACTGGCCCCTTCACTAGTGAGCCAGAAACAAGGTGCAGAGGAGAAGCAGAGCATGGCAGGGGTGTTTGGGATTCACCTCTGCCCGTGCAGCTTTTTTGGGTGCTGAGGTTCAGGACTGCTGCAGGGTTGAGAGCAGTTTTCTGGAACATTCAGAGTAGCTGCTGCTGCCTCCCTGCAGCTCCTGTATGTGACTGACTCAGCTTCTCCCAGGTCACAACTGAAGGGTTCAGACCTGCAGGAAGGGCTGGAATGTGCTTAGACTCGCTCTGTTGAAGTTGGCTCAGATAGTGCTGCACTGGCATTTCTGAGGCTTTTATGGGGAAAAGCAGACAGGCAGAACTCAGTGCCTTAAAGTTTCATAACTGAGACCATGCATTTTTAACAAACCTGCTGCAGAAGTGCTCTTGTCCTTGTTTTGTGTCATCTGAAAAGTGTAATGGAATCTGGGGTTTGATTTTACTCACAAACCCTTCCCTTCTTTTTCTGTCTGTAGCCCGAGTCATCAACTTCTAAGAAGTGGCAGCTCGACAACTGGCTAACCAAGGTGAACCCACCAGCAGTGCCACCAGAGAGTCTCACTGAAGGCACTCATGGGGATGGACCTGAGGAGGACAAAGAGCAGGAGCTCAACAATTCAGTCAGCAGCAAGTCCCACCAGCACGCCGAGCCAAGGGAGCCTCATCACAAGACCGTCAGCCAAGTGGCCAATGCTCCTCAGCACAGTCATCTTCCAACCAAACAAAACTGCCAGAAGTCCCCTGTGCATGCTGAGGGGCCCTCAGCCAGGCAGACTGTGGGTATCAAAAGGCCTGCCAAGGCCCTGGTGCATGAGGGGTCCAAGAGAGGCCTGAAGGTGGAGAGCGAGCCTAGTCCTTTGGAAGTCAGAGACCAGTCTTCCAGGGACAAGACAAAAATCAGAAGGAAGGAGAAGCCAGAATCCAGCAGCAGAAAAGACCAGAAGCTGGCAGCACGAGAGCTCTCCAAGAACAGAAAGCACAAGAGCTCCCACCAGGCCAACACCAAACCCTTGGACCCTAAGCTCAGGAGAGACATTTTGCTTGGCGGTACCCAGGAGCATCTGGCTCTCAGTCCTCTTCCTCAAGGCCAGGACATAACCTCCACCAGGACTATTGGCCAAAGGCCTGCCATCGTGGCCAAAGAGGAGGTTCACAAGGAGAAACTCCCGTCCCTGGTGAAGAGCTCACCCACCCGTCCACCCCTCATAGTGAAAATACATCTCCCTCTCCTGTCCAGAGTCCCTCAGGCCCCTGGGAAAGGCCATCACCAGAAGACAGCAGAGGCCAAGGAACACCCTGAAAAGAGGAAGTGGGACTTGAAGAGGAAAACCACGGACACTCCTGACAAGTCCCCTCGGAAGAGGAAGGTGAGAGCAGAGACCAAGGTGGTATTTGAAAAGCCATGCAGAGAGTTCATTTCTTTCTGCTTCATAGGTTGGGAGTGAAGCCATTACATTCCTCCTGTAAGGTGTTACCAAACTTCTAAAGGGAGTGTGCATCAAAACTGTCCACAGATGTTTCTTGTTGGTCCCAAATCCCCTGCTGAGCAAATGAAAAGCCCTGTCAACTGTGTAACAAATCCCTTGGTCTCTTCAAACAGTTTTTTTTGCTGTTTTCTTGAAATACTAGTTTTCTCAGACAACAGAACCCCAGCTCTCCCATGTTAGAGCAGCTTTCACAATGTGGCTGGCCAGGCCCTTGGGTATCATCTGTGGTTTTCTCTGGCTTTCAACCCCAGCAGAGCTTAGTTAGGGCTGTGGTGCCCCCTCCTCTTGCAATCCCTATGAACGCAGCATGGTATCTAAAGCACCTCGCAGACTCTGCAGTCATCTCCACTGGCCTTTTA
Organism: Bucco capensis; assembly: GCA_013396975.1. Classification (NCBI taxonomy): domain Eukaryota; kingdom Metazoa; phylum Chordata; class Aves; order Piciformes; family Bucconidae; genus Bucco; species Bucco capensis. The sequence goes on along the minus strand of VWZO01018846.1, from coordinate 55,598 downwards.
GTGTCTGCTGGGGCAGAGCACCTTGCCTGCAGTTTGGGGCTGCCCAGAGGGACAACTGAGCTAGGCCCACCCCAGGCTGTGATTTTCACTTTGGTGATGTATGCACCTTCTGCTGTCCTCAGCTGTGCCTGCTCTGGACAGTGTAGCCTTTTCCTGCGTGGAGCCTTTTATTTCCATGGAACAGTTGTGATTGCTTATTGATGGGAAGAGGAACAGATCCTGCAGCTTTGTCACCCTCTCCCATGAGAGCTGCCAGATTTAGACTGGATATAAGGAGGAAGTTTTTCACAGTGGTGAGGCACTGGCAGAGGCTGCCCAGAGAGCTGGTGGATGCTCCATCCCTGGAACCATTCCAGGCTAGGTTGTTTGGGGCTCTGAGCAACCTGATGTAGTTCTAGGTGACCATGCTCTCAGCACGGCAGTTGGATTAGATGACCTCTAAAGGTCCCTTCCAACTCTAACCTTTCTGTGATTGTATGACTCTGAATACATTTCTGTGTGATTCATACTGAGTAGGAGAAAAAAGCCCATCCAGAACAGTTGAAATGCTCATTTTTAGCAATGGAAGTGCTTAATTTTGATTATTTTTAGCAACAAGAGGTCCAGCAGTTCCATCCCCATCACTACAAAATAGTCTATGCAAGCAGAAGTAGACTGAATGTTAGGATACTTGTCAGTGAGCCTGATACCTATATCCACTGTGCTTTGAGTTTCCACGTTTTCATTTTTTTAACTAGAGCTGATCAAACTTAGCTGTGCTGATCTGTGCTTTCAAAATCTGATATTTTTCTTTCTTTTCTTTTTCCTTCCTGTTAGAAGAAGATGGAGAAGGAGATTGATGAGAGGAAGGAAATGAAATCCAGAAATGAAAAGAAATCCAAAAAGGAAACAAAATCATTGCTGTCTTCAGCTGACAAAGACTCCAGCAAAGCAAAGTGAGTATCCAGTGGTGGCATGGCAGAAAGCTGCATAAAACTGAGTCCTGCTGAAAAATGTTAAAGCAAGGAACTCTGTCCACTGGGCTTGTCCTTGTGAATATGTTTATAGTATAATAAACTTAATCTTCTGAAACTGAATCTGCTGCGAGTTCATCTTTGCAGCCTGGAAGCAACAATGTGGCTATGGGAATGTATTTCATTCACCACCTTATTTGTTGGAGATGGGAAGCGCTACTTGGGTGTCACCTAGCTCCTTTTCTCTTAATGCCGAAGGTTGTGGTTCTAGTCATTCAGGCATCAGCTGATGTTTCAGTGGTTGCTTGTCCTCCCAGACTTAGTCTGCACTGCTGCAGAAGCACTCAATGTTGTGGCATTTGTCCTAGAATCATTTGGGTTGGAAGTGACCTCGGGAGATCATCTAGTCCAACCCCCTGCAGTGGGCAGGGACATCCCCAACTAGAGCAGCTTGCCCAGAGCCCTGGCAAGCCTCACCTGCAATGCCTCCAGGGATGGGGCCTCAATCACCTTCCTAGGCAACCTGTTCCAGTATTCCTACCCTCATGGTAAGGAACTTTTTCCTAATATCCAGTCTAAATCTACGCTTCTCCAATTTCAAACCATTGCCCCTTGTCCTTTCACTGCAGGCCTTTGCAAACAGGCCCTCTGCAGCCTTCTTGGAAGTTCCCTTTAGGTACTGGAAGGTCATTAGTAGGTCCCCCCAAAGCCTTCTCTTCTCCAGGCTGAACAATGCCAGCTCCCTCAGCCTGTCCACATAGCAGAGATGTTCCAGCCCCTGATCATTCTCATGGCCTCCTCTGGACCTGCTCCATCAGCTCCATGTCCTTTCTGTGTTGAGGGCTCCAGAACTGGACCCAGTATTGCAGAGGAGGTGTGAGCAGAGCAGAGTGCAGTGGCAGAATCACCTCTCTGGATCTGCTGGCCACGCTTCTTTTGATGCAGCCCAGGATGCATCAAGCAACATGCTTCCAGGCTGGCCCTGGCTTCTGCTTCTTCATGAGCACTTCTTTGGGGAGGAAAGAGAGAAGCTCATGTCCAGGTTCTCATCCACCAGCACCCCAAGTCCTTTTCTGCAGGGTTTCTCTCTATCATCTCATCCCCATCCTGGATTGATAGTGGGCATTGTTCTGACCCAGGTGCAGGACCCTGCACTTGGTCTTGTTGAAGCTCCTGAGGTTCCCCTGGGCCCACCTCTCCAGCTTGTCCAGGTCCTTCTGGATGACATCTTTCCCCTCCAACTTATCCCCAGTACCCCATAGCTTGGTGTCATCTGCACACTTGCTGCTGGTGCACTCAATGCTGCTGGCCATAGCCTTTATACAAATATTAAACAGTCCAGGCCCCAGTACAGAGCCCTGAGGGACACCACTTGGCACTGATCTCCAGCTGGACTTCGAGCCATTGACCACTCCCCTCTGGATGTGACCATCCAGCCAGTTCCTTATCCACTGAACAGTCCACCCATCCAATCCATAGCTCTCTAACTTAGCCAGTAGAATGTTGTGGGGACTGTGTCAGAGGTCTTGCAGAAGTCCAGATAGATCACATCAGTCCAGATCACATCTGATCTGTCCTGATTCCTAACAGCTGAGATGGGAATGAAGACTTCCCTATTTTGAAGCTGAGCTTGTCCATCCTGCAGCTTACCTTGCTGCGTGCTCTGATCCACATGTTGCACCTAGCTCAAAAAAAAAAAATCTGTTAATGGGATGCAGGAGTCATTGTCCCTTCTCCAAACTGCAGTGGTGGTCATCTGTCCGCAGATGATTGCCCTGGATGATCTGGGAAGTGGGATCTGTTCTGTGGGGAGTAGCATATGCTTGTTCTGCACAACAGTTTAGGGCTTTCAGGGGATGACAAGAGAATTTGCCCTCCAGTTGAAGATGTCTCTGCTTGCTGCAGGAGGACTGGACTTGATGTTGGGTGATTTATCCCAAGGGTTTTAGTCACTGGTTGCAAGTGCTTACTCCAAGGAGAAGTTCTGAGGCTTGAAAAGCAACTTGCTTGTCTGTTGCTGGCAGCTGAAGATGTGGTGTCTAATGCACAGTGAAGTTCCTGAAATTTCATTTTACTTCTGTTGAGTTCTTTATGTTAAAAGTCATCTCACACTGCCAGAGGAATTGAAATAGAATTGGTACCTTGTATAAGGAGTTTATTTTTTGTTAAAATCCCTACATTATATGCACACCATATTCATCTCTATTGTTGAATTCACCCCGTCTCCAGATCATCAAAAGCTTCACTTAAAACCCAGGAGAAGTCTCTCCAGCTACCACTACCAGTGTCTCCTGCACATGCTGCACCAAAGTCAGCCAAGATGGCCCAGAAGAGACCCAGGAGTGAGAGCAGTGAGCTGCCTGCCACAGATAACACTGCCAGGGACAAGAGCAAACCCAAGGATCCTTTGTCCTCCAAGCACAGGAAGGTGGAGAGAAATCACACTGAACTGTCAAAGGGCATCAAAGTAGGTATCCATTCGAACTGGTGGCATGTTCCCTGTGACCCATGGGTGCTGTGTGAGTCTCTTTAGAAACATGCTTTGTTGATATTGGAAAGGAAGGAAGATAATCCAGCCACCAGAGAAAGCTCTCTGAAGTGATTTTGTGCCTTGAATGGCTATCTGTGACCATATGTTGCTAGGCTGAAAGCCTGAGTTGTAACTTCTTTGCTAACTTGCCCTAATGTGTTCTCATCTCACCAGTGAAACACAGTGAGAAGAGGTGACCGTGTGAAAACCAAACTACTTATGGTAGTAACTGTTTCTGATTGTAGGCAACTGCAGGTACAATACTGGTGTAAAAATCAGTGTGTTTACAAGAAGAAAGAGTGGCTTGCTTAAATTAAGAAACAAGCAACCTGTGTTTTACATCAAACCTTATACCTGGGTGTAAGGTTTTATAGCTTGATTACAAAGTGGTTAATGATCCTTGCAGCGGGATCTTGGCATTTTTGGGTTCTAAGATTCAACTGTTTACTGGTGGCTGGATGTGTGTGTGAAGGCAGAGTATGCAAGCTGTGTTAGCTGACTTCTTATTGCTTGCTTTTAACCTGATAGTATAGTTAGTAATGGAGAACCAGCAACTGCTGTGTGGTGAAGCTGGAAATAAATGTAAATGGTTATTACCTGTGTTCCTGCCTTGGATGGTGGCCATCACAGATGTGTTGCTCGCAGCCTTCCTGCTCTCTCTGTCGTTGTGCAAGGAAACTGGTTACTTAATTCCTCCATGCTTGAGAACAGTTTGAATGGCATTAAGTCTTAGTAGCAGTCAGATAGGAATCCAAGTTTCCATTTCCAGTATTGGAGGGGTGCTGGGCAAGAAGGTAGGAGGAGGGGGAGAACCTGGAAAATAGAATGTGCAGGGACAAATAAACATCTTTCTCTGGGAAGTTAGCAAAGACAGGATCTGGAATAGGTTTAGATGTATCTCTCTAACCAGCTTTCTCTCTACTCTCTTGTTTTCTAGGGATCTGCAGGAGATGTCTTAAATACTTGTCCAGTGCCTTCTTTGCCAAATGGTACCTCCAAGCCAAGGAGACCTCGACTCAAGATGGAAAAGTAAGTTTTTGTTTCACACTTCTCTTCTGTACTTTCTGAAGACACCAGGCAAGGCTGGTGCTGGCTTCTGCTTCTTCATGAGCACTTCTTTGGGGAGGAAAGAGAGAAGGAGAGATCGCAGAATCACAGAATGTCCTGAGTTGGAAGAACCCACAAGGATCATCAAGTCCAACTCCTGCCTAGGCACAGGACAACCCCAAAGTCACACCATGTGACTAAGAGCATTGTCCAGATGTTTCTGGAATTCAGTGAGAGTTGATGCTTTGCCTGCATCCCTGGGAAGCCTGTCCCAATGCTCCACTGCTCTCTGGGTGAAGAACCTTTTTCTAATACCTGAACCTCCCTGGCACAGCTTCATACCATGCCCTCAGGTCCTGGTGCTGGTCATCAGAGAGTAGAGATCAACTCTTGCACCTCCTTAATCCCTGGTGAGGAAGTCATAAACTGCAATGAGGTCTCTTCTGCTCTTTTTGGTAGTGCACAGGTAGCTGTGTGCCATTTGCCCAGGGAAGAGATTGTCCCAGTGCTCCGAAATGGGTGTGGTCCAACTGTTAATGTGGTTACTGAGACCAAGACCTGTAGAAGCCTGGTGACAATACCTCTTGTTAGCACTTAAGCTGAATGCAAGCTCTTTTGGTCTGAGATGAATGTGTGATGCTGCAAAGCTTACTGTATCTTTCAATCCATAATTGTAATGTCTGTCTGGTAAGGCTGTACCAGGCTTACCAGAAGAGGATGTTGGACTCACAGCATCATTGTCTTAGCTGTGAAGGTAAAATGGATAATTACACTACTTTTATTATATGTTCTCTATTCTTCTCCTGTCTGTCCCCAATTCAGAAAGCAGCCAGCAGAATACTACATCCAAGAGGCCAAGATGCTGAAGAACAAAGCTGATGCAATGGTAAGCCTTGGCCCTATGCTGGAAGTGTTAACCAGCTCTTGGCTTCAGACCTGAGGTATGCCTGCATGGTGGATAAGCCTCTCTAGAGGGCTAACAGGGCTGCCACACTCCATGCTTGAAGTATATTCAAGTCAGGTGGGAGGAGGCTCTTTATTTGCCAAGTGTGCAGAGATTTCCTTTTGTTGCAAGCACATCTAGAGAGCATGCCTAGAGAAGGGGATTCAGAGCAGACATTGTCCGAGGCTAGCAGGCCTGTTTGCTTTGCAGAGCTATCACAAGGTCCTTGTTGAATAGATGGAGCAGTTAGTTTTCAGACAGTTTATTCTGAAAGATCAGGTAGTGGTGTTGCTGGTGAGCAAGACTTGGAGGTGTCCTTTGCAGACCTGACTGACCTCCTCTGCTCTGTGCAGTTTGACAGTGTGCATGGATGAACATTTTTTGCTATCTGTGAAAAGGAAAAGAGGAATTCCTGTAGGGGGCAAGCTCTATCTCACAGTCATGACATAGGGCTCCAAGAGCAGACACTAACATCCCAAAAATGGGAAGGTAATAAATGACTCAAGGAAAACACTGACCAAGAGGAAGGGATACAAATAGATAAGAGTACACAAAGCTCATGACTGGGACCATGTTAGGGGTTCTACTAAGAACCTTTTTATGGAGGCCTGACTTGCATCTTTACCTTTCTTCAAATCCTGCCCAACTGGGAAGGAAAAAGGAATTCAAGCATACTGGAGAGAAGGAGTTTTTTATCTTAGTCTAAAAATTAGACTTTTCTTCCCAACAGACTGACAAGACTGAAAAGGCCTTTCAGTACCTGGATGCTGTCCTGTCCTTCACTGAATATGGGATTGCCATGGAATCAGATACACCAGCATCAAAATTAGCTTATGGTGTATTCAACAACAACTTATGTCTCATCAGGTAGGTGGTTTTCAAAGCCTGTTTAGAGGGGAAGGGTTAGTTGCATGGTTTGTCTGCAACTGTGGCAGCTCTGGCTTCCCACTGTGATGCAGAGTTCAGGTTGCTGTCCAAGCACAAGAGAGACAGACCATCAAGAGGCACCAGAGACCGTGCTTATCAGAAGTAGTAGACATCACATCTTCCTCAGCATTCAGCTGAAACTCAGAGGATGCTTTTTTCATGACAATCAAGGGCATAGAGTCTGTACTTTGTCCAGATCTGAAGTTGCTTTTGTATGTGAGCCTAGGAGTATTTCAGTTCAAAAAAGCAAAGCTGGATATAAGCATGTGAAAGAAGAGTTTGTGCCTCAGATGTCTTGCAGCTTGACTGAAGGTAAATTGTACTGGTTTCTCCCATGTGTCTTTCACCGGTACACTTGATGGGGATTTCCTCTAACAACCTTCCCCATTTAGTTTCACAGCCTTACTAGCTGGGTAGCAATTAATATGACACAGGCAGCACATCCCAAGGTAGCATGTACTGGATAGAAGAGAGACAGCCAGCAGTTGATTAAGATTGAAATGACAGGTTATGGGAGTGGCTTTGAGAGTTCATTGGACTTCTTGCTGTAATGCTGAAACAGCTCTCGGAGTGGGGAGTTTTGTGGCAAACTTCAAACTTTTTCAGTTACAGTGTTTGCTTTCTGGCCATCTTGATGGTCTGTATTTCCAAGCTGCTCTTGCTGCTTTGTTTTCAAAAAGGAGAGTTGCTTGGTGGTTTGGTATTTTTTACCAAAAGAAGCATCTCCACTAAGATGCCTGTATTGTCCAGAAACACTTGAATTAATACTTCACCTTCAGTAGCATGGACACCTCTTCTGGGCCCCAGACCTGTAGGTGGCCCACGAGGGACAGCTATTTGCCTGTGCATCAGTGTAAGAGGAGAGGGAGTCACATAAGGGTTCACATCTGTTCCTGCTGCAGGGAGAACAAAGCACTCAGTGCTGGGACTAAGGAGAGCTTTCCTGACTTTTGGACCTGTGTTTGAGATAGTGGCATGCACTGGTTTTGCATAAACAGTGATGCTTCAGAGCACTGCTGGCTGACAAGATTCTGTGGGTTTTGTTTCCTTAGATTCCTCATGAAGTTGATACCCTTTAAGGACCCCTCAGCATCTTCACATGAAAAAATCTTTGGTGTGTTATGGTGAGTAACTGTTCTTCTGTGCCTTCGTATTCCGTTTTTAGACTTTGTGGAGTGAAAGACTCCTCACTTTCAGTGGTGAAAAAAATGAGTTAAATGGGAATCATGCCAGGATTAAAACCAGAATGAACTGGACCATCTCTGAAGTGAGCTGGGATGTCAGAAGGGATCGCACGTGGAAGGCACAGGCTCTAAAATGTCATCTGCTAGTAACTTGAGAGCACCTAAGGGCTTTCACCTAAGGTGGAAGAACACGACTTGGCTGCCTGTGCTGGAGCCATGTAACTGAAGCTGTAGCTGAACATAGCTGAGGCACTTCTAGATGAGAGCTTCCTCAGCCTGTGGCACCTAGAAGAGGTTGGGCACCTCTTTACAGACCAAACCAGACGTGGCCCTTCCTCATTTGTTTGTTTGGTTTTTTTTTTCACTCATATGATTTTACCCACGGAGTCTTTTTCTAAGCTGAGCAGGAGGAGGAGAAAAGCTGAGCGTTCTTGACTTTGCAGTAGAGCTGATGTGTGCCTGCCTCCATCCCCCAAGGCTGGTTACTGCCGAGCAGGCAGCAGTGAACGTGACCACTGACCCTTGGCTGTGTTTCTGTTCCCAGCATGCGCTGCCAGGCCATTCTGCAGATGGCAATGTTCCGGCACAAGAAGGACACTGCAATGAAGTATTGCAGGATCCTGAATGACCATTTCAAGGTAGGGCACCTGTATTGCCAGTCTGCCAGCTGGATGCCTGCGGTGAGTAACTGATGTTGGCTGAATAGCCTAAACCTAACAAGAGTTGTGTTCCTTTCAGCAGAGTTCTTCCGGAGTGACACAAGCACCTTCCCCACCTGGCACAAGGTAAGGTGAAAAATGCTCACTTTGTGATGTGCCTGTAAGGGTGTGAGTGAAAATAGCAGCTGGAGTGCTTGAGTTGTATGTGAGAGTGTCTCACCACTCCCTCTTTGCCACCTAAAATCGTACTGCTAGGGGGCAAAGTATGCTTCTGCTCTCTTTTTCCTGTCTTTTCTCATTGGAAAGGGGCTTTTATTGTTACAAGGTCCAGAATTGCTAGTATCAAGCAGAGCAGTACTTCACCAGAGAACCAGGTCAGAGGAGCAACGAAGATTGCTGTGTCAGAGCCCCTGTTGTTATCACCTTTGTTCTTAAAGATCCCTTGAGACTTACTGGGATACCATCCCCATCTCCCTGGCCACTGTCCAGTAGGATTACACCTTCACCCTGTGCTAGCATTACTTTGAGGTGATACTTCAGTGTTTCCCTGTTTAGCTCACTCAGCCTCCACTAACCTCCCCCAGTCACCAGTTAAGAAACTAGTATTCTAAGTTTTGAGTTAGTGATCATTTTATCCTTTCTGCTGTGCTCTGTATGTGGCAGCAAAAGTAAAAAGCAAGCTGTCACATCCCAGTATTTGACCCCACTGACCAGCAGACTGGGCCTGTGCTTTCTGACACAGAGTAAGAGGTTCTTCTGGGTGCTGTTGTAATTGCGTGTGGCAGAGAGCTACCTGGCTCCATGTCTGTTCCTTTTAAACTCTGCCACTGAGGTGCTGAAATTCCAGTTATTTTTCTGCCATTTTTCCAACTGTGTAATTTATTGGTAAGTAAATGGTCTCCCAGGAGCAGTGGTGGAAGCCCTCTCCTAGCAGTGGCTAAAATGAGGTTGGTTGAAGTGGTGGGGGTGAGGCAATGTGATGAAGCCAGCCTGTGTCTGGATGGCAGGCAGCTAACCACGTTTAGCTTCCCTAGGTCTATAAATAAGTGTGTGTAGGCTGACCTGGCTGCTTTGACTAGCTGTCAGAAAGCTCCAGCCCCTGGTTGCAGGGAGCTTCAGCATGCCTGAAATGGAAGACAGAAAGAAAAAAAAGACTACCTACCAGATAATTTGATGTAGATTTTGGAAGGTGGGTGGGTGGCCCTTTCTGATCTCTGGACCCACATTTGTCAAGTAAGAGTCCTTAGAGTCACAAATCACTTCAGCAACCTTTGCCTTGCACTTGAAGGACAATTACTTGCTATGTAGCTGAACACATTTCAGTTTTCAACACTCCATTCCATGCTTCAGGCCTGGATGATACCAAATAGCTCCTGGCGTAAGGTAGTCTTGTGGAAAAACTTTGAACTGTGAAGTTAAATCTTCATGATGGTTTTTCTTTCTCCTGCAGCAGCTCGGGCATGCCTTTTCCTCCAACTCCCTCTCCTGCTAGTTCTGTCAGTTCTCAGCCAGCTAGCGCCTGCAGTGACAACAGCCCTGGCTCTTCAGTCACTGTCCCCTCTAATATGCCAGGCATCACCACTTCCTACATCAACATCACTTCCCATGTCCTCTCTGCATATGACGTTTGGGAACAGGCAAATGCACTGGCCAGGAAGAATAAGGGTAAGGTTTTTTTACCCCCCCCCAGCCTTTTTGTCTTCTGTGTTGTGATTATGTCTGTGTCCTTGCTTAAATCCTAATACTTCTAGCAAACAGCAAGCATGAAATCTGTTGAAGTAGACAGCTATGGGAGATTGACAGGTTATTGGCAGAAATACTTGCTGGTGATATATTGATGAGTGTTCCAATTAAAAGGTTGTCTTGGCATCCTTGAATGTCTCAGAGCTAAGGGCTGAGGGTATCAAGTGCAGGAAACCAGCCAGCTTGCTTTGTGGTAACACAAGAAGCATAAGGGGGTTTTTGCTGTTTGCTTTTCCCTTTGGGGCACTTAGCTTTTCTGAGTTGCTTCACTTTCTTTTTAAAACAGCCTTTTGGCCTGCAGCCTTGTGGTTTGGTTTTGTTTGTCACAGTTGCAGGTACTTTTGTCTTGAAAACTGTGAAGCTGGTTTCTCTCTGTCACAGAGAAGCTGAGCAGCACTTGACCAGGAATCCTTGCTGGGCACATAACCAGTATTTGACAGTACCATTTCCTAAAGCTGGTTTTTTTCTTTATTTTACCTTCTTTTTTTTTTTTGTTAGAAATATTGCATTGTCCTGTGGTACAAGCAGTGATGAATAAGCAAAAGCCCTAGAGTAGGTACAGTTCAGTCTAACCTGCCATCCCATGTGTCATCTACCATTTTTTACGAGACACAGCTATGTGACTTGCTGCAGGTGAAGGCAAGTGTTGCCACAATTTGTTGGCAAATTAGCCAGAGAAAATAAGAATGAGGTGTCTGGCTGAATTGTTGGAAGGCTGTAAAACTATTCAGGCTAATACGGCAGTTGCTGAAATTCAAAAGGGCTTTGCAAGTCACCTTTGAATAAAGTAACTCCAATTGCTGGCTGTCCTCTCAGCAGATCTGTGCTTACAGTAGCAACTACTGTGTAGTATTTTGGATTTTATCCTCAAAAGGCTGCTAAAAGACTGTTGCACAGAAGGAGAAGTGGATGCTGCTGGTAAGCCAGAGGAATGACTCATGGAGGAAAAGCTGTGGGAGGGAAGCCTGGGCACAGTCTTGCATCAATCAAGACTGAATTCAAAACCTGCTTTGTGTTGCTGTTAGAATGCAGAGGAATGATGACTGGGGTAGTAAATACTCGTGAGGGAGTGGAGCTGTGCACAACAACAGTAAATAATCCTGCAGGCTTGGCAGTTGTGCTCACTGTTCAGGACAGTGGAGGAGTTTCAGAAGTGGCACTTCTTGATATTCAATGTAACATACAGCTGCTGAGGGGTACAGAGAGTGAGTGCATAAAACCAAAGGCTACATCCTTGATCCTTTTATGCAGTTCATAGGGCATAAGAAGAAGAGGAAAGAGCAGTGGCCTTCAGCTATTGAATCGCCTTAACAGGGAAGCCATAAGTTAGTGGAAAGCAGTTAGTTACGGATGTCCAAGTCATTTGTGCAGAACTGAAGTACTTTCTGGTGGGTCCACAAGCAAGTGCTTCCAGCACAGGACCCAGCAGCACCATGGATGGTGAGGCTGTAACAGGGGTCTGACCACCTCTCTGTGTGTAGACAGGCTGAGAGTAGGGATTGTTCAGTCTGGAGAAGAGAAGGCTCCGAGGAGACCTTCTTGTGGCCTTCCAGTATCTGCAGGGGGCCTATAAGACAGCTGGTGAAGGACTCTTTAGGATGTTAGGTAGTGATAGGACTAGGGGGAATGGATACAAGCTTAAGGATGGTAGATATAGGTTGGATGCTAGGAAGAAGTTCTTCACCATGAGGGTGGTGACACACTGGAACAGGTTGCTCAGAGAGGGCACTCCAGTTTAGCCTGTTTAAAATCTGGGAGAAACATACAGAACAGCCTGGGATGGACACACACAAACTTCAGTCCACCTGCCATAGAGTCTGGTGTTCTTTTAAAGCCAGCACTTGGGGAGAGGCAGTTCAGCATGTGTATGTGTCTGTGAGTGTTTTTTTTTTACTCTCATGTGCTTGTTATTTCTCAGCCTCCTAATAGTGCTGAGCTCTCTGCATTAACAACACGTTCTGTGGGACTTTCCAGCTGACAGCATGCTGCAGTTGCTGCTCCTTGCTGCCTCGTCTCTCAGATGTGCTTGTTGTGTGAAACCAATGAACCAACCAAATGTTTTCTCCTTTTCTTCCAGGGTTCTTTGCTGAGCTCAGCAAAGCGACGTGTACCCTGACACTGAAGAGCAGCATGACCAAAATGGTACGCTACACGAGGCAGGGTTTACACTGGCTGAGACTGGACACAAACAAGCCTTAACTGGTGCTCAAGGTGGTTTAAGTACCTTCAACTTTTTTTTGCACTTTTGAAGACTCAAAAACTGTTTAACTTGTTGAATTGTTGGATACAAATAAATAACACTGGAAAAAAAACTTTGAACTGTGGTTTTGGGGTAGCGCTTTGCTGCCTTGAAAAAGAAGAGATGGAGGAAAGCCTCAACGTTGATGGCACCCTCCATGAAAACAACAAAGTGCAATGAATGGTCTGAGTGGCTCCATGGATTTGATGGTCTATAAACATTTCTCTTACCAATAACCAGCAGGACAATTATCACACATGAAGAAGTGCCGACAAGAAGTAAATCTGCCTCCAGAGGTTATTATGCAACATCCTGCAGTTGTGTGCCCAGATGTCAGAAAAGTGTTTTTTGCAAGCATGGATGCCCTCTTTGGTGTCTTTGTTCCTTAGATGGCAAGTGGTAACCTCATCAGCCCTGAACACCGTTCTGTTACAACTGTCAAGTGGTCTGCCTTGCCTGCTTTCCAACCTCACCCTCTTGCGTGTGTCAGCCAGCTGCTGTCCTGAGAACCGGGCAGAGGCACTGCCTTCGATGCTGCGAGTTGCCTTCTTAAGTCGTGGCTGCTTTGGTCGTCCTTCTCCTCCTCGCCATGCATTTGTGCACACACATGCCCCTAGCACTCCCACTGTTACCTAGGGTCTGGGTCGGTTTAAGCCTCGTAAGCCCAACACAGCTGGGCTGCACGATGATCAGATGTGGTTGGAAAGAACTCTGCCTCTTTTCAGTGGTGGAGGGGGCACCAGTCCCACTTGGGGACTCCTTGTCTTTTGGCTCAGTGGGGGTGGGCAGATGTGCTTGGACATCGCTTTTAGTCTGAGAGCTTACCTGGGGAATAGTCACTTCTGTTTAAAGACGGACTCAGTGGCTCGATATGGAACATAAGGCAAATTTTGCATTTAGATATTTGCTTGCAACCCTTGCGGGTCTTGGTGGATATCTAAGAGCAGGATTTGGACCAAAGTTAGGGCATCCCTCACGGAGGAGATAACTTCTGCTCTTTCTCAGCCAAACCACAGTATGGGCACAGCAACTTAGAAATCTATCAAGGGAACACAAAAGGGAATAATTAGCTGTTTGCAAGCATTTTTCCCGTGTCAGGAGCTGCATGTTTGAAATTCCCATTTTGCAGGTAACAGGAACAGTGAAGGCATTGGTGTACTCAATAGGATACACTCTTCTCTACCCAAAGATTTCCTGTTGTGTGACGGCAATGTTCTGCCATCCTTGTATTTAACAGTGTGCCTTAGCCCTCTGGTCCCCTCTCATGTCCCTCACCCTATCTCTGACAGACTTGTGGCAATGGTGAAGAGAAGGATCATATCCCAAAATAATTATGCTTTCAGGAAAGACTTAGCTCCCTTTCCCATGTAATTTCAGGATGGAGGAGCAGGTCTGCAGGCATGCAGTGATGCCCTCTTTGTGAAACACCTGCTTGTGGTTTGGGATCTCCCCAAAACAGATACTAAATAAATAGCAGCAAAAAGGTTTGCACTTCCAAAATTCATTTCTGGAGGAATGGCCCCTGCCATGGGGAAGCCTGGAGAGTCATCTTACCTATGGGAGAGGCTGGCAGGAGAGTGTTGCAGCTCTCCCTAACGTGAGTATGAGGGAGCTCTCCTTTCCCCTCCCCTCCTGGGGCTGCCAGGATCCTGACTTCCTGCACCTTCGAGGGGCTGTCCTTTTATGGTCACTTTATTCAAAGCCTTAGTGCATTTCAGGGATAAGCTCTGCTGACAGTGGAAGGGAAGGTCCATGTCACCCTCTCCCTGTTTTACCTATCCAACTTCCCTTGTGCTTCTCCCTGCTGGGGGAGTGACTGCTTGGGAGTAAGGCAGGGACAGAGAGGGGCTTGGCCTTTGCTGTTGTGTTCTCAGGAAGCTTGGGGATGGCCAACTGGCCTGAAGGCTTGACAGGCACTTTGGAGCTCGATTCCAGACTGGTGGGTCGATGCCACCTTCTGACTTTGTCTTCAGACAAAGCTATTTATAGGATCACCAGCTGAGGAGGAGGAAAGGAAGGAGGAAAGCTTTATTGAACCTGAAAACTGCTGTAGGAGTCTGCAAGAACTGTAGGCAGAGTGTTAGGGAAAAGCAGGAGGTGAAGCAGGCACGCAGGTCCCCCCGGTACTTTCATTTTGCAGACACCTATTTCCATCCCTGCTGTCAGGCCAGGTTTGTGTCGGAGAGCTGCTTGCTTCTGGCTTGCCTGCCCCAGAGGGACCACCTGCCACCAGCCAAGAGGCAGGGCACTCAGCTGTCCCTGTCTTGCGTCCAACTCTGTGCACTAGGTCTTGTCCTCGCCTGCCCTTTGGGCACTCTGCTGTCCAAATGGTGTAGTCTGTTTCTCTGCTCCTAGGCAAGCTCATGCAGGAGTGCCAGGTGAGCAGGCAGTGAGAGGACACCTCATGAAGGCAGACTAGCTGGTGGCATTTGCTGCTTCACAGATGAGACAGGGCTGGGATGTGCTCTGCTGCTGCACAGAGGCAGTTGAGTGAGTGCTGCTCCTGCTCCCAGGACCAGTGCTCCAGGCTTGGGAGGAAAGGGGATCATGGGCAGGTCATGTCACAGGTGTGGGGAGGGAAGCTCTTCAGGAGCTCTCATTTCAAATGCAACCTGTGGAAGCATCAGTGTGAAGCTACATAGCAGGAAGCTATGTTTTCTTTCAGGTCACGGAGAAGACTGTTTAACTAGTAAATGATTTTTGAAAAGCCATTGTATTTCAACCTTGAGCCAGGTCAGAGGCCTGCAAAGGGTTAGGAAAGATGCTCATCCTTTTCACTTGGGCCTGTTCAGGCCTTTAAAAGAAAACAAAGATAAATAAACCAAAACATAACAGTAGAAGAAATAGCATTTGCCATTAGGAAACAAATCCACGAATCCAAGGAAAAACAGAGGTGATGGTTGTGTCCCAGAAAGAGAGGAGCCAGCTATGGTGGCAAAGGAGCAGCATTTCCACGCAATATTTATTTAGAAGAAATAATACTTCTGTTGAAATTGTCAAATGTTCTATTTTTAAGATGCCTTTTATTTAAGAGTTGAAAGCCCCACTGAGCTGGAGAGAACGCTCATTGTGAGAACTGAAAGTCAAAGTCTGACTGCCGTGTCCTTGGTTTTGGTTTTGTTCTCTCCCCTTTTGGTTCCCCTGATGAATCTGTACACCCTGATAACCTTACTTTGGGGCTGTATGTCTCCCTTGTAAATAACGTGTTCTGCCCTATGTGTGCTGGAATTTCCGAGGTGGTTGATTCATTCGTATGGGGAAATAAACAATAAAGGAAGAAGTCTCTTTGTTACCAGTTGTTGCAAGGGGAGTCCTCTTCTTGGCTTCTTGTAGAGAAACTAACATTTCCCTTCACTTTCTGAATGCTCTCAGTGTTTCCTTTCTGAATGAGGTGTGTGACTTTGTCTACAAGGAGTCTGTGTTTCGGTTGGTCCCCTGTTATTGGCCCTTACCCCTTTCCTTTAGGAACAAGAATGGGTAAGTCTAGATGCTCAGGGTGGCAGGAGGTCAGGACTGGCGAGATCTGCTTCCTGCCCTCTCAAAAGGGATTCAGGGAAGACTGTTCTGGGCCAGGCCTGGCTCTGAGCACTCGCTGGCAGGAAGATTCCATGGGTTGGCTTCATGCAGCTGAACAAGTTAAACAAGAAAGAGATGAGGTGCAGAATTAGTGGTTGAAGTTTACAGCTCCATGTTTGCCACGAAGGTGGAGCTCAGTGCTAGGAGAGACTTCAGCTCAGGTCTAGTTCATGGATCAAGGGAGGTGATATTCTGTCCCTCTGCTCTGGTGGGACTTTACCTGGAGTACTGTGTCCAGCTCTGGAGCCTTCAGCAAAAGACGAACACTGAACCTGTTGGAGCAAGTCATGTTGTGGCTAGAGGAGGCCACAGAAATCCAGAGGCTGGAGCACCTCTGCTCAGCATTTTGCCCAGAGCAAGCAGCCTTCTGGGCTAAAACAATGAAAAATATTTTGGGGTTGTTTTCTAATAATATTTTGTTGTTGTTGATTTATTTATTGAGCTTGTATTGACCAAACCTAATGTTGCAACTGTGTTTAATTTCTTTTGAGGCTCGTTATACATTAGAGATGAGCTGCTTTCTCCCTTTGGCTTGGCTTATGCTTTTCAAAGACAAATGTTATTTTTGGCAAAACAGCTGCGTTGATTGCAGTTTCTCAGCCCTCTGCTGCTCTCCAAACACCAAAATTAGCCCCTTGGCAGCCTGTACTTTCTTTATATTAACTGCACTTTCTGTAACCCCTGTCACTGCCCAGAGCCAGCAGTGTTCCTGAACCAAGGACTCGTGGGTGTTGCAGCAGCAGCATGCGATCACTGTTCTGCCCTGGCTTTTGTCAAGGGACAGGGTTCCTGGAATTCCTGCTGGGTTTTTCTCCTCTCCTGCTCAGTGTTGCTTGAGGTTAAGGTTTTCTTTGGGTGCATCATTTCAGATGACAGCTGTATGGCAGTGTTGTTCACCTCAGAGCTCTATGCCTTGTGATAGCTTTTCTCTGTTCTCTTTGTCAGTACCTGGTGGTGTGTCTCAGCCTGGTTGTGATCTGTGGTACTTCTGAAAGTTTCTCTAACACATGTAACAGAATTCTTGCTTGTTACACAAGGCTCTGAACTTGCTCGTGAGCTCTCCTCGCTGTTCAGAGAAGAGCTAGTTAGGGTTTAGGGTCGGCTTTGTGCTTTGTCTTTTTTTTCAGAGGGCTCTGTGAAACGGTTGAGCAAGATGCACTCTGCAGAGCAAGACAGCTGAGGGCTTTGTGGAGGGTGCTTGCTTTGCGACATGAATGTAGAGAGTCTGGAGGGTTGGCAGAGGCAGCTGCTGCCTGGCTGTTCAGTCCCTGGCGAGGGGGCAGCTCTGTGGCATTTCTGCTTCAACCTGTTAGCATACAGCTTTGGCATTCTGTTCTGTTTTTCACCCCACTGTACTCACCATCTTAAAGCATGAAGAAAAGCTGCAATTCTCTGTGAAAACATCCTTAAAAAGTAGCTGTCAGGTTTCCTGAAGATGGAGCGTTGGTCTCCAGTCTGGTAAACGGCGAGTGACACACCAGTGCTCCCGCTGACGGCCGCTCCCAGGAGCTGCCTGCGGGACAGGCTGAACAGAGGGCATGG
Organism: Bucco capensis; assembly: GCA_013396975.1. Lineage (NCBI taxonomy): Eukaryota > Metazoa > Chordata > Aves > Piciformes > Bucconidae > Bucco > Bucco capensis. The sequence continues at coordinate 38,255 of VWZO01018846.1, read as the reverse complement.
CTCCAACATGGCGGCGGGGCTAGGTGCCTCAGCGAGAGCCCGCGAAACGCTCCACTAATGAGGAGCTGGCTGACACCAGGGACATGCTGAAGGCAATGCAAGCCGCGTTCTGATAGGCTCTGAGGAACCGCCCCGCAGACCCCCTCAGAGCCACCTTGCAATCGGCGCCTGCGAAGCAGTGCAGATTCCGCCCTTTTTTACCCTTTTTGCTTTCCTTTCCCCCTTTCTTCTTTCTCCCCTAATGTCTGTTTCTTTCCCTCCTTCCTTTCTTTTTCCCCCTTTCCCTCTTCCCCCAAACGCTTCAACACAACCCCCGCCACCTGCGATGAGCTTTCCCAGTTGGGGTTACTTATACTTCACTAGAAGGTTTAATCAATCCTTTGGTGTCATTTTGCCTTAATGCAGCCCAAGGGAACCCCAGAACCTCGACCACCCCCTGGGCTTCCCAGTCCCGGTAGTGTCAGGGCCCCATGGAGAAATGAGGATGCCAAACCTCTTGCAAAATAGAGTCTGCATGGTGAAATGATTGCAAATGAGTGAGGGGAGGAGACTGATGTATTTGACTTCATCACTGAATCCACACTCTGAGGCTTCCAAGTTAGAAGGAGCTACATTTTATAGTCCTTGAAAAAGACAGAACTCAGATCTTTCATACCTAAAGACAGAACAAGTAAAAAAACAAAACAAAACCACAACAAACAAAACTCCCCAACTCTTTCCAAAGAAATTGTATCACAGATCTTTTGTTTGTCTTCTGTAGTGAGAATGAATTGCTGTTGGTGTGTGTGTATATATATATATATATATATAAAATTATGAATTTTTACTTGCTTGTCTGCAAGATCTTCAGATGAAAAAGATGTGGGTCAGAATAGTCAAGATGAAACGAGAGCCCAGCTGCCTGGGGAGTGAGCATGCCTTGTTTTGCTGCTCTGAAGCTGAGCTGTGTCCCCCTCCCCTGGGCTCTGCACACACCAAGGCTTAGCTCAGAGGGGAGGGTGGATGTGGCTGTGCAGTGTGGGGCTGTGCTGCGCATCTTCCTTGCTATCTAGTGGAGTTTTTTTAAATACTCAACAACATGAACTTCCTGCTCTCTTCACCTCATGACACCTTTTGAGGCAAGATAGCAAAATGGTGCATTTCAAGTTTCTTTTTGCCTTGAAGTTTGAAATTCAGGCATCCATCCTGATGAGATTGCAATGCTGGAATTCATTGGTAAGTACTGCTTTGGCAAAACATTCAAACTTATTTCCAAACTCCATTAATTTTGCCTGAGACTAGGGCATGTTTACTGGGCCAAGTGTCCTCAGGAGCTCTGGATGCCTGGTACAGGATTACTTCCCTTTTCCTCTCTCCTAAGGACTGCCTGAGTGATAGTCTGATGCTGCCTTTTGGTTGATGATGTGTTTTGCTTGATTAGATGGAAAAAAAAGAATTACCAGTTCTCTTTGTCTGACAGCTTTGACCTCATTTCAGTGAGGAAAACTTGAATTAGAAGTGGTAACTAAGCCCCTGGTGAATCCAGCCATCAGTGGGTGTGAATTGGCACAGCACAGATGCAGAGGAATGAATCTCAGCCTGGCCCCAAGAGGCTGGGGATAGCAGTGCCCCAGCTGATGACTCCAGCAGGGCTGTGCTAGGTGTTTCTGTGGCCATGAGCTTTAGTGTTTGTTGTTCTTTCAGCTTTTCTGGTTTGCTTTTCCATCAGCTTCCCTTTTTTCCCCCCCCTCTGACAGGCTCTGGTGGAGGCAGTGTTGGCATGCCTTAGAGCAGTGCTAGTGCCAAGGTGAAACAGGCTTCATCTGAAAGCCCACGAGTGTGTTGGTGTGTGTGTTGCAAGCAGGAAAGGAGAGTGTGTGGAGCAGAGGGGCTTGGCTCTCGGGAGCATGGAGCTGTAGGGCTTTGGTGGTACTCAGGTAAGATGGGTTATGGTTAGCTGACCTAGGAGTGTTCCAGCAACCCACATTGGGTAGGGGGTGATGAAAATGAAAGCAGAGCTAGGTGTGAGGGGCTGGGAAAGGAAGAGGTGAGAGAGAGGTGTGGCAATGTCTTGGAGGTAAGAGGAAGACCTAGGGAACCCAACTGGCAGTAGCAAGAGCATCTAGGAGGGTGGGAAGACAGAAGGGCTGTTTGGCTCTGCCCTTCCATTCCTATCCTTTCTGTCCTGCATTGACTGAGATTTTTGGCTGGGGAGCTGCTCGCACAAAGGACAAGTGAGAAGCAGGAGGAGAAAGTTGCCATGTGGCATACTGTGTGATGGCATCTAACTGCAGTGATATTGGCACCTGTAATGTGCTGTTTGTTTCATCTGGTGGCCATTCAGCTGGAGATCTGTCTCAGGCTGTGTCAGAGCAGGGCCTGGATTTGCAATTGCTGACTTGCATTGTCCTATTTTTTGTCTTTCTTGGAAACTCTTTGTAAGGGAAGATAATTTGCTTATGGTTCTTGGCCCGAGTTAAGTCTTAGCTGTCAGGCAAATGAAGACACAAAAATGTTTCTTGCTGGCTATGTAACCAGAGCCAAGCCTCGCTGCCACTTCCCAGGAACAGCTAAGGCTGCATAGTTGCCTGCTTAGAGTGTTAATTTTCAGGCCCATTAATAGAATAAGAATTCATTTAAATACTCCAGTGGGATGCTGCCATGTTGCTGAGGCTCCTCAGCAGGCAGGGAGCTGTAGCCATGCATGGATCCTCCTCATCCTAGCCCAACACGTGTGTCTTCTCCCTCCTGTCAGGACACTTGCTGCTGCAGAACCTGATGTAGATTCTGTGCAGTGAAAGATCAAGTACTTGGAGGTATGGCTTTGCATGGGCTGTTAGCTTGAACTGATGGAACATTACAACCCATGCAGCCTAGAGATGTCATATGGCAGAACTTGCATAGCTGCCTGTTGACTGCTGGAACAGCTTTAAAATGAAACTGTCTGGAATCCATGGAATTGTGTTAAAATGCTGTGAAGTGGCAGCAACACCAATCTTGCTGACAGAGCCAGGAAAGTATTACCCATATAAGTTTCATATCCTGGCTAGGAGAGCTTTGTTGGCTGCTAGCTCCAGCTGAGTATAGATTTAGAAAACAAATAGAGATGTGGTAAAAGCAGCCAGCAAAAAAAAAAAAGTGGGGCATCTGGAATAAAGTCCTTGAGTTTGAAAAACTGTGGAAAAAATAGTTCTAAAAGCAGTTTCAGCATAACTGGAGATTGAAAACTCCATTTAACTGGGAGAGTAGTCTGGAGCTGTGGACGTTGCAGGCATTTGTTTTAACTAGGCTTGAACAGGTTAATCAGGCAATAAACATTCAGCTGATGACAACTTGGGTCTCATTGTCATGTGGTGTGGGGGCTGTGGTCCCATCACACAAGGCCAGGCTGAGCATCCCTCAGCTGACAGAGCAGGGAAATGCAATTGCTCCTCGTTCTCCTTGGGGCTTAGGGCAGTTCTGTTGGGCTGGGGTCAGCTGGGAAGCTGCACAATCAGAACTGCATTTTGAGCACTCACGTTTGGCTTTCCCAAAGCCTGCGTTCCTCCTAGGTTGCTGTTTGTAGGTGCTTTTTCCCTGTTGATGTGCATTTTCTCATGCAGCTCATTCCCAGCTCCCAGAAGAGATGGAATCACTCCTGAGTCCAGATGTTGTTGCAAGTGGAGGTAAGACACAAGAGCTGAGGTCCTGCAGTCGGGACACGGGCAGGCAGCCTGAGCTTAGGCAAGTGCACACTTCAGAGCAGGAAAGCCATCTCTTAACATTTCCTGGGGCTTTGATAGCCTTGTTGCTGCTGGAGTTTCTGCACCCATGGTCCCAGCTCTTTAATGCAGATGGATGGAGCAGAGAGGCAGAGGCTGTTCAGCTTGAGTGTTGGTTTCAGTCCTGGTGGCAGTAATTGTGCTTTTCATTAATTACCTTCCCACTGCTCTTACCACATCAGGAGCAAGGGAAACTCCTTGCTTTGGAGGAATAGATCAGTCTGCCCTATGTGTGTGCATGCTACAAGAATTACCACCCCTGACACAGGAAGAACTGCCCCCAAATCCCACCGCAGCTGAAAGATCCTGGAGACCGATAGTGCATCCCTCCAGCACTTGCCGGGGATCCCTGTTCCTGCCTCGAGGCCGCTGGTTGATTGGCAGATAGATAGAGGATGTGTGCCAAGGCTCCGTTACCCGCAGGGCTCCATCCCCCCCTGCAGGCAGATGCTTCAGGGGAAGCACAGCTCCAACCTGTAGCCTCCAGGCAGCTCCCCTTGGTGCCTGGCAGCTGACTGCTGTCATCATGCTCCAGATACATGGGAATTACTCACAGGCAGCACCCATGGGTGCTAGCACTTTCCCACCAAGAAGAGAAATGGTATCAGCTGGCAAATAGCACTTCTAGGCCTCTTGGTTTCAGGGCCAGTGTTGCTTGTGGAAAACTGGCCTTGGTTTTGGGTGGTGGGTTTGGTTTTTTTCCCCTTAAGTTTTCTTATTAGCTAGGACATGCAGAGAAGAACCTGTTGGGTTCCAGAGGGTGAACCTGCACCTCTCCTTTCCACCCCCTCCTAACCAGATGAGGAGCTGCAAGGATGGCCATGCCCAGGGCTATGGCTCATGGCTGTAATGCAGGATTTTCCCTGGGGAGAATGACACTCTGCAGAAACCAACAGATCCTCAGTGTTGTCATGTTTCCCCAACACAGCATGCTCCAGTCACACTATCAACAAGGTGCTTTGAAGTACAAATATTTTATTGCAGTGTTTCTTTATTTACAGTACTGTTCACTTTGTCCCTGGGTCCTACCAAAGCACAAGCCACTGGAAAGAGCAAAGCTCAATGCTGAGAACTCCACAGCTAACTATGACTGTACCTTGTGCCCCTCCCCTGGTACTGAATGCAGAGAAGTTTGCTGCTCTCCCTGGTGACTTGGAACAACAGGAAACTTTGGTCACAAAGGATTGTCAGCTGTTGGTCTGCCCAAGGTGATGCAGGAACAGGAACCTCCAGTCTTTCCAGCTGAATGTCACTTGGAATTCAGGGTTTCTGACTGTGGAACAGGACACCTCTCCATTCCTATTTCAGTTTTTGATGTAAGTATGAGTTTATTTCCAATTCTTGTTGAGGCTGATTCTCTTTGGTTTTTATAAGTCTTAAATGGTCTATGTGTTTTGAGGCTAGATCTTCTTTAAGATAGTTTTTAACTATCTTAAAAGAGGCAGTACTACTTAGGATCACCACAGAGCTGCTACTGGGTACTGAAATTGGACTATCTGCTAGAGCTGCTTTTAAAGATCTTTAGAAAACACTGCAACTTGTATTATGTGCTTCCATCTTGTATAAAAATAATTCAGACACCACTGAAGCCTATTTTTCTCCAAGCTGTCATCTCAAAGTAGGACAAATTACAGTGGTTACTTCAGGAATGACCTTTCAACAGAAACTTGCCTTTTGGGAGGTGGGGGCTAGTTACTGCAGATTTTATTGAAGACTTGAGAATTCCAAGTATCCAGTCAGGGTATCAGCTTGAGAAAGTACTTGGAAAGACAGGTTTCAGACTGAGTACCTGCAATTTCCACTGCTGTCAGCAGTCCCTTGGGAGGTAGCAGTGAACTTCTCTGCTCCAGTTCTAGTGTGCAACAGGGATGGCATTACCTTCTAGAACTTGAGATGCTTTGTGTTACAAAGCTCCTGTACAGTTAGGAAATGTTTAAGACTGCATTCCTGAAAATAAGTTATATTAAATGGCACAGCAGTTCAGAAAACATGCAGCAGGGCTGGTGGGTAAGGCTCAGCAGTACCAACTGCTATGCTGTCTCCTCACCCCAGGCCTGGTTTGCAGCTCAATAATGAGTCCCTGCAACAGCTGCCTCAAAGGATTCTGAAATTACAGCTTCTCAAAAATGGGATGATTGCAGCTCTTGGCAGGTTTTCTCCTGTGAGGCACACTTTTATTTCATGATTTCACAGGCTTTTCTGTATCACTATTGATACAAAACCACCAAAAGCTTTACAGTTGCAGAAGGTAACGTTTTCACAAAAAAAAAAGTCTTGGTTTTTAACCTACTATACAAAACACAGTGTTTAAAAACCTCTGCAGTGCTTCCCTGCTATCATTCCTCTGGAATATGGAGCAAGGCAGCAGAGCTCACATGCAGTCCACAACGTTGCTGGATCCTTGGCCCATGTCCCGGATCTGGCTGCTGAGACAAGAGCACACAGCCACACCTGCCCCTGCCCTGCAGTGTGACACAGAGCCAACCAGTTCCCACCTGCAGGAGATGGCAGAGGGACAAAAGAAAGTAAGTTCCTGTCCTCTCTATGTCTGAAATTCAACATTATGCAGCCTGCACTCTGCACAAAAATACACCCCACCAGTTTGTTCTTATTATTGCTCTGGTTCATCTAGTGCCAGATCAGATTGAAACAACCAGAAGAATGCAGTGTCTTATTGAATGGAGGGAAGAGCACAAGGAGTGAGTGGAAGTGTTTAAATGTTTAGAGGAACCTAGTGGCATAAGCAGCACTCCTGATGCTAGATATGGATCTTGCTCAGTTATTACTAGGAAACAACAGACAGACTCCTGCTGCCACTAGTTAGATTGTGTTTTCATACAGGCAGATTTCATTGTCTTACTAAGCCAAATGAAGACAAACTCACCCTTACCTGTTGACTATGGGATCAAAAGCTTCCACTGTATTCAGGTAGGCATTGCCATTGTGCCCTCCCACTGCAAAGATTTTACCCATCAGGGTGGCTATGCCCACACCTCCCCTCGGGGTTGTCAGCTCGGCCACATACTCCCACTTGTTGCTGCGGGGGTCAAAGCGCTCCACTGAGCTCAAGGGAGAGTTGTCATCGAAGCCACCTGCAGAGAATCAGCACATGGATCAGGTCTGAGCCACTTCTAGTGCTGGTGAGAGCCAGGAGGGCCATTATCAGGCTCTTTTACAGGAGTTTTACAAGCTCCTCGGAGTTCATCTAACAGCTCCCCCTCCTGTTACCATGTAAGCATTACCAAGAGTGATGGGGCAAGGAGAGGTATTTCTATGCTTTTTCTCTTTTATTTCACCTTACACAGAGTTTTAATGAAACAGCTTCTAATCTGGAATAGAAAAAAACCAATCATAGACTCACAGAATGGGCAGGTTGGAAGGAACCCTAAAGATCATCTAGTTCCA
>VWZO01018846.1:0-30894 GCA_013396975.1 Bucco capensis | reverse complement strand
CAACCACACCACTCAGCTTCGTGTCATCTGCAAACTTGCTGAGGGTGCATCCAATACCCATGTCCAGGTCATTTATGAAGATGCTGAAGAGCATCTTGAAAACCAAGACCAGTAAAGGATGGTCCTGCTCTTAGTTTGGGTTAAGCAAAACACACTCTTGTGGTGTTTTCAAGTTACTGCATTGCTGAACACTTGAGGAAGACAAAATCCTCAAGTAAGACTTCAGTGATGCATTTCTTTTGCTAGGGCAGCTGAGGAGAGCTCAGAGAAGCATTTTACCTGAGACATTTGTAATAATTTATGATAATATAGGAGGCAGAGCTCTGCAGCTCTCACTACCACACCACCTGGCATACCCTTCCCTCAGGAAAGCAGGTAAATGCAAAGTAAGAGCAGAACAAGCCAGGTCTAGGATAACAGGCTGTGGTGTAAGCATCATCACCATGTCCCAAACCTACTGCTCTCTACATTCCAAAGAGAACTAGGGTGCTTTAGAAGTGTGTGAACTTAATCATTTTCCTAAAAGGATGAGTCTCCAGAGGATTTTCTATATAGACATCTTGTCCCAAACAGTGCAGCCCTCCTGCAATGTGGGTTAGGAAGGGCTGTTTATTTCCTTGCTAACACACCTTTGTTTAAGTGTGCCCTTGCTTGCTTCTCCTGCCCAAGAACACCAAGTACAGCTCAGGTCTATCTGTTCCCCAGTTCCTCCAGCAACAACAGCCTCCTCTGAAGGGCAGTCCTTGGCAGAAACAGCATAAAGGGTCTAGAGAGTAAGTCTGGGGAGGAGCAGCTGAGGGAACTGGGATTGGTTAGTCTGGAGAAGAGGAGGCTCAAGGGAGGCCTTCTCTCTCTCTGCAACCCTCTGCAAGGAGGGTGGAGTGAGATGGGGTAAGTCTCTTCTCCAGGGTTAACAGTGAGAGGATGAGAGGAAATGGCCTCAAGTTGCAGCAGGGGAGGTTTAGATTAGATATAAGGAGGAATTTCTTTCCTGAAAGGGTTGCTAGGCATTGGCCCAGGCTGGAGTCACCATCCCTCGAGGGGTTTAAGAAACATTGAGATGCTCTCCTCAGGGCCATGGTTTAGTGGTATGGGAGTGCTAGGTATGGTTGGACTGGATGAGCTTAGAGGTCTCTTCCAGCCTTACTGATTCGGTGACTCTGTGTGACAAGATGCCCCATCCCTACTCACCGACGACGTACAAGCAGCCGTGGAGCTCACTGACGCCATTGCCAGCTCTTCGCTGCCCCATCTCCTTCACTTCTATCCACTTATCCAGATGGGGATCGTACTTCTCCACGCTGGACAGAGATGCCACACCATCATTGCCACCCACGGCATACACGTGGTTCTGCAAAACAGGGCCATACAGAAGGGGGATTTGGAACATGGATGTGGCTTACTCTGCTTTTCATAAGCAGCACTGAGACAGTCCTAAGGAGTCCTAAGGAGATTTGCTTTTAATTAAGAATTCCAACAGCAGATGTTATTAGCTAACAACTTGTCAATGCTCTCTTCCAATTCAAGAAGTGAGAAAGTTGCCTAGGGTTGTACTTATTTTGCTGAGTGTACATGGTGACAGAGGGGTTCAAGGGCAGATGTGTTCAGTGCCTTTAAACGTAGTAGCCATGACAAACCAGAGCCTTTTAACTGAGACATGAAGCATTAGCTTGATGTTGTTAGAAGGGTCACAGAATCACAGACTGTTAGAGGTTGGAAGGGACCTCTGGAGATCACCTAGTCCAACCCCCGTGCCAGAGCAGGAGAACCTAGAGCAGCTTGCACAGGATGTGTCCAGGTGGCTTTGGAATCTCTCCAGAGATGGAGACTCCAGCACCTCCCTGGGCAGCCTGGGCCAGGGCTCCAGCACCCTCACAGCAAAAAACTTCCTCCTCCTGTTCAGATGGAACTTCCTGTGTACTAGTTTGTGCCCATTGCCTCTAGTCCTGTCACTACCACAGAAAAAAGTCTGGCCTCATCCTCCTGACACCTACTCTAAGTATTGATAAGCACTGATCAGATTCCCCTTCAGTCTTCTCTTTTCCAGGCTAAACAGGCTCAGCTCTCTCAGCCTTTCTGCATAAGAGGTCCTGATACTTGCTCCCAGTACCTCAAATACTGTTGAAGCAGGAAGCAGTTTGCTGTAAGTATTATCCTAAATCCGCTGTGACTCTTATCCTAAATATCCTCACCTTTTGCATAGTTCCCTAGGACTCTGCTGACTGGAGGTGCTCAGCCCCACCAGCTATGCTTTGTTTAAGATCTTGGCAAAGCAGGTTGGTTCCCTGGTTGGCCCTGGCTTGGGAAGGAAGAGTCACTTACCACAAGGGCTACGGAGCCAACTCCTCCCCTGGGAGTGTTCATGGGGGCGACTGCGCTCCAGCGGTCGGAATCGATGTCATATCTCTCCACATCACTGAAGCAGGTGTTGTCATCCAAGCCTCCTATGGCATAAATGGGACCACCAAGGGAAGCAAGAGCAATTCCTCTCCTAGGAAACCCACAGGAGCAAGAGGTCAGTGCAAATCCTTGAGCGAAAGACACACACCAACTGTAGTGTTACCTGACTGGCACCTGTTTCAAACTGTGGGAACACAGGGAATCACCATTTAAAAAGGAATGTTTCTAATCATGCCCAGGAGCTGTGGTTGCCTCTCTGCACACCTCTGGCACTACTGCAGTTTCATCCTGAAAGTCACAGAATCCTAGAATGGTTTGGGTTGGAAGGGACCTCTGGAGCTCATCTAGTCCAACCCCCCTGCAGTGGCCAGGGACATCCCCAACTAGAGCAGCTTGCCCAGAGCCCTGGCAAGCCTCACCTGCAATGCCTCCAGGGATGGGAACTCAACCACCTCCCTGGGCAACCTGGGCCAGTGTACCACCCTTGTGCTGAGGAACTTCTTTCTAATATCCAGTTTAAATGTACTCTTCTCCAATTTAAAACCATTGCCCCTTGTCCTTTCACTGCAGGCCTTTGCAAACAGGCCCTCTGCAGCCTGCTTGGAAGTTCCCTTTAGGTACTGGAAGGTCACTAGTAGGTCCCCTGAAGCCTTCTCTTCTCCAGGCTGAACAATCCCAGCTCCCTCAGCCTGTCCTCATAGCAGAGGTGTTCCAGGCCCTGATCATTCTCATGGCCTCCTCTGGACCTGCTCCATCAGCTCCATGTCCTTTCTGTGTTGAGGGCTCCAGAACTGGACACAGTATTCCAGATGAGGTCTCAGCAGAGCAAAGTGGCAGAATCTTTGAAGTCTTTGCTGTGTTTGCAGCCTCTCATTTGAGGGGCTCTACAGTTTTGTCTTATCTCTACCTCAACTTTCCTAGGCACCTGTAAGTTAATTGTGTGATCCATGAGCAGGATTGCTTGAAGCCAGAATATTTCTAGACTGCAAAAAACCAAAGCTCCTGTTTAAATAAGTAAATAACTAAAAATAAAGGTGAGGGGGCATGGAATGCTGTTTTGACTGAATATCACCTAAGGCCTGAGTCCTCTACTCATATGCTTGGATATAGGAGATCATCTTAAGTTACTTGATTTCTTTATCTCAGTACTAAATTCTACACCTCCTCTCTTGTTTTCTTCAGTCTGATGGAGAACCAAAACCTGGTGGGTGTTAACTTTGTTGGTATGGCTGCTGCTACAGTTTGGGAATGATTTTTTTGGAGTGTGATATTTAAACCTATCAAAGGGCAAACCTATGCTGGGATATTGGATGACTGAACTTGGTCAGATTTAATTGCCATTTTTTTCTATTCTGTTACTTTCTATTAAGTCTGCCTTGAAACAGTTGTATGGTCTAGAATGTAAGCAAAAATGTCTCTGCTTTAACTCCCCAGACAGGTGATTTACTATTTCACTGAGAAAATTATTGTCTCACTACACAGAAGGCACACTGACAGATGCCTAGGAAGGAGCAGGGGAGGCACAGTCTCTCTACAGAGCAAATACTGTGGCTGTATCCTTGGGCTTATCTTAGCCTCAGCAGATAACAGAGACACCATCAATGGTGGCATTTTGTTCTCAGCTAAGTATTCCAACAGCATCTCTGTGGAGGGAGAAGTGGAGCACAGCCAAGGCACAGCAGCCCTTCCATCTACCAAGGGACTGGGTAAGAAAGGTCACAGAAAACAAAGACTATGCCCTGGGGTGGTGGTAGGAGGGAGGAAGAGAAACCAGAAGCCACTTCTAGGAGTCTGAGTCTTCTACTTTGATTACGTCCCAGCTACAACTAGCTTTAGGACTTAGCCATGCTCAGTATTTTACTCTTACTTGTACACAATGCTTTTAGAGGAAAAAAAGCAGGTAACAAAATGGCTTGTGGATTTAAGGAGATGTAAATTTGATTTAAATGACAGCAGAAACAAAAAATGCCAGATCTGTGAGTCCCAGCAGCTCATTTAAAGAACCTTAAATGTCAAAAGGCAAGAAAACTCCCCAGTCTGATTTTTCACTGTTGTAGTGCTTCTGACCTTTTGTGGCAAAACCATAGGCAGCTCTTGGTTTCCTGGGCATGAAGTATTTCACTGTGTGTGTTCTGCTGGCAGAACATTAAGAGGAGAAAAAAAAACCCCACAGAACCATTTAATCAGTTTCAAGTTCTTTATCAGGCAGAGCAGAAAGGTCCTAAGATACCAGCAAGCAAGCACAGCTGGAGTAGAAGAGCTCTTTGCTCCAGAAGTCCCCCCTATCCCCACCCCACCAAAAAAGGATAACAGAGCGACAAAAGAAAGCCAAAGGGTAAACATAAGCAATGTTAGAGATGATCCACTTTTGCACAGAAATATTTACAGTCTGTTATGCACAACTTTGTGTGTGTGCACAGGTATGTGATCCGTGCAAGTATGTGGTGCAGATCTGTTTGCTTTACAGCTAGGAACTAATGGTGTTTAGGAGCATAAAGCCCCTAAATGGGGCAAAAAAATCCCTACAAATAGCACCAATACAGGCAGGGTAGACCTGATGTTTTCCAGCATCAGCAAGAAATGATCCATCCAAGACAGGGATGTAAGTTTTGGATGGTGGGAGACATACCTCTTAGTGTTCATTGATGCTTTCATCATCCACTTGTTTGTGAGAGGATCAAATACTTCCATGCTTCCCAAGTGTTCATTTCCATCATGCCCACCTACTGCATAGACTCTACCTGAAACACACACACACAGCCCTTTTGATGCAGAGATTGCCTGGCAACATTTCAGTTTTCATTTATGTAATATCCCTGCCTACGTGGAGACAACCTCAAATAGAGGTTAAAGGTTTCAAATGTTTTCAGTATCAGGATTTGAATAAGTACAGGTTTTTATGTTTAAATGCTGTACTAAACCAGGGATCTGTTCTAATGTGGACTTGTAGACAAAGCTTGAGATGTGCAAACAAAAAAACCTTCCCATAAGTTGAGTACTGCAGGTAAGATTAATTTTGGATATCTATTTCAGTCTCTCTAGATTTTCTATGGGGTCCCTGTGTACAAGGAGAAGTTGCATCATGGGTGCTAAGTTGCTCTGGACTGCATGGATCTAGTTTCAGAAGATGGAGACACAAAAATAAAGGTAAGCCTGCTCTTGGAAGAGGTATGGTCTTAGTGACTTGCCTGTACACATTTAAATAGGAAGGAAGCTAGTATGAGTATTAGCAAATTCTGTGTGACTCTGCTACGGAAAGCTGTTTCTTCATAAAGGGATTAAAATGATGAACAAAAAAATACTGCCTCTCAAGACAAGAAGCTATGTACAGTTCATGGAATCATAGACTGCTTTGGGTTAGAAGGGACCTCTCAAGGTCCAAGCCTCCTGCAGTCAGCAGGGACATCTTCTCTGAGCAGGTTTCTCAGAGCCCCAGACAATCTGACCTGGAATAGTTCCAGGGATAGGACATCTACCACCTCTCTGGGCAACCTGGGACACTTGTTTCACCACCCTCAGTGTAAAAAAATTCTTCCTTCTATCTTGTCTAAAACTACATTATTTGAGTTTAAAATCATCCCCCCTTGTCCCATGGCAACAGTCCCTGCTAAAAGGTCTGTCTCCATCTTACAGGCCCCTTTAAGCACTGGAAGGGTGTGTTTTTTCTTGACTTTAGCAAAGCTTTTGATACTGTCTCCCATGGCATCCTCATTGCCAAACTTGAGAAGTGTGGATTGGGAGACTGTGCTGTGAGATGGATTGGGAACTGGCTGAAGGACAGAGCCCAGAGAGTTGTGGTCAGTGGAGCAGAGTCTAACTGGAGACCTGTGACTAGTGGTGTGCCCCAGGGGTCAGTGCTGGGGCCAGGACTGTTCAATATATTCATCAATGATCTGGATGAAGGGGTAGAGTGTTCCCTCAGCAAGTTTGCAGATGATCCCAAGCTTGGAGCAGTGGCTGGCACACCAGGAGCTGTGCTGCCATCCAGAGTGACCTGGACAGGCTAGAGACATGGGCAGGGAGAGACTTAATGAAATTTAACAAGGGTAAGTGTAAAGTACTGCATCTGGGAAAGAACAACCCCATGGATCAGTACAGACTGGGAACTGATCTGTTGGAGAACAGCCCTGGGGAAAAAGCTCTAGGAGTGCTGGTGGCTAGGAGGATGCCCATGAGGCAGCAATGTGCCCTTGTGGCCAAGAGGCCAATGGCATCCTAGGATGCATTAAGAGGAGCGTGGCCAGCAGAGCCAGAGAGGTTCTTCTCCCCTCTCCTCTGCCCTGGGGAGGCCTCCCCTGGAATCCTGTGTCCAGTTGTGGGCCCCTCAGCTCCAGAAGGATAGGGAGCTGCTGGAGAGAGTCCAGCACAGGGCCAGCAAGAGCATGAAAGGAGTGGAGCATCTGCCCTAGGAGGACAGGCTGAGAGAGCTGGGTCTCTTCAGCCTGGACAAGAGGAGACTGACAGGAGACCTCAGCAATGCTTAGAAATATGTTAAGGGTGAGTGTCAGGAGGAGAGAGCCAGGTTCTGCTCAATGGCATCCAATGGTAGGACAAGAGGGAATGGGAGCAAGTTGGACCACAGGAAGTTTAGTATTAACATGAGGAGGAATTTCTTTGCAGTGCAGGTGCCAGAGCACTGGCCCAGGCTGCCCAGGAGGCTGTGGAGTCTCCTTGTCTGGAGCCATTGCAGAGCTGCCTGGACACATTGCTGTGTGAGCTGGTCTAGGTGATCCTGCTCTGGCAGGGGGGTTGCACTAGATGATCTTTCTAGGGCCCTTCCAACCCCTGACATACTGGGATACTGTAACTCTCTCAGCTGATAGTAATGCCTTGGCAGTAAGCATGCTCTCAAAAAACCCTTTGTGGGGAAGAAGCTTTACTAAACTGAAGCACATCCAGTAGTTAAGCCATTACAAGAGAGATTTACGTAGTAAAAGCACCAATTGCAGCCCAAGGAGCAAACAAATGCCTTTTGAATAGGCTTGCTTGCACAGGGTTACTGACCTCCCACGGAGATGACTCCCACGTGCCTTCTCCTGCTGTTCATTTCGGGGCCGAAGAACCAGCTGTTCTTACTGATAGAATAACACTCGATGCTGCGAAACGGGTCACCTGAGCCACCTCTGCCACCGACACAGAACAGCACCCCTGCAGGAGACAAAACAGCCTTCCAGAAAAGGAGGAGGAGCAGGGATCAGGTTGCAGAGCAGAGCAAACTGAAAACGACACAGTTTAGGACAAATCCTAGTTCACTTGGAAGGGCAAAATTGTTGCCCTGAAAACTGGGTGCTGGATTTGGGGTTTTTCTTGGCACACTGCTATGGCAATGAATTATCTGTGCTCTTGAAAAATACAATGCAGATTTGAGATAGTCTTTGGGGGATTTTGCTGAGGCAGGTAACCAGATTGTTTGTTAAATATAACAAGGTAAAAATCAGGATCTGCAGTCTAATTTTCATCACTCGCTTTTGGTCTAGGTTAGCCAAAGAGTTTAAAGGTTACCTCAACCTTCTGGCACCAAAAGGTAAGTGTCCACTGGTTTTGCTACAGCTTTGAGCATGCTGCCTGGTATCAGAACATCCTTAACAGTTCTAGCTTTAACACAGAGAGAGTTGATCAGGATAAATAAACAGTGCTTTAAAGAAAGACAATGACTGCTAAAGTTCTGCTAGGAAAACACAGCACATCACCTAATTCCCAGAGAGGTGGACAATGGCTTTCCCAGTTTGGCATTCATTACCAACCCTTTCCACAGAGCTGTCTCACCCTGCACAGATTCAGCCTTTTCTCCACACCACTCCCTACTGGATTATCAGACACACATTTAATTACCAGCAGTCTGCTTCCTTGGTGTTGTGCGAATGGAGTACTCAAAGTCTGGCACTGCCCTGCTGCTCAGGTGAAGGTGGTAGTTCCTTGCTTCATCCAGCAAATCCCTACATTTTAGATTCTGCTTGACAATCTCTTCCTTTGCCACAACACCCATAAGGAAACAAATGGGCAAGAGAGGCAGCCGTACCTGACAGAAATGAAGACAGTTGGAGTAACTGGCTGAACTGGCCCAGTCTCACCCTTTACAGTGACACACACATGACAGATGGCAGCTCTGAGCCCACTGCTGGCAGCCCCCTGCTCTTCACTTCACTAAAAAGAGCAGCTTCCACCTATTTTCCTTGTTGTTTTTTTTTCTCTCCCAGAGTAACAGCCATATGAACACTTCTTTTCAGTGACCAACGTTTGCTGCAACCATTGGCCTTTAAGCAACAGTGGAGCACTGTCCCTTGGCCCAGGCTGAGGGGAGGCAGGAGAAGTGCTGCAGTGTGCTGAGCCTTGCCCCAGACAGCCCCTCTCAGCTTAGGCTGCTGAGGGCAGGAATTTTGCTGTGCCAGGGGAAGAAGGCTTTTGCTAGAATGGTTTGTTTTCCTTTTGGATGGCAAATCAAAAAGGAAAGGCTGTCAGTGTGAACTAAGTGCCCCTTAAGGAGATATTGCTAGTGCAGGAACACTTTTCTCTAGGGTGGACTTGACAGACTACAGGGTTAAGAAGTAAAACAAAAGCTGAGAGCTAACTGTTTCCTTCCCTAAAGCCTTCCTGTGGTTCCCCAGAAGATTGCCAAGGAATAGAAGGCTCTTTCTGGGTGAGGCTACAGGCACTCACTGCCCAGAGCAATCCCTAGGGATAGGGCAGATCTGAAATAAGGTTAACCTCTCCAGGACTGCTTTGGAATGTTCTCCTCCCCACAGTCATTTATTTCAGCAACCCTTACATTTGTCCTTGTGAGAGAAACAGTGAGGAATATGAAGTACAAAAGGTGGGACAGGTGCTAGCAGGGGGGAATTCAAGTGAACCACCATCTGACTTCCTAAGGTTTGGAGTCAGTGCTGTCAGGTAACTCACACTTAGCAGCAAGGGAGAAGGAGAAGTCCAGTATCTCCAGTGCTTCTCAGAGCAGTAGGATAGTGCTGTTAATTGGTTGACAAGTATCCCTGTCTTCAAGTAAGCAAGTGTCTCTGCCACTTCTTCCTTACCCACTTGCTTTCAGTCCCGCTTCTTCCTTTACTTTGACCCAGCTTATTTTAGGCTGGTTAAAAGCATCCCTGTAGCCCTGCTACAGGAGGTTAATGATGTGCTCAGAGCTTGAGACTGACAAATTCAGAACCTCACTGTAACAATGAAACTCATGAGGCTGATTTGGATGTGGATAATAACTGTCAAGAAGCCCAGGCATATTTCCTGCTAGTAATAATGTCCAAATCAACTGATGGCTCCATATACTCTGGCAAATAACTCCTATTTACAGGAAGGGGGTTACTTTTTTATTGCTTTATTCTAGACTCTGGCTTTCATGACTAGACTGAAGCTGTTCATCTCACACGCTAGCACAACTAGGCAATAAAAAAATCAATCTCATTTATTTCTAAAATCTCAAATTATATTGCCTGTAAATTTAATGATAGTGTACTAAAGAAGTTTTTAATACCAAAAACCTCATGCTAGTCTAGATGAAACAAAAGGTTTTTGGAAGACAGTTAACAAACAATTGTGATTTTTTTTTTTTTAACCAGGAAATGTGAAAAATGATGCATGAAGACAATGACTGCAGCATGTTACTCACATGATGCCAAGAGTAGCAATTCTGCCAAATGCAAAATATTCAAGTTGGAGTTTAGAGACTGAAACCAGCACAGTTGATCTTACCTGCTAAGACACATAGGACATTTTGCCATGTATGGCATGTTCCTTCCCTCCTCTTCAGCACAGGTTCTCCATACCTGACTCAAAGACTGTGCCTTAAACTCCCATACCCAGTAGATACAGAGCTGGAAGAACTCAAGTACCCAAGACTTTGACAGAAGGCTGTCTGAGGGGTGTCTGAGTAAATTAAGCTGAGTGACCTTCTGACACCTGTATGTGTTTCTTTCAGAAGCAGCGGAAGTCTAGAGGATTACACTGCAAACTCCTCTGGGAATCCTACAGGTAACAAGCAGTGCTAGTCCACTGAGCATTAAAGGGTCTAGCAGATATTTCCTAGCCTGCTTCTGGGGCTGACACATCTGGGTCTTTTGTTAATTAAATATAGGGAACCTTCCAGAAGTAGCACGACTTGCTGGGACAGATCTCCATTACCATTTCACTTTCCTAGCCATCTAAAACACCTCCTCAACAGTTTTGCTCTCCTTTCTTAAGTACAAATACTTAACAGCAAGGGAAGTGAGCTTTTCAGGCTGCAGCAGTAGCAAACCTAGTGAAGGGATGGCTCGATGTTCTCCACTATGGGCAAATCTAAGAAGTTTCTGCTCTCACACAGCTTTTTGTGGGCTCCCTACCCCCCAGCCATTAGTGTAAAGAGAGTACTCTTTTCTCTACAGAAACCAGCATAAAACTTCTCCCTGATGGTCAAGAAGTCTAACCTGCTTCCACTATCATCTCACAACTGTGACTACCAACCAGAGGAGGCACCAACTGCTAAGAACACTGCTCACCTCAAGATCTACATAAGTACAAGCAGTTGATGGCACAACTAACCCCGTGAGGACGCAGGCCCCCAGCGCTGCCCTACCTGGGCTAGTATTTCATCCAGCCATGCAGCGTGATGCTGGGGATTGGCTAGCAGCCACTTGATAGCAGCATTGTAAACTTGCTTTTCATTTTCAATGTTCAGGTCACTGGAGGACAGGAGTTTATGGAGGTGCTGTGGGGAGACACTCACAAAGTCCTCGCACTCCACCACTTCGGTGAAGTGGTCGCACGCGTACTGATCAGCCATGGCCATCAAGTCGATGCGGTTGTGGCTCTCTGCAAAGGCCCTGACTGCCAGGCAGTTGGAGGGGTGGAAGTGCAGCTTCATGTATTCACAGCAGGCCTTTGCTACCAGTTCTACCTGAAGGATGCACGCGGCGTAGAGGAGAGGCTGGACGTTATCCACCGTCAGAGTGAGGCGTGAGGAGTACACGAACTTCACCAGATCTTCTATGGCATCACCATCGAAGTCTCTGATTTCAATCAACGTCTGCTTGGCTTCTGCCATCTCCGAAAGAAACATGGCTCTGAAGTAAGGTATAACACAAGCTAGCACCAGTTTGTGGCAGGAGATAAGCTTTGAACCAACCTGAAAGAAAAGAACAACAAAACCAAACCCCAATCTTTTAGTGGAATGACAGTTTCAGCTATGCAGGACAGCTAAGCTGAAATAAGAATTCTGAACTCGCTATCCTAGAATCATAGAATGGCCAGGTTGGAAGGGACCTTAAAGATCATCTAGTTCCAACCTCCCTGCACTGAGCAGGGATGCCAATCACTAGACCAGATTGCCCAGGGCCACATCCAGCCTGGCCTTGAACACTTCCAGGGATGGGGCATCCAGAACCTCTCTGGGCAACCTGTGCCAGTGCCTAACCACTCTCTGGGGAAAGAACTTCCTTCACTATGCATTGAAGTACTGTGTTTTGTTCAAACAAACTCCATTTGCCCTCTTCTTCTGACATGAGATCACAGAATGTTAGGGGTTGGAAGGGACCTCTGGAGATCATCTAATCCAACCTCCCTGCAAGAACAGGAGAACCTAGAGCAGCTTGCACCAGTGGATAGATCCCTAGCAGATCTGAGTTATAACAGGGCAAAGCACACAAGGAAGTGACAGCACTGATGCACTGAACTTGCTTTTAAGAGCCATGTCCTATTTTTCAAATGAAACATGTAAGGAATCTTCTAGATACACCTAGAGACAGGAGGAGACTGCTAGGCACTTGTTTTTGTGTACTCAGAGACTCTAAGGAGGGAAGGAAATTTTAAAGGGACATTTTTGGACTACTTAATTTAAACCTCTGGACTTTTACTGCTGTTGAGGACTTGATAATGCTATTTATAGAAGTAAATGAATGTAAAACCACAGTAATAACAGTTATTACAGGGATTACTAAGTTACCAATAACTTCAAGATTTTTAGAAGCTGTTTAGCCACAAAAGATGGAGTATTCCCCATAAAGACAAGGTATTGTTTAAAACTCTGATCAGAAAGTCCAAAATAAGCTTTTCATCTACAAAATTCTAGCATTTAATTACATTAAAAGCAAATGTAAATATTGAAGGTAACTGAACAATCCCTGAGTTATTTCTGTGTCCTAGTTTGAGTCAAGCCAAGCTATTCCATGCCATATAGGTCATATTCAATCCCTGAAAGTTTGACACCAAGCTTGGGCCTTGGGGTCTCTTGCATAAGGCCTAAGGCCCAAGCAAAGCAGGTGCATGATTAAGCTATTTAGTACCTAATTAACAGCCAATACATAAAAGGAGAGGTTTGAGATTCCTCCCTCCCTGAAGGTTGAGCATTTGAGCTATCTGGGGTGGTGGACTGGTTACTCTCCTGGTGAGGATCAGAAGCCCAGTTCTGTTGCTACAGGATTCTCCGTCTGTTCTGCCTTTGATCTCAATCCAAGAGTTCCTGAGTTCCACGATCCAGGCCCTGAGTCTGATTCCCATCTGCTGCTGAGTCCCTTCTGGTGAGGTAACATCAAGGGGGAGGTTGGGTGTGGTATGGTTTTGTGTATGTGTGTATAAATATATTTCATTTTCTTGTTATTATTTTCATTAGTTTAAGTTTCATTTCCAATCCACAAGTGTCTCTCTCTCTCTCTCTCTCTGTTAATTTCCCCTTTTCCTTCCTGGAGTGGGGAAAAAGGGGAAAATAGAGAATATCTGTCCAGCCCTAAAACCTTCCATTCTGTTACAGAAGTACTTTCTTACAGCTTTTGGCATTCTGCACTCTGCACAGTGATACACTCATCAGCTGTGGGAACTTGCTTAGAAGGCAAGTTGGGTGACATTAAAGTCATGTACCTCCTCTCCTGGACTGTCAATATCTTAAGTGTTTACACTTCAGCTGTGAAATTCCTAAATAAGGGAAAAAAAAGCCCCATGAGCATATCTAGAGATGCCTCAAATCCAACAGGTCTTCTATGGCTTCCACACCCCTGCCCAAACCTGCAGCCACCTCCAGCACGCTCATTCACCACTTGAACCTGTTAAATGCAATGGATGTGTGATAACATCACCTTCAGTGTAACGTCACAGAGCTCTCCAGCTTCAAAGAAGTGAAGAAGAGAGCTGTGAAAATCCTTCCAAGCCTCATTTGCTTCAAATACAAAGATGTCATCTTCAGTGTCGCTGTTGGAAGGCCTAGGCTGCTGCTGTTGCTGCTGCCTTTTCCCCTTTACCACATGTTGTTTTGCCTGCTCTGGGACCATGGATTCTGAAGCCATTAGCTGCTGCTTTCACTGTGTGAATCTTCAAAAACTCCTGCCAAGAGAAAACCCAGCCCATCAGGAGTCAAGTCCAAAAATGCAGCTCCGTTCTCTTCATCCTCCTGTTTGAACAAACGAAAATCCCCCACACAAAAAAGAAGATGAGACATTAGGTACTGCTGGTACCTAGCACTTTGAGTACATTAGAAATACTAGCTATAATCTGACTTGGGGAAGGTGGGAGGAGAAGGGAGGGGGGGAAAAAGCCCACAGTCAAGAATCCTATGCAGGTACCTTTAGGAAAAGCCATTGTTTGTGAATTTGCTGCCCACACTTCTTGAAATAGACATAGAAAAGGATTCTATTCTCACCATTCCTGAGCTCACTGCTGCAGATGGCAGAGGAGCAGAAGGGACCTGGCCTACAGACAGCTGTGCTGCTTTGGTCCCTGCATTACATCTCTCATCACTGCTCCCACAGTGATCTGACCCTGGGGGTATTTTCTACGTCCTTATTACTCAGCTTTCCCAGGTCTCTTGAAAAGCTAAAGCAATCCTTAATTGTTCTGTGTGTTCATGCAAATGTAATCAAAACATAGAAAAGCTTCTACAGAAACTAGAGAACAAGAATTGACACTTACAGGAAAATCTTGGAATGAAAATTACTCCCTTTTATCTAGCAATCTTATTAATCCAACAGATTGACAGTTAAACCATAAAAAAAGTTTGCTCCTGGCTGTAGCTTTGATTTTAGAGTGTTTACACCCAGCTTAGCTGGATATTTAAGGTGTCTGTAAGATTTACACATCTCAGACTGAAGGAGTCTTACCTATGTATCACACCTTTCCCAGGGCTGAAAGACAGATCAGGGATACCACAGACGATAAGAAGGCTCTTACTGCTTCTGCCACCCAAATATTTCATTCTTCCCTTTACTGTGAGCTTCAGCTAGGTTAAGCTTAAAGGCCACCTTCTTACTTGAAGAAAAAAGTTAAGCAGTAGGAGAAGAGCAGGTTTTTTCCCAGTTTAGTACCACTGACATTGCTAATGCATTTTTCTCTGTCCCTACAGCACCAGGATGCAGTCTGCTTCCCATCTGTTGCTGAGTCCTTCTGCTATAACATCAGTGGTGAGAGTGATGCCAAGGGGGGGTTGGCTATGGTGTTGGGTTTGTGTGTGTATATATATATATATATTTTGTTTTGTTTTCTTGTTATTATTTTCATTAAAGTAGTTTAAGTTTCATTTCCAATCCACAAGTCTCTCTCTCTCTCTCTCTGTTAATTTCCCCTTTTCCTTCCTGGTTTGTTCAGCCTGGAGAAGAGGAGACTGAGGGGAGACCTCATTGTGCTCTACAGCTTCCTGAGGAGGGGAAGCAGAGGGGCACGAGCTGATATCTTCTCTCTTGCTGACCAGAGACAGGAGCTGAGCCAATGGCATGAAGCTGTGCCAGGGGACGGGTAGGATGGATGTTAGGAAAAGGTTCTTCCCCCAGAGGGTGGTGGAGCTCTGGCACAGGCTCCCCAGGTAAGTAGTTACAGCACTAAACCTGGGAGAATTCCAGAACCATCTAGACAATGCTTAGACACAGGGTGTGATTTTTGGGATTGTTCTTTGCATAGGCAAAGAGTTGGACTCAATGGTCCTTGTGGGTCCTTCCAACTCAGGACATTCTATGATTCCACTTCTTCCAAAACCATAAACTAACACAAAGATATTAGGAATCATGGGATATTGATATAGTTCAAAGCAAGGAATACCTTTTTCTGCCAAAAGCTTAACTTCTATTATGCCAGTATTTAACAAATTACTATACTAAGATATTTTCCTAGTTAGTCAGGAGGAGAAATCTTGATATTTTGGTTGTCCTTTTTTAACTTCAAGTCAATCCTCCACTCCTGGTACTCACCACCTCTGCCCTTTGAGGAACTCACTGTTACCACTGAGATACGAAGCCAACACAAATCTTCAGAGGCAACCTCCTGAAGTTACAAAAGTGAACATAGACAAGCAAGAGGAAAAAGAGGTAAGCTGAAATTCTGTACAAGTGTTTTGAAAAGTTTTAAAATGTGTTTTTCATTCAGAAGTAAAATACAGTGTCTTTAGCCTTCAGTTCTAGTGAACTCTTGCTTACTTAGATCCTTAACTGATTTTAATTGGTGCTTTTCATCCCTATCTAAAGATATCAAATGAAGCTGAGTTTCTGAGGCACAGGAATTAGTTTTAGTAGCAACTTGAATCAAGGTACTAAAACTTTGGCTATCTGAAGGTCACACAGAGTTCAGGAAGGTCATCAGTGTATTTCAGCTCCAGACCTACTCCTTCCAGCCTGAAGTGGAATGGTAAATAGTATTGTCACTGCACAGCCTTAAAGGGGCTGCATGTGAACAGAGCAAGAAGTTGTATTTGCAGATCTCTAATTATGCAGAAGTTCAGTAATTTATGAACTATTAGCTAGGAGGATTAATCAGCATTTAGGTTAGCCTGAATGATGCTCTGTTAATTATCTACCAGAATCCATAAACTGAGAGAGAAGAGCCATTTCCAGATCTGCTCCCCAAATCACCAGTAATGCAACAATAACATCCAGCTGCTTGAGGTTAGTTCAGCACTGGGTGAATGCTGCAGCCTTACACACATACAGAGCCTTTCCTCTCTAGAACAAAACACTGCCATGGCCGTTCAAAACCTCAGTAACATGTGCTCCACATTCATTCTGGCAATTAATTCTTCCAGCCTCTAGTATTTTGACTACACTAAGAGTGTAAGTGACCATCACAGAAAGTAACTGACTCTAAGGAAAATAAAGGAAGTGCTTCATTCATCACATCATCTCTTATTCCTTATAGACAGCTGCTTGACACTTTCCATGAAGGCACTATCTGTCTGAAACCCAAACCACACGCTCTTTATAGCTCACCATTGTTTGCTGAGAGCAGGTCAGCTATTTTCTTGTTCAAGTTCAGTATTTAGAAGTAAGGATGATGTCTGTTGTTTCCAGAGTGCAATTATTCCAGACTCCAGAGCTGGTGTTCTGCTCTTCAGGCAAGGGACTAAGGATCCCCTCCCAGTTATTCCTCACTGTCAAACTTAGCAAGCAAGCAGGGATGGGAGGTCAAGGCACAAGCACCTAATCTTATATCTGCTGCAATTCAGACAACAGTAACATCCTGAAGGGAAGTGATTTTGAGTCAGACATTTTAGCTACATCTAAAACCAAATTAAGTGAAAAATTCCTCAAGTCACATACAGTGACTTGTGTTCAGTAGACAGAAAATACCTCAAATAATTCTGAAGCAAAAAGAAACAGAAAACATTAGAAAGTGGCCGGACATGAATGAACATTGCTCTGTTTTCCTTTGTCATGAAATTAAATCCTAGGACGCCTGGCAAGCAAGCCAACAGGATGTGACTTCCTCCCCTGTCAGCTACCTTGGGAGCCAGTGCCCCAGAACGAGGAGACTGTCCTTCTGCCACTGACACCTGAGAGGAAGCCATTTCAGTGACATAGACCAGAAACAAAAGCAAGACTCCCACTAGAACCACAACCAGGCAGTGCTCAGATGAGGACTATGGTAAATCCAATGCTCTTTAGGAGTAGTGCTACTGAAGCTAGAAAAAGGCAGGCAGAAGTCCAGGAGAAATTAAGTTACAGGTGAAGTTCCCCAACTCTCTTGTATGTGATTTTTTGTTACCCACCCACAGGATGAACAAAACATCATGATCTGTGCAGAGAAGGGCAGTTAGCCTCACTCAGAAAACAAAATGGCCTTCCAACTGAAAGAGACAATAAATTTGCCTTCTGTAAGAGTGAAAGTTTGTAGCTCTACAAGCAGGGAAGTTTTAGGAGTGACTGGAGTAGCAAGAGAGTGCATTACCATAAATCCACACCAGTTTGCACATGTGGCTGTGTAGAACTCACTTGTCTAATCCAGAGCCTGAGGAGGCTCTGTGGGTAATTCTACACTGGTGCTGCTGGCCACAAGATTAGATAAGCATCTGCAGTCACAAGAGCTTCTCCAGTTTAATCTAGCTGTTGTCCTGCACTGTACCAAGAAAACTTCAGCACTTGAGAGGAGGGCAGCTGGCAGAGGTAGGGAAGAGACAGAGCGAGAGAAGTGGGAAGGGCAGGAGGCAGATGCAGTGGAAACTGCAACCAAGCAGCCACTTTGGCAGGGACTGCACAAGCAGCTGTTCTCTGTTCAGTCTGGCTGCAGCTGCATCACCAAGAAGGAACAAAACTGATGGACAAAATAGTGCAGGAAAATCATAGAATAATAGAACAGTTCCAGCTGGAAGAGACCTCGAAGATCATCAGTGCAGCCTTTGTCCTAGCCCTAGCAACCTGCTAAATGATGCCTCCCAATGCAACATCTACCTGTCTCTTAAACATCTCCAGGGATGGGGACTCAAGCACCTCCCTGGGCAGCCTGTTCCAATGGCTGACAACCCTTGCAGCAAACAAATTCCTCCTAATGTCTAGCCTGAACCTCCCCTGGGGCAATTTCCATCCATTTCCCCTTGTCCTATCACTCTCCACCAGGGAGAACAGACCAGTCCCTGCCTCTCTACAACCTCCCTTAAGGTAGTTCTAGAGAGCCAGGAGGTCTCCCCTCAACCTTCTCTTCTCCAGGCTAAACAGGCCCAGATCCCTCAGTGGGGAAAAAAAGCTCAGTGCTCTCCTGTTCCTCATTCACCAATTCCACCACACCTCCTGCAAAGCTGCTCAGATGTCCATGCTAATTAGGTCAAACCAGACAAGGTTGGAAAACGTGGGAAAGATCAAGTTACACACTGTGGTACAAACCAAAGCCTTCTGGGCTTCTGAACAGAAAGTTAATTTAACAGGGAGGGAAAAAGCAATCAGAAACCACACACCTAACTGGTTTAGCTTGTTTCAAACCATCAGGCTTCCTCCTGTGGAAATTAATAAAGAAGTTTCTTAGACAACACTAATATAAACTTTCTAGATCCCTTCAGTATTTCAAAAGCTCCTTGTAGCAAAAACTGGCATGTGTTATTGTTTGGTGTTACTTGTCACATAGGGAGTTCAGGAAACAGTGAAGTGGGTGCAGCTGGCACCAGCTTTCATCTGCTTCTGGAACAAAAACCCCTGCAGTGCTATGGGGACACAAACAGGGAGTGAGGACTGCTCTTTCCTGGAAAAATGTCACAGGAAAAGGACCAAAAAGGTGTTTTGTAGAGCATAAAAAACATAGATTAAATCTCATTTTGGAAATAATTCTGTCTGGCAATCCCATAATGCTGTTTTGAGACAGCTTCTTCTCTGCTTCCTTTGATCTAGTATATGAACATGCTCAACAAAGTCCTTATGAGGTTTAATCCCAGTTTCCATTGAACACCAATGGAATTAGGCTTTATGGGATGACAGGTTGGCTATTTTTGTTCAACTTTGCATAATCAAAACCAAACAACCTCATATGCCATGGCTTACTTACACTTGATTGCCTTTTGCTTCAGAACCACCACCAGAAGCCCCAGAAGAGAGAAGGACTCTGCTTTCCAGATACAGGTGTACTTAGGTATTTATACAAGGCAACCTTGGCAATGCCCAAAATGCAGAACACAAAAGAAAAAACACTGCCAATAGGTGCAATTCTTAGGATCACAGTGAAGTGTTGATAGATAGGTAATACAATTTAAACTAGTACTTCGCATTCCTAAGAAGACAGAAGAGGCCCTTAGGAAGGAGAGGCATTATTGTTTTCTCTGATGGACCTGATTCACAACAACAATAGTTTAATGGTCTCCACAGCAGTGTTTAGTGCAGCAACCCTTCCTGAGAATGTTAACAGAAAGCAAAATAATTTCTAAGTCAACTGCCAGCTGCCCTTTATCCTGGATGTGTAAATCAAGGTACAGTGCCCACCTGAGCAGCCCAGAGCTGTAGCAAAACAGCATTTCCCATCTACCCACCAGCACCATCCTCTCAGGGCTCCCTACCTCAGCTGCCAACCAGCATCATAATCCCTACTCTGGAGCAGGCTGCAGCTTCTCATTGCCCTCACAAGTCAAACCGCTCTAACCATAACAAAGCAGTATCTGCTTCCTTTTTTGTCAGAGCTCCTTCAAAATCTGTTTGAAATCAGGAGGGGGCAGAAGTAATACAAGATAAAAAGGCTTCACAACCCAAGAACTGTTCAAGCAGGAAATTATTATTACAAAATGTGTTTGGTGAAGCCTGACAAGGAAGAATTAACATACTGGCTAACATGGTACTGTGCTGCCTTGGGTCAAATTACTGGCAGTAATTACACAGTGACTGTTCTCTTGTGACCATGCTGCTTAACTTTGCTCTTACCAATAAATGGCCAACTAGAAAACTGGATGGCAGTCTAGGGACATCTCACTAGCAACTCACATCATCAACCAGGTCATGAGCACGCTGCTAATCACACACTGCACAGAAACTACAGATAGCATCTTGGCATGTTACAAAGCAGCCACACTTCTCACAAAAGAAACAGAGATTATAGGTGAATCAAAAACCTGGAACCTGACTGCTTAAAGAAGGTGGATGTGCCTCTTGCACCTTAACCTCCATTACAAGCAGTGAAACACATGTGTGACAGACCTGTTGTGCTTTCAGCCTGTTAAGATTGAATGAGCTATTTCACCTGCTGTGATACTGCTCTAACATCACAGATGGGTGCACACTTTCTTGATTATACTTCCAGAAGCAACAGGCACAGAAAACCAGGTATCTCCAAGGTTTGTAACTTCTACTACTGCAGGAGTAATTAGGCAAAGGAGGAAACACAGACTGATGAATTAGGATGCCCTATCTGGTTTGTGAACTACCTCCACAGCCCTTATGAATAAGAGTTCGATGAACTAATACTTCCCAGCAGCCAGTAAGCAATCAGCTGCAGTGAAGATGGGAAGGTGGAACCTATCAAAGCAGGAAGGAAGGTCAAGCAGGCAATGCAAAGAGTTGGTGGAGTAGTAGCATCTGACATTCTCATTTATCTGAGAAGAAAGAAGAGGTTTGGAGCTCCTGAAGCTCTCCCCAGCAGCAACAGGTAATTTCTTGCTGTTCTTTCAACACAAGATGTATTTGGTTTGAGGTAACTGAAGTGCCTCCTCTTATTACCCATCACAAGATGTCAACCATAAGCGGAGCAGAGCACTAGTCTCTCAGGCTGTGGTCTCCACAGTAATGAATTGCATGCAGCATCTCGAAAGGCGTGAGCTCTCAGCTCAGTTGGAGTGGCTTTGGCTCTGTGCTCCAATCCTGTGGCACAGGGCCTGTGGGCTCCCTCCTAAAGAGCATGAGGACATCTTCCCCGTGCTAGGGAGAGGCCAAACCCAGGCAGCGTGACGCCCTAGCGAGGAGCAAAGCCAACCCTGGGCGGATTTGTACCACTTGTAGGTCAATGTGGACGAAGGCCACGCTCGCTGTCTCTCTGAAGAGAGTGGCGGCAATACCCGCCTGCACCGAGGGGTGCCGGGCCCGCTGCCTTACCCCGCGCCTGAAGAAGGATGTCTTACCCTCCGCCCGAGGGACGGACAGGGGTAAGAAGGGACAATGGGGTGCTGCACGGATGATGGGAAAGCCCCGATCGATCGGCCGCGCCCAAGCAAGCAGCCCCGCTGCCGGTACACCTGAGGGCAGAGGCACCCCCGCCATGGCGGCAGCGGCGGGCCCCGGCTGCCGAGGGCGAGCGAGGGGCGGCAGCAGGGGCAAGGCCCGGTAGAGGCGCACAGCCCTCCCGCTGGCAGGGACCAGAGACCCGCTTCCCTTCCGGAGCTCGCCCCACTCACCTGCGCTGCCACTGCCGCCGCCAAGAGCTCAGCGCCGGCCCAGTCCCGCCAGGGCCGAGACGCATGCGCTGTGCCGGTGAGGGGAGGGCGGGCGGGCTGGGCCGCGCCGGGGAGGCTCTTGGGGCCGCTGTGGGGGCTGCTAGCGGTGCCCCAAGGCGAGGGTGTGAGGGTGGCAGCCTGCCCGGGGCAGTCTCGTTCCAAAAATTATCGCTTATGCGCCCTGCTCCGGCAGGGAGCTTCGGTGTAACGCGCCTTCCGCCTGGGGCCTGTGGTGTTACGAACAGTCACAAGTGCTGCTGCCCCTGCCCCGGAGCTGCGTTACGGGAACCACAGACTGCTGGGGGTTGGAGGAGACCTCTGCGGATCATCTAGTCCAACCCGCCTGCTACAGCAGGGTCACCCACTGCAGCTTGCCCAGCATCACCTCCAGGTGGGGTTGGAATCTCTCTGGAGAAGGAGACTCCACAAGCTCTCTGGGCAGCCTGGGCCAGGGTTCTGCACCCTCACAGCAAAGGAGTTTTTCCTCGTCTTCAGGTGGAACCCCCTGGGTTCCAGTTTATGTCCATTGCCCCTTGGCCTGTCCCTGGGCACCACTGAGCAGAGTCTGGCCCCAGCCTCTTGCCTCTACCCTTCAGCACTTGCTCAGCATAGAGCAGCTCCCCTCTGGCTCTTCTCTTCTCCAGGCTAAGCAGCCCCAGAGCCCTCAGCTTTTCCTCCTGCCAGAGATGCTGCAGTGCCCTCAGCATCTTCCTAGCCTCTGCTGGACTCTCTCCATTAGTTCCTTATCTCTCTTGAACTGGGGAACCCAGAACTGGACCCAGTACTCTAGATGTATCTTCACTCAGGGCAGAGGAGAGAGGGAGGGAAACCTTGAGTACTCGTTCAGTGTTGGGCCCCTTGCTCCAAGGAGGATATTGAGGTACTGGAGTATGTCTAAAGAAGAGTAGCAAATCTTCCCTCCCAGCTTCCTGAGATGAGCACCAGGGATTGGAGCAAGCTTGTTGCTCTCTGCTCTGTTAAAAGGTAGGAGGATTCAGTGGGCAGACTGCTATTGTAAATGAGAGACTAACACCTCTGTGCTCTTCTTTCTGGTTTTGAGAGTTGGCAATACTGCTTGTAATGGGTTGTGACTCCCATCCAATGCCCCTGGAAGCCACAAGAAGGCTCACATTGCCCTCAGAAATAGTTTGATCAGGCCTTCAACCCACAAAGATGCCATTGTTTGGGTTTGCTGCTATGGGGAGCTCTGGCACAGTGCTTCCCTCTTGCCCTCAGATGCCTGTATCTACTAAATCACTGCAAGTAGTAATTTGTATTTGTGATGTATAATCTCTGCTGACAGAAAGAAGTTACCTTTTCCTGACCATGGAGAGAGTTTGAGGCTGGATTCCTTGCGATCCATTGTGATTATTCAGGTAAATGCTTTTTTCCTGGTTTTGGGTTTGTTTTTTTAACATATTTAAATAAATGACATATGTGATTGTGTTCCCTTAAAGATTTGCATTTAAAACTATTACTGGCTTGGGTCAGCAATTGTGGTGTAAGAGAACATCTGGAAAATGCAGATAGTATTGCCCTGGTCAGGAATTACATTTTTAGGAAAGGCCAATCTGATTAGTCTCCTAATGTATTTAATTAAGTTTATTCAGCCACCTCCTTAGCTCTGCAGAGAGAACTTAAGAGCCCAAAAGACTCCCCTGTGCATGCTGTGCTGCAGGATGCATACTAGCAGTGAAAGGGACCTCAGCCTCCCAAGCTTTGGGCTGTCTCTGAAGTTAGGCAAGGTAGAGCCTATGGAATGGGAAGTTTCCTAGCAGGATTAGTGATCATTTAAAAGAATCTACAAGAAAAGAATAAAGCAAAGGTCCTTAGTTGGTTGGTTGGCTGTAGGGGATCTGTAAGACTTTGATACTTTAACTCCTTGCTGTAAAGGGTGATTTAGTAAACTGAGAAATGCAGCTAATTAAAACATAGCTTCTTAAAACTACCTTTATTGTCTTGTATCTGTCTACTGCCTATTTTTAGTTCCTCCTGTAGCCAGGATTAATGTTAACAAGCTAAGAAACAGCTTCCAACTGTGCCCAGTCAGACACATGGACTTTTTATCAAGCAGAGATGCTTTGAGAACAAGGAAAACTAAAGATGTTGCTATTGCCTGCTAGTAACAATTAAAAAAAACCCCAAACCAAAAAAACAAACCAGTAGATCCATGACTGAAGAGGCAACTGTAGAAGCTTAAATGGCTGGCTTTGGGGGGGTTGTGGGGGGGATGTGTGTGATGTGTTGTGGTTGGTTTGTTTTCCCTGTGTTACTCTTCAGGGAGAAAAATGAAGTTCACATGCTCCAAAAGAGAACTCATGACCTGCCAGCTCTGAGAGAGAACTTAAGCTTGGGTGAAAAGGATTTTTGGGTGTCAAGTGGCTGTGGCTTTGTGTGCTAAGCTCAGCTAAATCAGGGTGTGTTGGATATGCCTCCAGGGTGAGAATCCTGCAGGAGCATAAATAAACACCTGCTCTGAGGAGGCTTGGGCTTGAGACTGAATGCCAGATGGTTGTGTCTTGCCAAGAAGGTGTCAGGCACTGAGTATAGGTTTGCACTGTGTGACACTTGGCATCATCCAGAGATTCCAGAGCTAGCTGCTGAATGAAGAGCAATCTGTTTCCCACACGTGTGACTGCAGAGCTGCACTAGCACAGCTGTACCTCTGCCAGGCTCCAAGGTAGCAGAGAAGCATGGGGCTGTCTGTGTGTGCAAACCATCTCTTTCTCAGTGCCTTTGGGCTAGCACTGAGGTAGCTCAGCATTGCACAGCACAGACAGCATCTAAAACTGCCTTCAGAGTTTTGAGGATCATGCTTGGTCCATATTGTGTATTTAAAATCTTGAGAGGATCTGTGCTTAATGTAACTGTGCATGGAGCATCCTAAGTGTCATGCCTTCTGAGGCTGCAGATGTAAAGTGTCATGTGTGCCAGGGCAAGAGTGGAACAATCCATGGCTTGAAAAAGAACTGCTTGAAAAATCTGTGCTGCTGCTTCTTTTTGTGTAGCCCTGGGGTATATATGGGCTTATGTCATCCTGCTAGAGGAGCATGTGTTGTCATGACCATCCTTGTTATCTCTTCCTTGCTCCTGAGGACAGAGAGCATGAGGTACAGCCACTCCTGCTGGTTACTGATTAACCTGTGGATTAGGAACAAGGTAATCCCGGTGAGGCAGGAATTATGTAGAGAATGAACACAAGCCCAACATGTATAAACTGCCTTCATCAAATGTGGCATTTCCAAATGATCCTCAGCCACACATTGCTGCTGTTGCGTCCATTGCAATTAACAGACAGAAAGGGAGCATCCTTCACAAAACATCTCCATAGTCTTGTGCAGAGATCCTCACTTGAAGCTCAGGAGCAGCATAGCTGTGTTAGCTGTAACTGTGCCTCTGAAGTAGTGTGCTCATGGCAGATTGGCTTTGTTCTTATGAGGAATCAAATTTAGCTTATGCTGAGTAGAAATATTCCTACTGCACTCATACTCCTTTAAACTTCCTCAAATGAGAAGCAGTTACAGAATGTGTCACTTGATGTGTCCTGAGGCTGATGTGGCCTAAGCAGAGCTTCCTTGGCCAGGCGGAAATCTGTCATGGAACAGCTAGCCTGTAGGTGTAAAATGCAGAAGCAGGATTTGCATTGTCATATCCCGGAGCAAAGGTTTTTCTTTCCCATGTCAGAGCCATGGAAATGACATATTTTTGTCTTGGTGAGCTAATTAAAAACATGTTTGCCATTATTTTTCCCCAGGAAAATTCAACTTTGCCCAATTTATCTTCCTCAAAATGTTTTACACTTTTTGGCTGGAATGATTCATTAAATTCACAGGACCTGACATGTAGTTCTGAGTGATCTGAAAGTGTGCTTCTAAGGAAAGCACATCTAAATTAATCTAAAGTGGTTTCTATTTTTTATCCTAGATTACTTTGCTTGCTGTAAATCATGCTGTAGCCTCCTCCCAGGCTAGCTAATTAAAATTGTCTTGTGATTGTGCTTGTGTTTAAAAGGCCTCTTGATACCCTTTTATGTGAGAGAGAGGGGAGGGAAGTGGCAATGTGCCACAAGAACGAAGAGTTTAGCTGGGAAGATAGCACTGATGATTGGGCTGTGCAACCAGAACTGGTGTTCACTACATGTGTATGCTTTAAGGGCTCTGGGAACTGAGCACCAGATCCATACATTCCCCCCCCCCCTCATTTTTCACACCAGAGAGCATGCTTAGCACTTCAGTAGCAGGGATAACTGCAAGCCAGTGCCTGAGCTTGGAACCTGGCCATGTAGCTTACACAAACACAGCTATAGGGTTTGTGATACCAAGAGGTCTCTTTTATGCCTCCTGCACTAGGGAACAGAGCCTCTGCCAACTGGCAAGGCACTCACAGCAGTGGCATCTGCATGCAGCAGCTCAGGGAAGAGAGAGGGCACCTAGTATCTAAAATCCCAGCGTGGTTAAGGTTGGAAGGGACCACCAGAGGTCATCAAGCTCCCTGCTCTAGCAGGGGCCCTAAAGCACATTGTTCAGGATTGTGGCCATAGGCTTTTGGAATCTCTCCAGGGAAGGACAACCTGGTCCAGTGCTCAGTCACCCTCAGAGGAAAGTTCTTCCTCATGTTTAGGTGGAACTTGCCCTGTTCCAGTTTGTGCCTATTGCCTCATGTCCTATTGCTTGGCACCATCCTCTTGACACTCTCCCTTCAGCTCCTTCTATCCATTGAGAAGGTCCCCTCAGCCTCCTGTTCTCCAGACTAAAAAAGGACTGCTCCCTTCCCCAAAATCCCTTTGGGGGTCCTCATACTCCTGTGCTTTCTGAAAGTAAAACAGCTGCAGAGGCTGGGGAAGGAGCTGCATGGACCTCTAGCCAATGTCCCACTGTTTTAGCTGCACTGTTACTCATCTTGTCTACAGGAGACTGGGTTGACTCCAGCAGAGAGATTCAGAGCTAGGCACTTCCAACTTTTCTCTTGGAACTTGGTTCTGTTCTTAATGAACACATCAGGCTTTGTGCCAGCCCCTAATGGCACAGCTCAGTGCTGCTGTCATTTCCCTGGCATGGGGATCCAGGCAGGATCTGTGGCTGAGGTAGAGGAGCAGCGACTCCCAGAGCCACTTTGGAGGGAGGCAGAGCACTGGGCTACAGCCTCTGAGCTGACTCCTCAGGAGTCCTAAGCCAGGCTGTGAGGCACTGCTCTTCTCATGGGAATGAACTGTAGGTGGTCTGGGAAGCTTGAGCACATAGGGTTCAGAGTGACTAGACTTTGGGACTGGCTTCAGTTGTCTGTTGTGGCCAGAAAGAGAACTGAGGAGCCTAGGAGCCTTGATGGTTCAATCCTGATGTTCAGCAGATGAAGGTTTAAATCCTTGCTTTTGTGTCTGTTTATGCCAAGCAGAAGATTTGCAGTCTTGGACAACATGGAGAAAAGCAAGTGGCTCTTGGATGTGACAGGCCTGTCCTCTTAGCAAGGACTGAATATGTAGCTCAAAAACCCCCAGGAGCAGCACAAAGCAAAGAACTCCTTTCAGAGTAGACATGACATTTAAATTCCTCTCCTCAGATTTGGCAGATGCCTCTGAGGCAAGGAAATCAGGCTTACAAACAACACACTCAAGGTGCATGCAAACTGGCCTCCTTTATCCTTCAAGACTCAAAGCATGAGTCTCAGATGTTTGGGGCTTTGGAGGGTCTTAGTTTTAACTATAACCCGCATCTCTTACTTTTTCATTGGCTTTTAATAGTTTCATTCCCTGAAATTTGCATTCTTTCTTTATCTTTTTTTTCTGCTTCACAGGAAGCTTGCACTGTGCAGCAGAAGTTCTCAAGATGGGAACTACTTGTGCTTTGACACTCCCTGAGTGTCCTGTTACATCTATGTTAGGTGAGCAAAAAGAAAACCGTTTTTTGTGTCTTTTGGCACATTGAGCAATCATTTGTGCTGCTGCCAGGGTAAACTTCTTTTCTTTTGCCACATAAGAGCAGGAGGAGCTGGGTGAGGAGGGCCCTTCCTTTGCTGAAGGATCTCAGTTTACAGAACAAGGTGAAGTGCTCAGGTGAGTGGGATGGACTTTCCTGGAAGCCATTCTTTTGNCTGGCACTAGAGCAGCTTGCTCCCAGCCCCAGCCAGCCTGGCCTGCAACACTGCCAGGGCTGGGGCTGCCACCACCTCTCTGGCCAACCTGGCACAGTGGCTCACCACTCTCTTCTAGCATCCAGCCTAAATCTCCCCTCCTCAAGCTTGTATCCATTCCCCCTAGTCCTAGCACTACCTGACATCTTAAGAAGTCCTTCCCCAGCCCTCTTGTAGCCCCTGCAGATCCTGGAAGGCCACAAGAAGGTCTCCTCAGAGCCTTCTCTTCTCCAGATTGAATAATCCCAACTCTCCCCACATATTCAGGAGTTTCCAGGAGTTCAGGCCTTCTCTTACATTGTAGAGAGGTGCAGAAGCCCCGTGGCCTTCAGCTCATCTGCTGCATGAAGGCTTTCCTGGCTCAGCCTAACTTTGTGAGACAAGTCTAACATGAATCCTGAAGCAGCCAGCAGAATTTCATTAGGTTGGGTGATTTGCCTTGTAATGTGAGGCGAAAGACAATCTAGCCTGATCTGGGTTCTCCTGTAACAAATCACATTCCCTAGCCTGCATGAAATGCAGGAGGGCACCCAGGAATCTGTAGAGAAGCACAGCCCTGTTTTCACAGGGAGATGTTTTAAAGGTGTCTGGGAATTGCAGATGGAGCAGTGTGAGAAAGGAGTCTGTACCTTAGATGCACCTCCAGGAGCTGGTTATGATTTTCACTGCTGAGAGACACCTTTGTGTTAAAGGACTGTATTTATTCAGAGTAAGGCACGCTGGTGCTGCTAATTGACATAATGAGGAATTCCATTCTCTAGGAGCCTGTTATGCAGGATGTCCCTGCTGCAGGTGCAGGCTAAACCCTGAGGTGTGCTTGGAACTGGTGGCTTGGAAGCATCTGTCTTACTCCTGCTCTGAATCAAACAAGCTGAACTATGCTTCCCATGTGTTCTGTTCCCACTCTTGTCCCCGGGAAATGAGAATCAGTTTTCACTTTTCAGTGGGTGCTTCTCTGCCCAACCACTGCATCAAACCTGATGTCACATAGCTTCTTCAGTAAAGCAAAGGCACGCTCTGGAAACAACCTGAAAGAGAGAAGGATAGGAGATTAAATGAGGGATAAGAAATGCATACACACATGTGGGCTGAGACTGAGACTTAACTGGGTGGTGTTTCCAAAGAATACATAGCGCTCCTCAGTCTCTGACTAGTTTTAATGTCAATCCCACACATCTCTGTCCAGGACAGGTATGTACTGGTTGCAATACTGCTGCAGGGTCCAGGAAGTTGTAATATTGATCACAAATGCATGCGTTGCATTTGTTTTTTCTTTGCTTTCAAAACTTTACCTGGTTAATTTGTTTGGGGAATTCTTGAAGGGGTGAAAAAAAACCAACCCAAACATATTTACACTTCCTCATAAAAAGAAATTCGGGGTTAGACCCAAGTTTACTGGCTTTTACAGGCAAGAATTTACCAAGTGGTTCATGAAATACTGTACAGAAGTTAACTGAAAACTTTGTGTAGTTGTTCTGATGTGAATTCTGTATTTGGAACAAGAACTCTGGTAAGAAGACCTCCTCAGCAGAGCAGCTGCACTGGGTATTAAAGATGTGTGAGAGGACAAATCTTGCTCTACCTGGCCTAAGCCTAGAGCTAAGTATTAGAGCCCTTTTAAAGCAACTCTCCCAGCCTCTCTGACCTCAGTCTTTGGGCTTGACATGAAGAAACAAATACTAATAAGCAGCAGGTCCTCAGCTCTATCTGGAACTTGTCTGAGGCTGCTGTTTCAGAGAAAGTGTTTGCAGGAAAGAGGGAAATGGTGATCTGTGAAGACAAAGGGCTCTTGTTTGCCTGGAGAGCAGCTGAGTTGGGCACTGAGCAGAGTTAGCTGCAGGAAGTGGATCACAAAGACTGTGAGAGGGCTCAGCAAGATCTTTCTGTGGATGAGCTCTGCTGCTGTCATTAGAAAGAACCACTGCACTATTTGGTTACCTTGGGATGTGTTCTAAACTCAAACAATCTGGAATCAGATTGAGAGCTGTACACTCAAGTTGTATTTGTTATGTATGGGGTGTGTGGGTCTTTGGGTTTGCTTTTGTTGTTGTTTTTACCCTTACCTTTCCAGAAGTAAAGCAAAGCGTTGACTTGATGGAACAAAAACCATGTTCTGGTTGGTCAATACTCCTTCCATCAAGGCCTCTGCCACTTCTTCAGCCTCTAAAACCTTTCCAAGCCTGCACAGGAAAGCACAGATA
Source organism: Bucco capensis (assembly GCA_013396975.1). NCBI lineage: Eukaryota > Metazoa > Chordata > Aves > Piciformes > Bucconidae > Bucco > Bucco capensis. Next base: position 1,104 of record VWZO01018846.1, on the reverse strand, counting down.
TGACTTAACCTTCAGTGGTTAAATACCACTGCAGATTCCCTTCAGCCACTAGCCTAGGTTGTTTTTACAGAGCCAGAGCTGGGCTAGGCTGCAGTGCCTGGGTGCAGAGAAGGAAGCAGAGGATAGTTTTGATAGTTACCTTGTACTGGGGTTTTTGACAAATCCTGTGTTGATAAAAACTGGACAAAGACATGTTGTTTTGATCCCATCCTTGCCCAGGGTGGAGAGCTCCTCTGTCAGAGCTTTATGGAATCCAACTGCAGCAAACTTGCTTGAACTGCAGGAGGGGGAAAGCACAAATGAGAAGGCACAAACACTAGTTCTAGCTTTCTACAGCTGGAAGTGGCCTAAAGGATCACACAGTGCTGCCTAGGAGGCAAAAGCCAAGTGTAGCCCAGCTGAGAGACAGGGCAGAGACTGCCTGCACCTTTCCCTGTGCCAGAGTGCAGTGTGGGACACTCAGGCACTGCTGCCTGGGCAGGAAGTGTGGCATGCAGAGCAGGTGTCTTTCAGAGAAGGTCACCTTGGGGGTGAGCAAACAGTGACTGGCAGGAATCCGTAGCAACTGGCAAGTAATGTGCTCACAAGACAGCAAGTGTCCCTGCATTTGCATTGTCTGAAGGGTAATGCTACACTCAAAAAGCAATTCTCTCTCATGAGGAAACCACTGGGGAAATCCAGGCACCCTCCAGTGCTGCTGTTGTGCTCTTGTCCTTAACACAGTCCTCTGGGTGCACCAGTCATTGGGAGGCTTAAATAAAGTGACAAAATGAATGGATAATGATTGTAAAATCACTTACCAGTAAACTACCATGTAGGAAGTTACCAAATGACCTGCTACAGAAGCCACTGTGACAATGTGACCATGGTTGTTGTCCATCATGCTTGGCAGAAAAGCTCTTGTGGTCTTGAAAGTCATTTCAGCCACCAGGTAACAATGGAGCAGGGAGGGGAAGGAAAAGGACAACGTTTTCTTAGACATAGTCAACACTTACCCTGAGTGTCATTAATAAAATGTATGCTATCAAGTAAATGCATGTGCTACACAGGAGCTTGGATCAGATCACTTAAAGGTTACTCAAGTCTCCCAACAGTCAGTGTGTA
>VWZO01018843.1:16138-28387 GCA_013396975.1 Bucco capensis | reverse complement strand
CAAGGAAACAAGGCTCTCCTATCATCCTCTAGCCAAGCTTAGCTCTTACGCAGAAGTAAGACATGNGGTGTCCTATGTCACCATGTAGAGCTCTGTCTGCACTATTTTGGCAGTGACCTCAAAATGCAGATGAATTGCAGAGCAAATGTTTCCATTTCCATAGAAGTTGATTGCTAAATTCAAAAGAACTTTAGTTTTCCAATTTACCTCAAAGCTATTTTTCTGTTCTTGGAGGCTGAATGGCTGAATCAACCCTGCAGTGACTGGGACTTAGCTGTTTTCAGTGCAGGGCTAAGTAAACAGTATTTTAGCAAGAGGTCTGTCTTGCAAATGATTTAATCAAGTGATTGCTACAATGAGTAATAAAGTTATGTTCTACCAAAACTTCCTACCGCCTTTGAGTAAGTTAATTCCTTTGCTCAATGCTGAGGATAACTGAAAAGACAATAAAAATGCAAAGAAAAGTCTAATATTTAGGAATGTGAAGCTCCAAAAGAGTTATGGTCTCAAACTGGATCAGGCTAATCTCTAGTTTAGAAATGATGATGTTTGCAAATAGTAACATCATGGACTGGTGATAAATCATCTCATTTTTAACCACTCAGCAGAAGGAATGTTGTTAGCAGCTACTTAAGTTAAGAGGAGAAACAATCTCCCCCCTCAGCCCCTGTTAACTAAAATGAATTAGGTTTCAATTCTTCAATGTATTACAGAATCACACAATCATTAAGGTTGGAAGAGACCTCTAAGCTCATCAAGTCCAACCATAGCTATCATCCCCATGCCACTAACCCATGGCCCTAAGCACCACAGCTAGATGTTTCTTTAACCCCTCCAGGGATGGTGACTCCAGCACCTCCCTGGGCAGCCTGGGACAACACTTAACAACCCTTTTAGGGAAGAAATTCCTCCTCACATCCAATCCAAACCTCCCCTGGTGCAATTTGAGACCATTTCTTCTCGTCCTCTCACTGGTAGCCTGGGAGAAGAGACCTACCCTCATTACCTAGGTATGGCTGCAGATGATGTTTCCCTGAGCTGGCTGATGAAAACTTTGTTCTCCTGCAAGAAGTGTCAGTCCTGCTGAAGATGGAAAGAAAAGAAGGATAAAGGAACCCCCTGGCCTTGTTTTTGTCTTTCATGTGATGATCACACCAAACTTGCTGGAAGACAATGGCACACCAGCTTCCTGCAGCAGAGCTACCCATGGCTATGCTCTGCTGTCTCACCCCAGACTGTGTGATGCACAGCACATGCCATTTTACCCACTACTGTTCTAGAGTTGGGCCAGCTTTCTACAGAAGCTTACTCACCTGTCTGCCCAAGCTGAAGGCATTAAATATGTTCTTGATGTACACTTGTCATTACCTGCATTTTCCCTTTATTCAGGCGAGAACACGCCTCACAAGTAGTTATTGTTGACCTTATTTTGTGCAGTTGAGAAACTGAAAAGTACACCATAAAAAAAGTCCAAGGGATTTTACTGAAAATTAGAGACTTGCCATTATCAGTTAGACTTTGTCCAGTGTCTCTTATTTTACCAGGGAAATAATGCAGGGAGAGGTCAAAATGCTCTTTGACACTTTGACAAAAATATCCTCTCAATTTATCTTTTTTTGGATGTTCCACCCCCTGAATTCTGCCTGTTTTTCTGGCTAGTTAGACCTGAAAGCTGATGGGCTTTGTCACTCTTACCACTGACTATTTGGTCCCCTCACAAATGCTTTCATGCTCAGGCTATTAGATCAGCTGAAGCAGGTTCTAAGAATTCTCTGTCCACCCTACAATGAGCAGTTTGTTTCCATTCAAACTGGGAGAAATTAAGTATCTGAGGACATGGGAAGATTTTTCCCGGGACAAAGCTTTAATTAACTGTTGCATACATATGGACAAGCTTTGGGAGGAAAATACACTTAGCCAAGAGGAGCTGTATTTAAAAGGAGAGAAGACAGACCGTGGCTACCTGTTAGTGCTCACCTAGCTGTAACAATGACGTTAAAGAAAGCTACACTTGAGTGGACTTTGCTAATACTTTCAGGTATCCCTCCTATTGCTGACAGGATCCTGTGCTCATGCAGATTGTGAAGTGTCTGCCAGCACTTCCTGCTCCTTTATTGTCAAAACCAGGTCAGAAAAATTCTCTGATAAAGAAACTAGAATGTGAAATATAATTATGTCATTTTTCCCATGACAAAAGAGATGTTAACTGTGTCTGTGCTAGTAAGCAGACAGGTCAGACACTCTGCTTTGGTTCTGAAGTCATCTGGCTGCACTCATTTCACACTGCCACAGCTAACCTCTCCCAGCTCCCCAGAGCAGGGGAATTGCATCCCAACTGCCTACTGGGAATGGTCCCTCTTCCCTACACAAAATGATGTGGGTGTGTGGTAGGTGGCTCAGGTTGAAAAGGTGCCCATGGGCTGTGCTAGTGATTCACAAGCTCATGTCAGAGAAGTTGGGCTGTGCCCTGGCCATGTTTGTGTAGCTAGCAGGGATGTAGCCTAGGGGCTTTGGGTCCTTAGATGGTCAAACACAGCCACAGACACAGAGCCAGCATTACCCTGACCTTCAGAGGAGACTGCAAGCCACAAGAAAAATGTTGGTTTGGTAGTCATTTTCTTCCAGACTTTGTTTAATAGCTTGATGAAAGGGGAACAGGTTTGGAAGCTGATGCACAATGACACTGAGCCTAGACAGCTTCCTGTTATCAGTCTACCAGCTTCAAATGCACATCTGATTGATCCAAACTGTGAGTGACTGCTGGGGATTTTGTCTGAGAGAGTCAAACAATTTTACCTGTCACAGCTGGTGGCTGTGCTTTGACACGTGAAGGTGACAGATGCCTCTACCTTTTCAGGGACAGGGAGGGAAACAAGGTTGTTTCTGGCAACTTTTAGAAGAAAAAGGCTTTTAGAAATACTACTGGTGCAAAACATCAGCCACATCTTGTAACATACTTCTACTTGGTTGTTGCTGAAATAAAGAGGAGATTGAGGGGAGACTTCATCACAGTTCATAACTTCCTCAGCAGACATGAAGGACGTGCAGGAGCTGCTCTCTTCTCTCTGGTGACCAGTGACAGGACCCAGGGGAATGGCAAGAAGCTGTGCCAGGGGAGGTTCAGGTCAGATATTAGGCAAAGCTTCTTCACCTAGAGAGTGGTGGAGCACTGGAATGGGCTCCCTGGGAATGCAGTCATGGCACCAACTCTCACTGAATTCCAGAAGCATCTGGACAATGCTCTCAGACACTTGGTGTGACTTTGGAGTTGTCCTGTGGAGAGACAGGAGTTGGACTCAATGATCCTTGTGGGTCCTTCCAACTCAGGACATTCTGTGATTCTCTACATGCAAAGATTGTTTAGAGCTTCTTGCTTTATGCAGACATCATTTCATGGTACATAGTGGAGATTGAATATTCAAGTTCACATACTAAAACTAATGAGCAAATGAGCAATTGGTTTGCTTTGAGTGTGGCTTCAAACATGCCAAGCACCCTCACCATTACCAGCAAAGCCACTTAAAGCTGCTGAGTGACACTGGTAAAATAAACATGAATTGACCATTATTCTACGTGGAGATGATCTATCCCCAAAAGAACCTGATCTTTCATACCCAGGTTGACAGTAGTTAAATCGTTCCCAGGGATTAAATATTTGAAAGGAAATATTTCTTTTCCTGACTTGAATTCCTGTCCAAATATAAACCTGGCGTCCTTTGCTTGACTGACTCTAGATAAAACCAAGGCCTTGCACTCAGAAGCACAATGTGTACTAAAAGTGATTTTGGACTGACAGTAAAAGCAGATCAATAAGTAAAAAAAAGGTATTTTCTTCTGTCTTTCCTACTCCTATGTTTGCTTAGTCTGCTCTATCAGAGGCTTGACACATCCTCCCACTGCTGCAGTCTGCAGTGAGTGGTAGAGCCTACCTACACGAGGCTTGTCTGAACCAAGGCAACCTATGCTAAGCCCTTCAAGTAGGCTCCCTATGGATTATGATTACAATATTAATAATTGTTGATTATTAATAATAAGAATAATAAGAATTTAATATAATACATTTTATAATATTATATATAATATTTATCTATAAAAATATTTTATATTATATTATGTTATGTTATATTATANACTTATATATCATATATAATTTATATAATACATATAAAATTTAATATAATATAATAATAAGAATTTCCACAAGCATTTGTTAAAAATAAAGTAATTATCAGACAGTTCGATGCCTTTGGAATATCCCCAAAGAGGGTCAAAAGAGGGCTGTAAATGGAGATGCTTTGCTTAAATTAACTTTGAGGGCTCTACTCCAGGCCAAGTAGAGCTACCTATTATCACTTTAGGAAAAAGCACATACAGACACATAACATTTTCTCATTGATGACAGCATTTTCTTCTTTTCAGCCTTCTGCTTTTTAAATGCAGGTATTCCCAAGCAGAAAACCGATGTGTCCAAGCTCAGGTTCTTCTCTTTCCTTGTTTATTGAGCCAAGGAAATTTCACTTGCAGGCAGCTGCTCAGTGAACCACTTAGCTCACTCTAAGAGCTGCTCTCCTTTGCTCACCTTGCAGAGGTATCAGGATTGGGCAGTAGCCCCTTCCCTTTCAAAGCCTTGCCCAAGGCACACAGGGTCCCACAAGAGTCACTGGCAATTATGCAGTGCTATTTTCAGCCTCCCTTCAGCTAAGTGTCCCCTCTTAGAAGAACACCTCATTTCACTGGAGTCTTCTTAGCTGGGAGGATGTTGTGAAATCCAATGAAAACAGATAAAAATATCTGGTATCTTCCCTGTGGGAACAATGTGGTTGAGTTACCTCTGACATTTTTATCTTAATAAGTATCTGCAAGCAATAAGAGCAAATGGTCCAGGATGCTAGCACTTCTTTTATCAAGGTGAGGATATCATTTACCCTAAGAAGGAAGATGCTTGGATTAAAGACCATTAAAACTTCAGTTCCCTGATTATAACAGGAGATTTGGGTCACTGTTCTTCATTGGCAAAGAGGCAGAATCAGATTAAAAGAATATCATAATAAATTTCCTAGTTGCATAGATCAATATGAACACAAAGGACCGATGTGGTCTGACCTCCTCAGCACCTCAGGCCAAATGATTTCCCTGAATTAATGTGTTGTATTTTAAACTGGAGCATATACTTAAAAACCAGCCAGGCTGGATTCATCCCTTAGACCCTGAGAGTGACATCATTGCTGGTAAACCAGGAGGGCTTTATCAAATCTAACTATACAGCATTTGTTCCACAGTGGGGAAAAGCCTTTTCCTAACAGCTTTTCAACCCTTCATAACATAACTTCCCAAGGTTAAGGAAGATACTCAGAGGCTCCCTCAGCCAGTCTAACTGGCTTGAACACCATGAGCATTCCATTTCTGCTCCTTCCATCATGTCTGTGGCTTCAGTGCGTCTCCACACCTCTGTCAGTCCTCGTAGTTCCCCACTCCAAATCAAAACCACCTTGTTTACACATCCAAAACTGGCCTTTTGGATGCAAAGTTTGACTGGCAGTTTCTAGAAGAGAGAAGTTGCTTTTTGATGTTGATGTCTCTGGAGTCTTTGTGGATATCAGGTGTTCCTAGGCACTAGGTTAAGTAGAAGTTATAATACTAATAAACCCCAAATATTATCCTGCTGATCATAACCTTCTTGTCCTTTCCATGTTCTTCTTGTATAGAAGATATACCTTCTTACAACCATTTTTTTTCCTATTTGACCTAACTAAATCACATCCTGGCTTTTTTTTTTTTTTCTAAAAGTGACTGATTCTTTTTTACTTTATCATTCTTCCATTAATCTTCATACTTTCTGTAAGCTCAATCAGTAATTGTGGCTTTTTTCATTCCAGGTTCCTTATAAAAACATTAAATATTGTAAGAAAAGCAGTGATCTTTTCACAACTCTGCATCTGTTCATTGATGGTTCCCTGCTTACAGCTATATTTTGAGATTTGATATGCCTCCAAATTTTAGTCCCTTCCTTAGAGGGCATGTTCATTTTATTTTATCTAGGCAGTGCAACATCAGTCAAATAGTTACAGAAATCTATTACATCAGTGCTATTACAACAAGCTTTATTTCCCATATTCCATGGGTTGATTGGTACTAGTTTTTCTCCAATATCTCCTTCTCAGTGGAGACTCAGACTGTCCACCCAATTTCTCTGTCCTAAACTGACAAATGCCTAGAGCACTAGGATCAGAGTCATCTAGGTGCTCCCTTCACCTTTTTGAAGAGGTACACACTTCTTCCTCAGAAGATTCCTAGGTCTTTTTTAGCATCTCCTTAGAAGCAAATCATCTGCGTGTATGGATTTGAAACCTCCTGGGTTTCTAATAGCTCTTTAACACCTTCTGGTTACTTATAGTAGAAATAACTTTATTCATTTGCATGGTAGCCACTCAGTGAATATTCATTTGCTTATGCACATTGCAGAGATATCTGTGCTGCTTTTTAGTCTTGGGTTTGGGTACCACCATGGCTAGGAGGATGCCCATGAGGCAGCAATGTGCCCTTGTGGCCAAGAGGCCAATGGCATCCTAGGATGCATGAAGAGGAGCGTGGCCAGCAGAGCCAGAGAGGTTCTTCTCCCCTCTCCTGTGCCCTGGGGAGGCCTCCCCTGGAATGCTGTGTCCAGTTGTGGGCCCCTCAGCTCCAGAAGGCTAGGGAGCTGCTGGAGAGAGTCCAGCACAGGGCCAGCAAGATCCTGAAAGGAGTGGAGCATGTGCCCTAGGAGGACAGGCTGAGAGAGCTGGGTCTCTTCAGCCTGGACAAGAGGAGACTGAGAGGAGACCTCAGGGATGGTTAGAAATATGTTAAGGGTGAGTGTGAGGAGGAGAGAGCCAGGCTCTGCTCAATGGCATCCAATGGTAGGATAAGAGGGAATGGGAGCAAGTTGGACCACAGGAGGTTTAATATTAACATGAGGAGGAACTTGTTTGCAGTTCAGGTGCCAGAGCACTGGCCCAGGCTGCCCAGGAGCCTGTGGAGTCTCCTTGTCTGGAGCCATTGCAGAGCTGCCTGGACACATTGCTGTGTGAGCTGGTCTAGGTGATCCTGCTCTGGCAGGGAGGTTGCACTAGATGATCTTTCTAGGCCCCTTCCAACCCCTGACATACTGGGATACTGTGATTCCATCTCTAGGCTTGTCCTGGCACAGTGCATCCATTAGGTTGCCATATCATTGACCAGCAAGTGTGCACTTCAGTAGAACAACTGAAGAAAAGGTATAGATTCATGACCTCTTGTACTCATCAGGCAATTGTGACACCTCAGGAGCAATAAGCTGCAGTGAACAGTAGCTGGGCTCAGCTGGCAATAGCTTATGGCAGTGAGGCAAAAATCCCTTCTACCAATAACATGGCCTGCCACCTCTACTGGAGAGGATAAATGCCAGGAAACTGGTGAAATAATAAAGAAACCCATGAAATTCAGGTCTTCTGCTGGTTACAAGATCACAAAGGATTAACAATAGTGGTATATGAAAATCTGTCATTATGAAGAATGCCATTGTGATGAAAATGTTCAAGGTTACTCCAGTTGCTCTTGGTAAGTGNCTGGAGCTTCGTTCGTGAAGCCTAACCACAACTCCAGTTCCTCTTGGTAAGTCCCATGGAGCTTTTTCTTCCATTCTTCAATCCCAGACTGTTAGGGGTTGGCAGGGACCTCAGGAGATCATCTAGTCCAACCACCCTGCCAGAGCAGGAGCACCTAGAGCAGCTTGCACAGGATGTGTCCAGGTGGGTTTGGAATCTCTCCAGAGATGGAGACATCTTTCTATTTTTGCCTTATTTCTCTCCTCTTTCTGTCTTCCTTTTCTTTCTATCCCATTTCCTTGCTTGTGCTCTCTCCTCCCAGAAATGCCCCAGTGCTCATCTGGGGGAAGGCAGGAGTGGGAGGGCAGGAGGGTGTTAATGCCCTAATTAAGTCTGTAGTTAGCTGGTGGGAAAATTGCTGCCAGGAAAGCTGATAACAAGCATAAACATGACAGGCTTGTTTGGAAAACTCATCCTGTCACTCTGTTTACTTAAGCTACTGCATGCAGCTCCAAGCTACTGTCATATATGTTTATATTGATCCATCTGCATCACTTTTTCACTCTGTTTTTTTCCCCCTTTAAGGAATACAGATAAAAGCTTCACACATCTTGCATTTCAAGGGATCAAGGAGTCCACACAGTAGAAGGATGTATTTACTGACTTAAGGAATAATAAGAGTATGGAAGAGAAGGATCTGAAAAGGTGAGGAATTCCATAAGTCAGTTGACATTTTCTGAATGACTTCCAGATGCCCTTGGCCATGCTGAGTTTTATTGTGATATTTCAGGGATTTATTAGATTAGGTCATGGCATGTCTATTTTAGATGTCTTTTCCCCAGAGATCTGAAAGAGTTACAAAATGTAAGGCAGAGTACTAGTGTGTATAAGACATGTGTCAGTCTCTGTGCCATAGCACACACTGCAGTGCACAACAGCAACCCCACCATTGTAGATGCTTCATTGCAGTATGGGCAGGAAGCTTTCAGAGAATCATGGAATCATTCTGGTTGGAAAAGCCCTCTGAGATGCTCCAGTCCAGCCAGCCAACACTGCCATACTCACCACTAACTCATGGCCCCAAGCAACACAGCTCCATGGCTTGTGAACACTTCCAGGGGTGGTGATTCCACCTCCTCCCTGGGCAGCCTGGGTCGATGCCTAAGAACCCTCTGGGGGAAGAAATTCTTCCTAATACCCAACCTGAACCTCCCCTGGTGCAACTTGAAGCCATTTCTCTTGCCCTATTTGGAGGAGACACTGAGCCCCACCTCACAACCTCTTTCTTTCATGAACTGTTCCAATGATTATGAAATTCCAATTCTTGTATGAAAGAGTCCCCCAGACCTTTCAAGCTGTAGTATGCAGTTTAAACAGTTTAATATTTTTGCTTTGGAGAAACCTCTCTTGATTTGCCAGGCTTGAAGGCTTTCCACAGCATGAAAATTGAGACAAATGATCCAGCCTTATACTGCTGAGCAGCTCAGCATGGACAGGCTGGTTTGCTGGCTTCAGGTAATAGCAGGAGTGACAAATAAGGCTGGAAGAATGGTTCAGGAACTGCAGAAGGGTTTGTATTACAGTGGCTTCATTTGATTTTGCTTTACCTTAGGCAAAAGGAGTCACGTTTCCAGTTAGAACACGCACTGTCACCTTGGTGCTATTGTTCTCTCTCTTAACCACAGACAACTCATCACAGGTAAGTAAGCTTTCACAAATCAAGCTTTAATTATTTAGCTGACACAGGAGGAGCACAATTTGTCATTGTCCAGCAGACATAAGGAAAGTTCAACTACATTACCCTTTCTTTTATAGTGGAAGGGGTTTGATCAGAAATCATTGTATTTAGGGTGTGTAAAGAAACAATTCCAAGGCCTAAGAAGAGAAGCTTGGTCACAGGCTACCTAGTAAGGATGCTTTATAAAAATAAATTTTGCTATGGTCCTAGATTTTTCATATCACTATATCCCATGGATCAGGAGGATATGACCTTCTTCAAGGGTCTTCTGTCACCTGGGAGAGAGACCACAGTAGGATTCATTTACTTAGCCATCAAGTAGATGCCTTGGTTGAGCTTGCCATCCAGACAGCCTCCTCACTAGCTTGTGAAAAGAGACAGGCTCCTCACAAGGGCTTGTCCTCAGCCCCCTCTGCCTTAGACACCCCTTTTAGGATGGTGTGAGCTGCCTTCTGCCTTGCCTTCTTCCCTGTGTACCAACAGGATCTGCAGTTGAGCCAGGAGGACTCACGTTGTCAGCTGAGTCAGATGAGATGGATGTCATCCTGTTTACTTGGAGCAGAGTCAGGCTTGCATCCTGTACACACACCAGCTATCAGAGAGCACAGAACTTAGTTAACTGTTAGTAAGGAATGTCCACAACACCAAACAGATTTCCTGTATGAATCATTGTCTTTACCCTCCAGGCTTTAACACAGCATTTGTACAGGTAGCAGAGTACCTCACCTGCCCTTGCTAGGGAAGGACAGCTACATACATCTGGCAAAGCAGCAGATACTAAGGAACAGGGAGATTGGAGTTCAAGTCCACAAAATGCTGTTGAGCACTGCAGCTCACTTTAAGGTGCCTGGCTTCTGTGCAAAATCTACATCACAGAATCACAGAATGGTTAGGGTTGGAAGGGAGCTCTGGAGCTCATCTAGTCCAACCCCCCTGCAGTGGCCAGGGACATCCCCAACTACATCAGCTTGCCCAGAGCCCTGGCAAGCCTCACCTGCAATGCCTCCAGGGATGGGGTTTGAATGTGTTTTGCCTGCAATTGCACAGGGAGCTTCTGGTGGAAGACCCAGTTGAGGCCTTCCAAATGCCTGCCTCCAAAACCATCATAGAATCAGAGAACTGTCAGGGTTGGAAGGGACCTTAAAGCTCCTCTAATCCCAAGCCCTGTGCCTGCCCTGGGCAGGGACAGCTGGCACTAGAGCAGCTTGCTCCCAGCCCCAGCCAGCCTGGCCTGCAACACTGCCAGGGCTGGGGCTGCCACCACCTCTCTGGGCAACCTGGCACAGTGGCTCAGCACCCTCATGGGGAACAACAGCAGCCAACCTAAACCTCCCCTCCTCAAGCTTGGATCCATTCCCCCTAGCCCTAGCACTGCCTGACAGCCTAACAAGTCCTTCCCCAGCCCTCTTGGAGCCCCTGCAGATCCTGGAAGGCCACAAGAAGGTCTCCTGGGAGCCTTCTCTTCTCCAGACTGAACAATCCCAATTCTCTCAGCCTGTCCTCATAGGAGAGGTGCTCCAGCCTCTGCTCTATCATAATATCCCAATTTTCAGTGTTTCTTTTTTCAAAGTGGGAGCACTAGCATGCAGTGCATTGAGTGATATCTCCTGAATTCATGTTACACTTAGCTATGTGGAGGTAAATGACTAAGCCCTGCCACCCCAGAATATCCCATTCATACATGAAGTAGCTCCACACTGGCAGCTCTTTTCTTCATCACAGCTACTGGAAAATGTCCCTCTGAAATCCCTTCTCTGCTGGGCAGCCACAGTGGGTTAAAGTACCTCAGGAGCTGATTAACTAGGAGAGATGCCTAAGGGAATCATTCAAGAAGCAAAATTTTTCTGCAGTCTTGCCTCTCCTCTGCTGATATGAAAACCTCAGCAGTGTCTGAAAGATTTTCATGAGGTCTAGTTGTCCTTAGGAGCATAGAGGCTATAGCCATTACAGCAGTAGAAACCATAACCAGAGGACAAAGAAAAGCAAAGCTGGGTGAAGAAGAGCATTTTCTTTGTATTCAATATCAGCACAAGGATTAAGAAAGTTTTCCTTGATGGAAAGGATCCCAGCTGTTTCAGCAGATTTTGGATGAGGCCCTACAGGTTCTTCTCCTACATGTCTCGAGTTATGCAGAAAACAATTCTGTGTTGCTTCTGACTCATAGTTGCTTAATGCTACAGAAAACTGACATCTAGAGCTAAATTGGTAAGCCACTTTTCCACTTTTATGTTTGTGAGCTGCCCAGAATTATGATAGAGGGATAAGGTTCCTGGAATTCCTCTGTAGATGGCTAAAATGGCTCACATACAGGTTCTGATGCAAATGTGCAAGCTGATTATGAACAGCACCTTCCTGTAGGCATGGAACTATCCATGTTTATGGCCATATCTTCCTCAGAAAATGTTTACAGCTTCACAGAGAGCCAAAGGTCAAAACCCACTGGTTAAATAATACATAGATCCAACTGTGCGTGTCCCTGCATTGGAAGCTATCATGTGGCTGGGTTCCCATCCACCTCTTTGAAGAGCTGTTCCAGAGATGAAAAGGCTCTCTCTTCTGTTGCCTGACTGGTCTCCAGTGACTCTTGTGAAAAAAGGGAAACTTCAGAAAAACAAACAGCCTCTTAGAAATATTTCCCAACACCAAAGAGTCTTGTTTATAAAGATGCTTCTCTGCAGACAGAGGCACAGACATCACCTCTGGGCAGCTCATGTGCACTCAGGCAGTGTTCTGCTGGGAACATGAGGCAGCTCTTGGAGCAGTTAGGTGGGATGAAGAGCTTTGTAGGACAGCAGGGAAGCAACAGTGCTATCAGATCTTTAGCTGAATCACTCAATCCCTTCTCAGGCACAGTCTGACAATCCCTTGTGGTCTCCTGTGGCCCCTGGTGCCATAACTGTGCCCACAGCAGAGGGAGCATTAAACTCATTGCCCACGGGAAAGGGTGGG
>VWZO01018843.1:2690-15743 GCA_013396975.1 Bucco capensis | reverse complement strand
TGGAGCCCTCCCTGGAGCTTTGTTCACGAAGCCCAGCCATACATACATACAATCCCTTCTCTTTTGCAAGTCAACACTCCATGTCTTATCAGAGGCATAGTCTATCATCCTTTTATCATGTTGTGCACCTATATGGGATCATTCAGAGGAGCAGGTCAAAACCTTTTACGTATATATACACTAAGAAATGGCTAAATAGGGGAGAAAAAAGAAAGCCTGGGCAACTCTGTGACTTGTGCTAATTTACTCAGTGAATTTACAGCAACAAAAAAAAGGGAAAATGCTGAATGCCAGTCTCTGAACACAGATACTAATTGCTGCACTGGTTAAAACAATCTGACCAGGAGCAGTTTTCAACTAACATACAGGGGGAAAAAAAAAAGCTCTCTAAGAATATATTTCAAGTGCAAATGAGTCAATAAACAAAACGTGGAGTACAACAAAGGGTCATGCCCTTAGTGTTTGTGTGGAAAAATAGCCCAAAAACTGAGACCAAAGTCTAATGTGTTTGCAGGCAAAGCAGATACTTGGTAACAATACAGATAACCCAAATAAACCATGGGGGAGGAATAAAAATTTGTTTGTTTTCCCAGGAGAGAGGAAGGACAGCAGATACAAAAATTATATAGAAGTTAAATAGTGCTCTCTCACAACATAAATAACATGATCATGATTTTTTTTCCCTCCTGTTTTACAATCTCTGACTAGGGCAAGCTTTTAGAATACTAGAGACAACATCTAAGAGCACATCTGAGGATATGGAGACACATCTAACTAATCAGGTGCCTTTTCACATCACACTGCCAGAACAATATAACCAGTGTCTGTTAACATCTGCTTTGAATTCCTGCTCCTCTGCTCAGCACTCAGTAAACTCATTAGACTCAGGTGCTGGGGGTGTGACTGCAATCATACATTGCTAGGCTGGAGGTTGAGAAAGCTTTATTTAAGAGAAATGGGAAAGTTAGCATATATTTGCTACAAGAAGACATGTAGTGATAGTTAGTCCTGTTTCCTTATCTCCACTCTGAGCTTTAGCTAAATCCTCAGTTGCTCTGTCTGTACTCAGGTTTTCACCTTCCTGGATTCCTGCCCTCAACTCCTTCCTATGGCCTGGCAAAAGGTTTTCTAGGAGAAAGTTAACAGCTCTCACTATCACTATCAGCCTGATGATTAATTCACAGAATCCTAGCCTGGTTTGGGTTGGAAGGGACCTCTGGAGCTCATCTAGTCCAACCCCCCTGCAGTGGCCAGGGACATCCCCAACTAGAGCAGCTTGCCCAGAGCCCTGGCAAGCCTCACCTGCAATGCCTCCAGGGATGGGAACTCAACCACCTCCCTGGGCAACCTGGGCCAGTGTTCCACCACCCTCGTGGGGAGGAACTTCTTTCTAATGTCCAGTTTAAATCTATTCCTCTCCAATTTAAAACCATTGCCCCTTGTCCTTTCACTGCAGGCCTTTGCAAACAGGCCCTCTGCAGCCTTCTTGGAAGTTCCCTTTAGGTACTGGAAGGTCACTAGTAGAATCATTAAGTTTGGAAGAGACCTCTTAGATCATCAAGCTATAACTTACATGTCACTAAACCATGGCCCTAAGTACCACATTTATACATTTCTAAAACACCTAATTCCTGACCCCTTCCAAAGTAATGGAGCAGGGAAGCCAATTCCTCCCTAGTTTGCATTTGTCTGTAATAATACTCTGAAGCATTCCCCATTCTGTCACCACACAAAGATTTCAAGGGCTGCCACTCCCCCAGAGTGCTACTTTCCCTCTTGCTGAGCTTTGCCTGCCTCTCACTGATGGAGCTTTTGTATAAATTTCACACAGAATTATGCAAAACAATAACCAAACCAGCAGAAAGCTGAGTCCGTTTCTGTCTGAGGTGTGTTAGAGATTGTTGGTAGTTCATGGTACCAAGCTGTCCTGGTTTGGGTTAGAACACAACTAGTTCAGTGATTTTACTTTGCAGCTCAGTCTCCTCTCAGGAACTCCCTTTGTGCAGCTAACAGCATGTTTGCACAGACAGTGCCTGCTGCTAGCAGGGAGAACACTTGATGGTTAGAGTTAGTGCCAAGGCTTGGGATGCAGACCAAGGTCACTGCTACATTGGGTGTGCAGAGCAAAGAGCTGCACCTGCAGGGAGGAGCAGACACTTCAGGGGACCCTGAACTGACCAGCTAGGGATAGCCAATGTAAAGCTGAGAGTCAGTTCCTTCTTCTTCCCTTTTTCACTTCTTCAGTGACCATCATCTGAGGAGGATTCTGTCTGTCCTTCCTTTGATCCTGATCTGATAGTTTCTGAATCCAGTTCCAGGATCCAGCTCCTGAATCTGGTTGCTGTCTGCTGCTGAGTCCTTCTGCCACAGCATCAATGGTGATGGTGACATAGTTGCCATCAAGGGGGTTTGGGTTTGATATTGGATTTGTACATATTTGTTTCTATTTCATCTTTATGGTTATTATTTTTCATTAAAATAGTTGTAGGGTTTTTTTCCAATCTTTAAATCTCTCAGTCTTTATTATTCCCTTTCCCTCCCCAGGGTGGGAGGGAGAGGGGGTAATAGAGAGTGTGTGTCCCTGGGTTAGTGGTCAGCCCAGCCTTTACCCTGGAGACAAGCTTGTGTAGAATAGGTGCAAATATTATGGCACCCATCTTCTACCTCAAAAATAAGATGCCAACCCTCAGCTTTTGCAATTCTTCAGACAGGACATCAGCATTTCTGCAAAGCTATTTGCCTCCTTCAGTAGGAAACTCAATGGCCATTACAATAATTCTAGGCTGTATTTTACCAGTGATGTTAATTACTTTGTTGCTTTTTCTTTTTTGATGATTGGTTTTGTCAGATGCTGTTTCTTCCCTCACATTCACTGCTATGCAAGATTTCCCAGTGTGTTTTATGTTAATGACAACTTCATATACTGTAGGAAAACCTTCCTAATTCTTCCTGTGCTAATCCATAAAGGCTAATTGCTCACACTAAGTAAAGAAAGAAACAAACAAACACAAACCCACAAAACACAGAAGTTTTCAGCTTGTCCTGTATGTGATCACAGTTCTAAAACATGCCAAATTTCAGGCCAAATCTTGTCCAGATTGCTTTGAATCAGTAATAGTCTGCATTGAAATTAATTTTTTTTTCTTTAAACACAGATCTTTGAACAAGCAACTTAGTCATTTTGGCTTTTCCAGCTCATTACAGGTGTTCCCAAGAAAGAGGATGTGCTTCAGAACAACAGCTATTCTCCCTCCTAAATTGCCCTGCTTTCCTTCAGCCTTTAATGGGGGAATGCTTTGCTTGTTTACTTCTCTGGGGGACTTTTTCCCAATCCAGATGAATCTTCACTCATTTGTGAGAATGAGGCCAACCAAGATTTTAACTCTTGTGATTCTCCTGAATTTCAGGAGTTGTTTACAGATGTCAGCAGCTGGGGAGAAATGAGATTTCTGGGGAGGCCCAGGAGGGTGTGGGAGTCCCTGTGCTTGGCAGCTGAGGTGCAGCAAGCAGCATTCCCTCTTCTGCTGTCCCTACATTCCCAAGGAATGTTCAATTCAACTTTTTGGCAAGGACCAGACCTTGAGCTGAATTATTATGGCTGGAAAAGCCTTCAGAGATCATTGAGTGCAGCCATTCCCCAACACTGCTGTGCTCAGCACTAAACCATGTCCTCAAGCAGCACAGATACACAACTACACACAGACTACACACTACATACAGACTGTGATAGGCCAAGGGGGAATGGATATAAACTGAAGGAGGGGAAATTTAGATTGGAGATTATGAGGAAGTTCTTTCCCCAGAGAGTGGTTAGGCACTGGCACAGGTTGCCCAGAGAGGTTGTGGCTGCCCCATCCCTGGCAGTGTTCAAGGCCAGGCTGGATGCAGCCCTGGGTGACCTGGGCTAGTGATTGGCATCCCTGCTCAGTGCGGGGAGGTTGGAACTAGATGATCTTTAGGGTCCCTTCCAACCTGCCCATTCTAGGATTCTATGATTCTATGATTCCACAGGCCCAAGCAGAGCTCCCTGAGGGACTTCACTGGTGATCTTATTCCACTCAAAGCTGACCATACCTTTCCACTCTGAGTTTCCTCTATTTTAAACAGTTTTATCCATATGACAAACTGCCCTGTTTTCACATTACCACTTCTTTAAGGGACTCTGGTGAACAACTTCTTTAGATATGTATCTAAGCTGCCATGTAACTCCTTTTCAAGGCAATTTCAAGACACAGACATACTTGGAAATGCCAGAATTCTCATAAGATTTAGGGGAATTTTGATCAGCTCTTGTTTCTTTCTCCTGTTTCCTATAATTTATAGCTCCCATCACTGGAAAGATGGTGAGCTGGATAACACAGTGTGCTGTACTGTTACACTCTCCTTCCCTCAGACTAGTCAAAATATGTAAGACACCCAGCAAAAAGGCAGATGATTGATGATGCTGTTTGTTAATTACAGTATATTAATAGCCTTACACAGCAAACCTACATTATGTTAGTGGGCTAAGCCTGCCTGAAGGTATATTTGGAAAGCCAAATAAATAGTTAATCTCAGAGCAGTCAATGTAATTTCAGGGTCCTATTTGAATATGAGGAAGAAGAAGGAATAGAGATGAACTCTGTTTGTTCATCTTTATGATATATTCCATCTGCTGCTTGTATAGATACTCAAAGACCACCTATACCTCTTCTAGTAGTGTTCAGTTTTCATGCCTATTGATGAGGGATATTCAGATACATGCACTTTAGCTGAAGGCACAGATTTAGCCTTGCCCTGCATCTTCCAGCCTTTCTCCAAATGTTGCCTTTTCATAGGTGGAGGGGATTAAAGCTCAGGGAAAATACCAAGCAAAATTCAGCAGACAAAAAAAGGGCAACAATTCATATGTTCATTTCTCAATGTTCTGACCTGAAATCTCAGTTCTGTGGCTTTGCAACTGGATTTTCTGTGTGCCAAGTCCTCTTTGGGAAAACATTTGCTTCTGAAGAAGGTTTGAAATGATAAGGCTGAAAATTGTTAGTGCTTAGGGAACAGGTGGACAGGATAGCACCAGAGAGATAAGAGGAAGAATAGAAGAATAGGCATTCAGAATGAGCAGAGCTAAGGTAAACAATTAGCCTACCAACCCCCAGGCCTAAAAGAACCAAAAGCAGGAAAAAGAAGAAGAAAAAAACCCTCTTTATATAGTAGAACAGTATCAAAAAGAAAATCAATCTCCCTGCTGCAGAACTCCCTAAACACTGGCTGTAAAAAAAACATCAATAGTTGCTCAGCCCCTGGTTTGTTTCAAACCTGTCAATTGTCTCCACATTGCTATTAACCAAGCATGAGTAATCACCAATTCCCTGAGCCCTCCCCAGCACACCAGTGCAGGCAGAGCATGGCACACCAGCTGAGACTAATGGCAGGGCTGCACCACTGGGGACACTTCACATTTACACCNATCAGCACGCTTGGAAAAGGCACTGAGGAGCATGGATGGAGCCCTCCCTGGAGCTTCGTTCACAAAGCCTAGCCACGACGACAACGACGATTCCACCACCTCCTTGGGCAGCCTGGGCCAGTGCCTGAGAACCCTCTGGGGGAAGAAATTCTTCTTAAGACCCAATGTGAACCTCCCCTGGTGCAACTTGAAGCACTTCCTCTAGTCCTACCCCTTATTCCTCAGAAGAGACCAAGCCCCACCTTATTCCCACCTCCTTTCCTCCTACTTCACCTAATCCTCTCTCTTACTTCTTCTCCACAGCCAAAAGCTCCCCAGCAGGACAGACTCCTCTTGCAGGTTCTCTCTCTCCTTTCCAAGCAGTGCCTGATATTGAGCTTGGAGTTGCCTGTGCAAGCTGACAGCCCCTGGGTCCCAGCAGCCACCAGCACTCCTGCCCTTCTTTCCCAGGCTGTTGGGGCTAAGTTAGCCTGCCCACCTGCCTGCCTAATCCTGCACTAGCCAAGATGCAACTCCTGCATCTGCCTGGGTCCTTGGCACCCCAGGGATATCCAGTAGCATAGGGATCTGACAGCAGGGAAAAAAAAAAGAGTACATGTCAGAAAAATAAATGAAACAAGGCATCATAAGCCTATATCCTCAGCTTGCCACTCTTTAGCCAATACCAGACAAGCTTGTTACAACAGGAGTGTGTAACAGCTTGTGTTCTCCTGGCAACAGTGAATTAAATCCAAACAACTCAAGGAGACTCTTCAGGAGAGAATTTAAAGGAGGGAATTGCATTAGCTGAGTGGAGAACAGAGTAAGGTATAAACAAGTACCTCATCAAAGACAAGGTCAGGGTGAGGGCAAGCTCTGGCAATGGGCCATCCATAGCCATAAGCCAGAGGGAGATCCTGGTGGAAGAAAAAGTTCAGGGTCAGCAGTGACAAAGAGATTTCTTGACTGGAGAGAAAAATAAAGCTCTAAAGGTAGGAGAAAACTGAAGCCTAATTAACGGCTCTGCTTGTGGCAAAATTGGTACCAAGATAACACAGCTTAATTATTATCACCATCAGTACAGGAACCCATAGATCTTTAACTTGCTCTCTAGTTGGCACTGCAGCATTTCCACTGGACTGTCTCCCTTTCATCCAGAGTGACACAGCCAAGGTCACAGAACCACAGAACCATTAAGATTGGAAAAGACATTGAAGATCATCAAGTCCAACCATCAACCCAGCACCCCATGCCACTAAACCACGGCCCCAAGGACCACATCTAGATGCTTTTTGAACCCCTCCAGGGATGGTGACTCCAGCACCTCCCTGGGCAGCCTGGGCCAAGACTTTCAGTAAAGAAATTTCTCCTTATATCCAATCTAAACCTCCCCTGGTGCAACTTGAGGCCATTTCCTCTCATCCTCTCACTGCTAACCCTGGAGAAGAGACCTACCCCCAGCTCACTCCAAGCTCCTTGCAGGGAGTTGTAGAGAGAGCTAAGGTCACCCCTGAGCCTCCTCTTCTCCACACTAACCAACCCCAGTGCCCTCAACTGCTCCTCATACTACTTATTCTCCAGATCCTTCACCAGCTTTGTCTTCATGGTGTGAAGCCTGAAGGCCTTACACAGCCCTAGCAGTGGCTTCCCTCTCCTCTGGAAAAGGCAGTGGTGGTGGGAGGATGTGGTCCTTTGCCTCAGAGATGCCATCTGGACATCACTGAACCAAGTCCTGAAATGCTGAGATGAACAAGTGGAGCAGGTTTGCTTGGTTGATTAAGGTCATGCCTGGGATGCGTGCCCTCAATGCATTTTCAGCTTGATTTCAGCTTGATTTCAACTCTCAGCATGCTCAGTGGCCCTATAGATGATAAGTCCTTTTAGAGAGGGAAAAATATTGAATAACAAAATGTCTTGAGCCTAAAGATCTCTACCTTGAGGAGTTAATTCCAACAGGGCCTCTGGTCACTGTCTTTACCTCCCTGTTAAATGAACATTTGCAACTCAGAAGAGAAACATGTCATGACTGCTGGATTTCAGTAGTTTACCCAAGGAGTAGGTACCACTCACTTTCAGTAAAAATAGGGAAATGTGACCCAAAAACTTCTTTAGAAGAGGTTGGGGTAAAGAGGAGTACAGCTCAAAAAGTAGAGAAGTGCAGGCATAAAGTGCAAAGTAGCTTATGGACAATCTGTTCCCTCCCCTCCTTTTTCTCAAGACACTCTAGCTGTTCATCATCTTGGTAGTGTTGATAAGGATTGCCCCTTCAATTCCCATCTTCTGAAAGCCAAGGAGAATTACAACCAGAAACCTTTGGGTAATAGTTCTTCTGGGGGTGGTACTAAGACCTGAATCTGGCCACAGATTGCAGCCTGGTGATGTCTGATCCAAGCCATTAAACCTGCCCCATGTAGTCTATAGATTACAGCTGTGCAAATGGAACCAAATCCTTTTTATGTGCTTTCTTCAAGAACATATTTTTCTGTCCATCTGGGTGTTTGCATGAGCCCATATGTTCTTACTTAACCTCTGAATCTATCAGGTATATGGACTATAAAATCTACAAAAGTTAAGGCCTAATTTAGGCAAGATTGGTCTGGTTTCCCTGAATTTCCTGTACTTTTTAAAACAAACATCAGCTCTGTTACCTGGAGTGCCTGCAGTTGCTAATGTTTCTGAGCAGCTTACAGTGGACGAAATAAAAGGTGTTGTGGAGTTTGGCTATAGAAATTAGCTTCAAATTTAGATCTTGTTTTTATCCTTTAATTATGTGAGACAACAAAATGTGCAGATCACTGGCAATCAGGACCTACCCTGCCTTGCTCTCCTGGCCTGTACAGGATCAGCTTAGATGGCTCTGGAGGGGCCAGCTCCTGGGTTGGGATGCTGAGAGGGGTTGTGGATATCACTGAAAAAAATTCTTCCTTTAACATACATAAAGAAAGGAATGCTGGAACAAAATTCACTAATGGGACCCAACCTGCAGTACTGCATCCAGTTCTGGAGCCCCCAGGACAAGAAAGAGCTGGAGGTGCTGGAAGGTGTCCAGAGCAGAGCCACGAGGATGAGCAGAGGCTGGAGCAGCTCTCCTGTGATGACAGGCTGAGAGAGTTGGGATTATTCAGTCTGGAGAAGAGAAGGCTCCCAGGAGACCTTCTTGTGGCCTTCCAGGATCTGCAGGGGCTACAAGGGAGCTGGGGAAGGACTTGTTAGGCTGTCAGGCAGCAATAGGACTAGGGGAATGGACACAAGCTTGAGGAGGTGACATTTAGTTTGGCTGTTAGGCAGAAGTTGTTGGCCAGGAGGGTGCTGAGCCACTGTGCCAGGTTGCCCAGAGAGGTGGTGGCAGCCCCAGCCCTGGCAGTGTTGCAGGCCAGGCTGGCTGGGGCTGGGAGCAAGCTGCTCTAGTGCCAGCTGTCCCTGCCCAGGGCAGGCACAGGGCTTGGGATAGAGGAGCTTGAAGGTCCCTGCCAACCTTGACAACTCTACGATTAAAGGTGGAATATTTTACCTTCAAAATGGGGAAAGAGACAGGGAGGTGAACTGAGAATAGCATGAACATCAACTCTTTTTTTTCTGATAACAAAGACTGTTTCCCTTATTGTTGAAAACAGTTGAAGGCTGCATACAGCATTGCCTGGTGTTTCCAGCAGGTGAGAGGATGGGAGAACTCTCTGATGGTCTAACTGCTTTCATTGTCTGTATTCAAGCAGGATGTTTAACTGCCAATTTGACCAAGTAAAAATACTCAAATGCCAACCAGAGCCTTTTCTCCCCATCCAGGGAACTTCAGTAGGGGTTGGAATTTTTAGAGGTGAAAAGATGAGAACAGGATTTCCTTGTTTTTCTTGTTTAATTTTCAATGTTCATGATGCATTAAAGTTGTCAATATTGCTGTGAAAATTCCATAAGGTCAAATGCAGAAGAGAAGCCAAATTTTATATAAGGTGCCTGACACCAAAACTTCATCCTGGCTGTCACAGAAGTCATTAGGAACTATGTAAGCTTCTTAAATTCCCAGAAAGGACTGAAATTTTCATGCAGATGCATAGGGCCAAGCTGCTCCTGGCACATACCCAGCATATTTAAAGATGATTTAAAGATTTACATTCTGAGAGGAGATGTAAAAGTCTGAATTCTTGTCACTTCCCAAAAGCAGACCTACCTCTGACTTCTGTAACTGGAAGGTAGTATTAGAGAATTTATTTGTGCCTATGAAATAAGCAGTTTACAGAATACCATCTCACAGAGAGTTGAAGGCATTGCACTTGCAATCACTTCCCAAAATTTTGGCACTATCTCTAAATATAATTTCTTGCCAATCTTTGGGAAATAAGCATGTAAAGAATGACTTAGGAGTTACCTGCTCAGGTGTGTAATGAACAGCAGATGGTACCCATCTTTGTCAATCCAAGGAGGGCAGTAGTTAACTCCTGGAAATGGAGTTCAGCTAGAGAAGAATTACTGTACATTGAGAATCATAGAATAGAACCATTCTGCTTGGAAAAGCCCTCTGAGATCTTCCAGTCCAACCATCAACCCAACACTGCCATTCTCACCACTAAACCATGGCCCCAAGCACAACAGCTCCATGGTTTTGAGCTTTTCCAGGGATGGTGATTTCACCTCCTCCCTGGGCAGCCTAGGCCAGTGCCTGAGAACCCTCTGGGGGAAGAAATTCTTCCTAATATCCAATCTGAACCTCCCCTGGTGCAACTTGAAGCCATTTCCTCTTGTCCTATCACTTGTTACCCAGGAGAAGAGACCAAGGCAACCTTAACAGAAGGTGCTGTCATAAACAAGATCAAGAAAATTCCCTCCTAAAGACTGATCACATTTTAAACAACACAGTCAAATATGTAAGTATCACACTGGTTATTCAGGACTTAAAATTATTTCAAATTTCCCTTTTACTAATGTAACTAGCATCTCTACTTGCCACTTCTCAGAGGTTGGAGGTTCCTGTATTAGAAGAAGGGTCCAAACAGGTCAAGGCAAGATCCTAACTGGGATTGTGATCATTCCAGTTTGGGCATTACAGCACTAAAACACAGCACCATTTGGATAGCTCAAAGTGCCAGTATTAGGCTTTCCAGCTCATCAGGTGAAATACACCTCTGACACAATAGTCACATATTCTAACATTTCGGCTGCAAACTCTCTCTGCAACAACAGGGCAAGGTACAGCGTAAAGAATTCAGTTTGGGGACCTTCAGTCCAAGAAGGACACAGAGGCATTGGAGTGTGTCCAGAGAAGGGCAAGGAGGCTAGGGAGGGCTCTGGAGCACAAGTGTGCTGAGGAGCAGCTGAGGGCACTGGGGTTGGGTAGTGTGGAGAAGAGGAGGCTCAGGGGAGACCTTAGCTCTCTCTACAGCTCCCTGCGAGGAGGTTGCAGGGAGATGGGGGTAGGTCTCTTCTTCATGGTTAACAGTGAGAGGATGAGAGGAAATGGCCTTAAATTGCACCAGGGGAGGTTTAGATTAGATCTAATCGAAAAGATTTCTTTACTGAAATTGTTGTTAAGTCTTGGCCCAGGCTGCCCAGGGAGGTGCTGGAGTCACCATCACTGGAGGGGTTAAGGAAATGTCTAGATGTAGTACTTAGGGCCATGGTATGGTAGTGCTAGGCATGGTTGGATTTGATGAGCTTAGAGGTCTCTTCCAACCTTACTGATTCTGTGGTTCTGTGAACCCACAGTTACTACTTATGGGAAAGAGCCAGTGCAGGGATCCTGAGCTGCCTCTGAGGGGATGCACTTGGGAACCTGAATGTCAAGCTCTGTCACTTAGCTCCTGTCTTAGAAGAATCTATTCCTCATTTTCATAGAATCATAGAATCCTAGAATGGGCAGGTTGGAAGGGACCCTAAAGATCATCTAGTTCCAACCTCCCCACACTGAGCAGGGATGCCAATCACTAGCCCAGGTCACCCAGGGCTGCATCCAGTTTTGATACTTCCATTTTCAACTCTGAAAAATCAAGGAATGGGATAAAATCCTAGGATGTTGCATAGTATGGAGAGTGTGAGTAAGAAATGAGAACTAACTCTTGATTATTTATTGCCCAAATTGCATATATTTTTTTAAAAGGTGGCCCAAGTGTTTTTAGATGTATAATACAATAAACAAAGCTGCATTGGCAACAGGATACCTGCTATGACCCATGAAAGTTTCCTTTTTCTAACTCCTGTGATTCCAGAGGTGCACATACACAACCTGCAACTTACACTTTAATTATAACGGAGAGAAGCCATTAATTCCAAAGTGACTGCCATGACTTAAATCAGAGTAGAGGGTGCATTGTTTAAGGTGTCAAAGGATTTCTAACTAAGGTCCTGCTCATCCTAACTTGATGATCTTGCAGGTCTCTTCCAATCTTAATGATTCTGTGATAGAGTAGAACTCATTCCTTGATTAAAGCATTCATGTTGATCCATTAGAAAGAAGTTCCTCCCCACGAGGGTGGTGGAACACTGGCCCAGGTTGCCCAGGGAGGTGGTTGAGTTCCCATCCCTGGAGGCATTCCAGGTGAGGCTTGCCAGGGCTCTGGGCAAGCTGCTCTAGTTGGGGATGTCCCTGCCCACTGCAGGGGGGTTGGACTAGATGAGCTCCAGAGGTCCCTTCCAACCCAAACCATTCTAGGATTCTAGGATTCTATGTTGTTGTGCTCTGTGAATAGCTTCAGAACAGAGCAGCCACAAGCTCTAGAAGCATTATAAAATCCTTTACAAATTGCCTAGACCTTTTCCTCCTCTCATGGTAGGAAGGGAGAGCAGAGCTGTTCCACTCAGTGTTAGTCCTGCCCCAACAGGAGGTATGACCTTCTGTGCATAACAACTGTGTGAGAACAATATTGCACATCCAAACTTATCAAAGGAGAACAGGAAACAATCAGTATAATATAAGCTTTGGCCTTAATATTTCCCTGTTATGGCAATACATAAAAAGAAAACCTTAAAATACCAGTTTAAAATAGTTTAAAAGTGCCTCATAAAATTAACAGTCCTACCAAGTGTTTATGGCATCAAACCTCAGCTTTAATAACATTGTGGTTAAAGGAGGCTGTGTACTTAGGATATTATTTACAGAAAGAAAAGAGCAGTTCTAGTTTTATGAGAAAGGTGTTTTTTCTTGTTCAGGACAGCAGCTGATTATCTTCCCATAATTTTGGGGTTGTGTCAGATAATGAGAGAGGCCTGGTGCTAAACTTGCTAAAGTCCTGAGATCATTTGCATTTGTTTTGTAACTGCATTTCTATGCAAATATACAGCATTTGGCTTAACATTAGCAGTTTTAAATCCACTAAGTAGAGACATTTTCTCAGACTTTGTCAGAGGGAAAGGATTAGAAGATTTAAGCTTGACTGAATTGCTGCTGGAGTATAACTCATTTGAAAGAGTTTTAGAAGTCACCATTTATTTTTTTCCTGAAGTTTCCCTGCTACTGAAAATAAAAAAAACACATCTATTTTGTGTACGTTGTGAGTTGTAGAAATGTTTCCCTTCTTTTATTTCCTTAATTATTTCCAGGTAATCATGTCTTTTTACATTATAATAGCTAAGCATTATTCTGTTCACACCTATACCTTAGTCAACTAGATTCTCTTCCAGAGGAGAGAGGGAGGGGAGGG
>VWZO01018839.1:452-68693 GCA_013396975.1 Bucco capensis | reverse complement strand
CTGCCAGGGTCTGGCCCTGCCATGGCCGCTTTGAAGTGGAGCTGTTGCCGCTGACAGCCTTGACAGGCTGGGGAAGGGGGCGTGGCATGCAGTGGGCACAGGATGGGGCCCCAGGGGTTGGTCTCTGGCTGGTAGTAGGGCTCCAGCTGTCCTGCATGGCCCCCAGCCACTGTGCTGTGGCTGCAAGGAGCATTGGGGTGCCAAGACAGGGTGCAGCACTGTGCACCTGGGGACACACTGGGGATACTTCCCGGTCCTGGCCTGGGAGCAAAGTGCAGAGCTGGACCAGGGGCAGCACTGGGGCATGGCTACCATCGTGTGATGGTGATGGGCATGCTGACTGTGTGGGGCTGGCTATAGAGGCCTCAAGCATGTCCTGTCTCATGGGACCAGGAGCAGGGCCTCTGGGCAATCAGCCCAAGCTGGGGGCAAGCAGAGGCCTGCGGGATCTGTCTGTGGGACAAGTCAGAGCCTCCTCACTCCAGGGACAGTGGAGGGACAAAGGCAGCTCTGGCAGCAGTTGTGCATGCAATGCCCACCCCTACTGCCAGGCAACCTAAAAATAGCCCCTCGGGGCTCAGCAGATGGAGCAGAAGGGCCAGAGTCCTATCAGTCCAGGCACTCTGCCAGCCCCTTGTACAGTCCAGGGAGTGCAGCAGTGACACAAAGCACTTTGGGGCTGCCCCAAACCACACTGCCTCTGCTCCTACTGCCTGGGATCCTGTCAGTGATGCCAGCCCACCTCCACCTGCAGAGGCTGGGAGCCATGGTGTGTTGTGGCATGTCATGGCAGTACATGGAGCAGCCTGTTCCCTCTGTGTGGAAACCAGCAGGGTCTGTCCCTACTCTGGTTGAAACTAGAAAGCCCACATGTAACCTTCATGGGGGGAGGGGGCTGGCAGCCCCCCATGCGCTCTGGAGATGCCAGGGGCTGCAGGCATCACAGGCGGGGCTAGGGTTTGTGTGGGAATGGGGAGCACTGTGGGGCAGGTCCAGGCTGTCTGTGTCCTGCCTGCCTCTGGGCAAGGCTTGCTCCTGCATAGTATGGCTGACAGAAGGTGGGAGCCCATTATGGGGTAAAGATGTCCTCCCAAAGTACACTCCTTGACACACACCCTGGTCCTGCAGACAGTAGGTCCATGGCTTGTGCGGCACCTGGAGCCCAGGACCGAAGGTCTAGCACCTGGGCTGAGTTGGTGCAGCCAGAGAAGAGACATCCCTGGGGCAGCACCCTAGACAGATGTGCAGAGTCTGAGGTGGCAGGGACAGCTGGCCTCTCTTGGCTTCTCAGCCCCTTGCTTTAGTGTGGGAAAGCAAACTTCATCTTCTGGCAGGTGCAGCGTTACCACGGAAACTGGCAGGGAGATGCCAGGTGGGCAAGCAAGCCTTGACATGGGCACAGGAAGGAGCTGGGATGCAGGGCCTAGGTTTTGGGGCAACTGGAAGCATGCTTGGGTGTGTGAGCACATGCATGTGCACCTAGGTGTGTGTCAGGGGGTGCAGGCAGATATGGACATATGACAGCATGCAGAAATGCCTGTGTCTGTGTGCACTTGTGTATGTGCATGGGAGTGTTTACCCTCCTCCAAGCTGAGGGAGGTCCGTTGGCTCTGTGGGGCTGTCTGGGGAGGGTGTACTCCAGTGCTCTGGAGTATTGGTTAGCAGAGCTGCTCTGAACCATGAGGGTGACAAGTTCCTCCCAAAAGCTATGGAATTTGTAGCTTTATGTTTATGGAGGGCATGAGCCCTCTGACTCAAGTTCCTCCCTGTATATGTCTTTTGGTCCCTTGTTCACAAACCCTGCCACACTCCAGAGTATAGAAGCTTCCCACCAGCCACACCTGGGCTGGTGCTCAGGGCAGGGAGCGGGAGTCAGAAAAAGCTGTCCCTGTTTTGCTAGGGTCCCTGTGCTACAGGCAGCCGGTTGTGCTGTGTTAGCAGCCAGAGTAGATGTGCTGGCAGGGCCCTGCACTGCCTTCAGCACAGCCCAGGTGTTGAGGCAAGGGCTGGCTGCATCCCTCCCTCCTATCATGGCTCCAGCTGAAAGGATCCCCTGCTTGGCATTTCATGAGAACCTGTTCCCTCCGTTTGGCGTTTCTCCTGCTCTAATTGAGCTGTCAATGGGCAGAGATAACACGGAATTGGTTAGCTCTCCTCTTTGATGTTTGCCAGTGTTGTGATCGCAGCACCCACCCCAGAGCACAGCACCAGCAGCAAATCCTTCACAAACAGCTTCAGACGAGGCCCCTGGGCCAGGGCCCCGGTTACCTCCAGCAGCACGCCCTCGGCGGCCAGTTCCTCCCACAGACCTACAGCCGCATCCCTTCGGCAGCCGGGCCCCGGGACCCGCAGTGCAGGTCGGACCCGGCCTCTCTTCGCAGTTCCCCCAGTCCCCGCCGGGGCCAGCTCCGGAGCAGCCGGACGCCGGTGCTGCCGTGCCCAGCAAAAGTGCCGCGTCGTCCAGGATCTCGGTGTTAGTTGTGGAGGGCGCCCATCCCCGCCGCCTCGGGGCGGGCCCTGGCGGCCCGGGCGGCTGCGCACACGGGGCGGCCGGGCCCGCCTCCGCCCCTCGGCACAGCAGCACCACGGACAGCGCCGGCACCCTCGCGCGGCTCGGCACGGCCCGGGTGACAGCGCCGGTTCCACCCACCTCCGCTGTCGCCCCCGGGCCAGCTCAGCCCGGTCCGGCCCGGGCGCCTGTCGCGCCATGGCCACAGAGGTAGGTGTGCGGCGGTGGCAGGGTAGGGACCACCCCGGCAGCGGGCATCTTTGGGTGCCAGGCTGCGGCGGAGACCCCCTGCCCTGCTTTGCCCTGCCCTGGCCGCCGGCACCGGCTGGCGGGCCGCGGGGGAATGGGAACCGCGGCGGGTGGCATGGGGCTGAAGTCTGCGTGGGGTGTTAATGTAGGATTGGGGGTTGGGAGAGGTGCATGGTCTGTGTGCACAGAAAGGCATGTTGGGTGCCTGGTGGGGTAGGGGGGTGCAAGGCACCTTTCTTAGAGGGAGCAGAACGGGTCTGGGATGGTGTGCCCCGAGAGGAGAGATGGTTATGGAGCTGGGGGTCTCTCTCCCAGGTGCCATGGGTGAGACCCAGGATGAGGGCAGACTGTCTGTGGGGCATACTCAAGGGGAAAGGCAAGGACAGGTCTAATACCTGCCTTTGACACAACCTAGCCCCTTCAATCTCCTCTTCAGCCGCTGCAGCTGCCCCACATCCCAGATCTGATGGGGCTGCCAAGAGCACCCATCCCCCATGGGGTGCTTGGGCTGGTGGTGTTGGGCTGAGCTGAACACCTGCTGCTGGGTCTGAGATCTGTTTTGTGCAGACCCACTGCCCAGGCCCATGCTCCTGCTTAGCTCACTTCCCTCCTCCTGCCTGGAAGCTGCTGGAGTGGCTGTGTGCTGGGGCACTGCTGAGGACAGGGGCTTGGCCTCTCCCCAGGCCATGGCCCAGCAGGGCACATGTACCCACACATGCAGCAGCCAGTGCAGATGAGGCCAGGCAGGAGCCTGGTGCAGGAAGCATGAGCATGGAGGCTGCTGTGGCATCCTCCCTTTGTTGTCATGCTCTCCTTGCCCCGGCCTCACACCTTCGGCACCACCAAGCTCTGCTCACAACATGACACAGCCCACTCTGCAGGCTGCCTACCCTGTGCTGTGTGAGCCTGCAGCCCCTGATGCTAGATGAATGGCACTGCTCCTCAGAACCTCAACCCCCATCAGGGATGCCTGGCACCCCCCAGCTGCAGCCCTCCCCTGACTCACCTTGCTGCCCTCCAGGTGCACAGCCTGCAGGAGCTGCGGCGCAGCGCATCCCTGGCCACCAAGGTCTTCGTGCAGCGGGATTATAGTGATGGGACCACATGCCAATTCCAGACAAAGTTCCCCCCTGAGCTGGAGAGCCGGGTATGGAGCCTGGCAGGTGGACAGGGTGGGGAATGCCCTATGTTGGTGCCCTATGAGGGTTCAGGGGGGAGGGGTGTCTGAAGCCATAGTGCCCCATATGGCCCTCGGCCAGCCAATGATGCTGGGTGCATGCAATCAGAAATGCCTTGCCTGGTCTACAAGATCTTGGGTGCTCTTGGGGACTAGGAGGCTCTGGCAAAGAGCTGCAGGCATGGGTAGGAGATGGACAGGGACCAGGGTTTTGAGACATCAGCTGGGAAGGGAGGAGGGGGATAAGTGCTCCCCAAGTCCCCACCAGGGATGTGGGCAGGGCAGTGCAGAGGGTCAGCCTCTGGCAAGATTCCTCTTCATGCCAGTTTCTGCTCTAGATTGAGCGGCAGCTATTCGAGGAAACTGTGAAAACCCTCAACAGCTTCTACTCTGAGGCAGAGAAGATTGGGGGCAGCTCATACCTGGAGGGGTGCTTGGCCTGCGCGACTGCCTATTTCATCTTCCTCTGCATGGAGACACACTATGAGAAGGTGCTGAGGTCCAGGGGAGGGCTCAAGGCACAGGGAGGATGCAGCATTGCTGGCAGGCATTGAGTATCCTTCCTTGTGCTGGCAGGTCCTGAAGAAGATCTCCAAGTACATCCAGGAGCAGAATGAGAAGATCTATGCACCACGGGGGCTTCTGCTTACTGACCCCCTGGAGCGTGGCATGAGGGTTGTATCCTCTTGGCAGGGGGGTCCTGAGGCGATAACAAGGGCAAGGGGGTGGGGGAATGTTGGGAGTGGGTGCTGGGCAATTGGGCTAGCCCATTTAACTGATGATCCTTAGCAGGGCCCAGATTGAGATCTCCATCTATGAGGACCGGTGCAGCAGCGGCAGCTCTAGCANGGGAGGCTAGGGCTGCCCAGTGGGGCTCCCCACCTGCCTCTGCTCTGTGCCCCCTGCAGTGGTGCTGCCCCTGCTCAGACCCACTGTGGGCAGAGGCTGGTGCTGGGGTGTCCCAGGTGCTTCCAACTGAGCCAAAATTGCACCAAGGGGCTCCCACAGCCTTCTGGGTGCTCAGAGCTGCTGTTCATGCCACAGGTAAAGGAGCTTGCCCTGCCCATGGGCAGCCCCAGCTGGCAGCACCCTGTGTGCCATGCATAAAGGAGCAGCAGGACTGGCAAAGCCCTGGGCAGTACTAAGGGAGGATACACACACCTATCCCCATGCTCACAGGCATTGCCACTCCTTTCTGCACCCCGCCTGCATCCCAGGATGTCCCGCTCTTGGTGCTGCAGGCTGGGCTCATTTGCTGCATGCCCCCTGCCCAAGGTGCCTGGCAGAGCCTGATGTTGTTCCATCTGCATGACCTTGCATTTGCCTCAGCCCTGCCCCATGCACTGCCTGTTGCTCCCCAGCCCTGGACAAATGTCCTCATCCATCAGGCAGCATCCTTGCCAGCAGTATTCTCCACTTCCCACAACACTGGACACTTGCTTGTTCTCCCTGCCTGACCTGTTGCCATCCCCATACAGACCCAGAAAATTCCCCAACCCCAAGCCCCATGCTCAGTGTAGGGAGGTACAGTGCTGGGCAGCCTCCTGCCCTTATGCTGGGTTTGTGCATGGTCAAGCATAGTGGAGGCTGAACTGTGGCACGGGTGAACCAAGCTCCATGCCCTGTCCCAGCAGAGCCTGCCCACTCCTAGCTGCCAGCAGCCCCCTACCTGCTCTGCTCCAATGCAGGGAGGGTGCCTTGTTGAGCAGCTCCACTGGGCCCTGTTCTCTCCTGCTGCTGAGCCCTCCCTGCTCATGCATCCTGCATGCATCCACCACTAGCACTCAATTCTCAGTCTGGCCTGTGGTGGGGCCTCCAAGGGACTCCTGGGTGCAGCTGCAAGGTGTGAGGGTTCATGAGCCAGGGTCAGACTAGGGAGAAAAGGAAGGTCCCTGTGACGTCCCTGTGTTGAGAAGAGTCCCTGCCTGGGTGCAGGGCTGAACTGAGCTGGTATTGCTCTGCTGTGGTCCTGGAGGGACAATCATGCCCCGTGGGACTCCCTCTGGCTCAGTTATAGCATGTGTGTGGGGTGGCCCTGGTCCCACTGTTCCCGTTGGGGCCTCCCTGCATGGAGATCTTCCTCAATAAACCCCACGCTTCATCCCTGCACCCTGCCCTGCGTTCTCCTGTGTTGGAGTGTGGAGAGTGCTAATGCTGGGGGGTACAGAGGCAGGCTGAGTGCTTCCCAGCGCACCAGGATACATAGAGCTACACAAGGAGGGTGAACATGGCAGAAATAAAGAGGAGGGATGGGAAAGTGCATGGATGAATGGGGACAGACTCATGTAGCAGTCTTGTGGCCCTGGTGACAGGGACCCACAGGAGAGCCAGTGCAGGAAAGGGTTTATTCAGTTGGCACTGGGTGCAACCATCATGGGGCTTGAGGACAAGCAGGGGGCACCCAGTCGTGCTGAGGCAGGCTAGTTGTGCTGGGAGCACCTGCCTGTGACCAGCGAGAAGCCTTGGTGGCAGTGGCAGTGGAAGGAGCCATGGCTGTTTTGGCAGATATGGTCACAGGGGCTACGCTGTGCCTGGCACGCATCTATGTCTGGAAAAGAAGGGGACAGGGTCAGAGCTGCACCAAGGGGTAAGTGACTCACCTGGCACAGGCAGGGCAGGGTATGGAGGGGGCATGCGAGGTGTCAGGGCCTGGGTGAAGCTGAGACACAAAAGCATCTAAAGTTCCTGCCACCACTTGTCCCCAAGATTGCTGGGTGGCAGATGCCTCCTCACATTATGAACTCCTGCACAGCCACTGTCTGTCCATCCTGCCTCCCGTATTGTGGGTTGGCGAGGACCAGGGCTGTGAGCACAACAGGGCACCCTAGGAAACAGCATCCCTGCTCCCAGGGCAGCATGGCTGTGTTGGGCAGTGGTGGGTGGGTGGGGGGGCGCAAGGGACTGCTGGCCCCACTGCCTGCAGATACTCATCCAAGCACTGGCTGGCAGCAGGATCAAGGGGACTGAAGCCCAGGTAGCAGTGGCAGGTATGTGCCCCAGGGGTGTTTGTGCAGAGCTGGCTGCAGTTGTGCAAGCCCTGGGCGTATTTGATGGTGGGGAAGAGAGTGATACAGGGTTACAGCACATGGGGGGAAGGCAGGACAGCCCTATTGCTGCAGTGTGGGCAGGTTTGCCTGCTGCACCCCAGCCCTTCTGGTGCTGCACATCGCTGTGCTTCCAGGGTTGGGAGCAGGAAAGAGTGGCTGCCAAGGGCCACTATGCACATTCCAGTTAGCTCCTGACTCTAGGGCAGGGAGATCTTGGGTATGCTGGGGGTAGTCCCCATCCCCGAGTTTCCTCCCCAGGGCAGGGTGGGCAGAAGCAAGGGCACAGCCCTGCCCCACACAGCTCAGCAGGCTGGGCTAATAGATAGGATATAGTTTATTGGGTGTGGTTCTCCAAGAGAGGGACTGGAAGACTGAGCAGGGTCTGACTCCAAATAGTGGAGTCAATACATTAAAAAACAGACCAGGAGGGTCCTTCCCCTGCAGGGCTGGGAGGATCCTCATCTGCTGGGCCTGGGGAGAGGGGTACCCATAACCGAGAAGGGGGCAGGCAAAGCACACACGTCGCAGGCCAAACCAGCAGGCACATGGTACAGTATCGAGGCGACGGAGCAAGCGACTGCCCAGGAGGTGCTGGTGTGGCAGGAGCAGGATGTACTGGTGAAGCGGTGCTGCCCCAGGGCTGCTCTCCCAGACACGGTGTGAGGGGCACTGGGGCTCTGTGCCTGTCCCACTGCAGGCTGCCCCAGTAGGGCACAGCCAGCACTTCCAGGGCGGTTTGACATGGAGAGAAAGAGAGAGAGGAAAAATAGACACAGGCAGAGGCCGGCTGATCCTTCCAACAAGGCTGCTCTGGCATGTTAGGGGCAGGGGTTAAAGTGCATAGAGGCAAAGGTAGAGTCCGAGTACTAGAGGGAGGAGGATATGGTGGCGGGACCCAGGCCGGCTCCCAGTAGAGGGGTGTCCCCCAAAAAAGGCCACTTGAGCTGCACAGGGAAGGAGAGAAGGAGCAAGAGAGAAAAAGAGAGAGAAAGAGAGGAGTCAGTGGCAGCTCAGTGGGAGATGCAAGATGAATAGCTATGGAGCCATGGCGGAGATGGCAGGGTAGTGACCTGGCAGGTTGCAGGATGTGGCTAGATCTTTGGCAGGGGTTCAACAGCATCCCAGGGCAGTCCTTGGTGCTGCTGACCACCAGCTTGGCCAGGCTGCATGGAATGTGATTGGGGACTCCCTGCCATCACTCACCCACGCAAGCCGTGCCATCCTCATTGGGCTCAAAGCCCCGGCTGCAGCGTTTGTTGCTGCGGCAGCGGTACCCGCCATAGGTGTTGATGCAGACAGGCTTGTCCCGGGGGCAGACAAAAGGGAACTCAGTGCACTCGTTCATGTCTGCAAGCAGAGGGGCCTCAGTGTGAAACAGCTGGGCTGGGAGCTTGTGATTGCTGGCCATGGCCCCTCCTGTTCCCTCTGCACATGCTGGATGACCCCCCAGAGGCAGCCACCCGCAAGCCATGCCTCTACCCAGTACGCTTACATGCAGCCACAGCCGCTCTGCCGCATTCCTGCTAACCCTCCACTGCCTGTGGCCCTAGTGCAATGTCTGCCACCTGCCAGCCATGTCTCCTGTCCCTGGCACAGCACTCTCCCCCCTCTCTATGATACCACAGTCCCACTGTAGACTCATGCTGTTGCTCTCATTTTCAGGCCACGTTCCAGGCAGGCAACCACACCCTGTATGGAGCCCTGCCTGCATGCTTAGCTGCCTTCCCAGCTGCCACCTCCCCACAGCATGGCACTGCCCTTGTGCCCCCCACCATGGGACTGTGCCACAGCATCTCAGGTGCAGTCACGACTGGGTTCCTAGCAGCTACTCACCAACACAGCGTCCATTCTTATGCTGGTAGAACCCCTGCCCGCACTACATTTGGGGAGAAGCAGAGACCACCAGATGGGGAGGAATTAGCCCTGGGTGGCCACAGAGCTGGCAGAAGCCAGCCCCTCATTCTTGTCCCCAAGGTCCTTTGCCCTGCACCCACACCTGGCCCTCACCTCCAGTGGGGCAGGCATGAGCGGCTCCTCCACATCCAGAGGGTAGGGGACCTCCAGGACAGAGTTGGTCTCAGTGCTGGCTACCGCTCGTGCCACGACGCGGCCATCTGGCCAGGTCACCTCCAGGCTACTGGCTTCGTCGTGTCCTGCAGGCGGGCAGCCCATCAGAGGGGGGGTTCTCCAGGTTGGGCAGGGGCTGAAAGGAGTCCAGGGGGGTGTGGTAGAATGGAGGGACAAAGCCTCCTCTTGCTCTCTGAGCCAGGCCCCAGGTGCCCGGTGCTGAGAGTCCACGCTGTCAGCTCCAGGATGTAGCCTGAGGGGTGCACATGGGGATGATGGGATATTCAGCCAGCAGGCAAGGACACCATGGCAGGGTTGGCTGCCAGTTGTGCTGGGCCAGGGCAGATTTAATGGGCAGGGAAAACCTTGGTGCCTGGGCAAAGCAGCAGTTTGGAGGGGGGTAAGGGGGCAGCTGCCCCTTGCAGCAGGGCTGCAGTCACTGGGCATCCTGCTCACAGCCTCCCTGGCAGCCCATCGTCTCCCAGGGTGATGGGCATGGATGACTACTGTGCTGCAGAGCACCAGGGAAGCAGACATGGCTCCTGCCCAGGTGCTGAGGAAGGCTGAGGGTGGAAATAGTCTATTGCCCTTCCTGGCTCACCCAATCCAAAGTGCGCCACAGGCTCCATCTCACAGAGGTACCCTGATCCGCCGTCAATGATGCGCAGGTGGGCCCCACTGCGCCGTGTGAACAGCACCACTTTGGCCCCTCTTGCAAAGGCCCCGAAGCGGGTGCGTGGGATGATGCGCAACCAGTTGTTTCTGGCACCCTGCAAGGAAGGAGGGAGCAGGGAGACTGAGCAAGGGGATATGGAAGGGATGAGGATAACACGAAGATTCCCTGCTTGACTCACCTGGGTGCCCTTGAAGATGGAGATTGGCTGTGCCATGGACTCACCATGGGACAGAACAAGGTCCAGCATCCCATCACCATCAAAATCTGTCACTGCACCCCCTGCAAGGACAGGATAATGTCATGGCTGTGTCCTGACCCCATGTCTCCTAGCACAACATCCTGCTGCCAATGTGGGCTCCCACAGGCAGCAGTAGCACTCCCAGCAATGCAGGGGCAATAAAGAATATAAGGTGACTCCAGTACAGAAGTAAGGGTCTCTATATGGGTGGCACACAGCAAGCAGGTGGGTTAGGTTCCAGGAGAGGTAGGCCCTGGGGAGCTATGGGTCACAGGAGGTTGCCTGGCCCCATCCCAAAGGCAGAGTCTGGCTTTGAACAGTGGATACCCAGGAAGGAGTCCCCCAAGAGCACAGTCCTGGGGAACAACTGAAGATGGCACCGTTAGTTGGGTATGCATGGAGGGAGAAAACATGGGGTTGATCCCTGGTGATGGGGTCTCCAGGATGCTGGTGGGAAGCAGGTAGGTGACTCAGCCAGGCATGCAGCATCACCAGACATAGAGGGTATCAGGAAATGCTCTAGCACAGCCTCAGCATGGGCCCCCACTGCCATGGCTGGGCAGACCTACCCGTGCCCCGTCCCTCAGGCTCCAATGCATCCCCTGGGTTCAATTCTTCCACAATAGGGTCTGAGTGCTCCCTGCGGATCAGCCTGCAGAGTAGAGACAGGGCATTAGTACCAGCCCCCCTGCAGTCTCCAGTACCTTCCTGGAAAATGCCTATCCTCTCTCACAGCAGCATGGAAGAGAGGTGATAGACCTGGTGGCCATGCAGAGTGGATGTAAGACAGTACTAGCCCCTGCCTTTTAGCACCTCATGTCCCCACTCTGCGGGGGTGACAGGGATATCATGACAGTCTGGTTCTTGTGGGCCTGAGCAGCAGAGCAGCAACACCCTCTCCAAATACTGCTGCATCCCTCTGGGGTGGGAGATGATCCCCCTGGGGCTTCCAACCATGCCACTGTCCTCCATCCCCTCATAGGTGCCAGCACTGGGTGGACAACCAGCTCCCACTACAACATGTGCCAGATGAGGAGATGCCACACAACAATAGTGAGGAATTGACCCCCACAATTGACAGGAGCCACAAACAAGTTTCCGCATGGCTGCTTATCAGTGGTGCCAGAGACCCTGGGGGCTGCTACAGGCACAATCAGCAGCGGCTGGTAATGACACTGGGAAGGGGTAAGTCACGGCGCCTTTTATTAGCTAAGCCTGAGCAGTGGCACTGCTGGAGAGCAACCTCATGAGCCTGGCTGTGCTACGAGGGCTGCAGACTACCCAAGCCCCTTGGTACCTGCTGGGCTCCTACCGGAAGAGGCGATTGGCAGAGGAGCTGCGGTAAGCAATGTTGTTGAAGAAAACCTCCAGCTCCTGGTCATTGTCAAAGTCAGCTGCAATGACGGTGCGGACGGGGGATGGCATGGAGAACTTGGGGGTGGCGATGTCCTGTGTGAGGGATTGCCGTGGGGTAACAATGGGTGTGGGAAATGGGACACCGGGTCCTGCTTTGGTGCTTCAGGTCCCCTCCTCACTGGGAATTGGGGCTCAAAGCTAAATCAGGGTGAAGCCATTCCCCCCAACCAAGGAGGCTTAGTTGCAAAGCTGGCAGTGGGGTGTCCCAGCCATAGCCCTCACCCGGAATCGGACATGCCCAGGAGTCCCACTCTGCAAGTAGAGGCGGTGTGGCCCATTCCAGTTGCCATAGACGATGTCCACCCGGCCATCACGGTTGAAGTCAGCCAGTGCCACGCCACGTCCGTGCTGGTAGGGATCATCCAGCCCTGGGGAACCACAAAGGGACGGGGGAGACGGGACCCCCTCCCTGCCTCTGTCTCCCTGGGATGCCTCCTGGGATATGCCCCATAGACCCTAGGTGGGTATTCCCTGTGCAGGGCTGCAATCCTGTGCTGATGGATGTCCTGGTGCACCTCAGCCACCCATGAGGCTCTGGGTTCCCATGGCTATCCCTCCACTCTGCACTTAACCGGCCCGTGCAAGCAGGGGCAGACAGGGCCAGCCCTGCCTTGAAGTCCCTTGATGCCTGGGTGCTGCCCCTGGCTCCCCCTACTCACCTACAGCAGCTGCCACATCCCGGTATGTCCCGTCTCCCCAGTTGTGGAAGAGGAAATTTGGGCTGTTCTCATTACCGCAGAATATGTCAGAGGCGCTGTCACTCAGGATGGGGCCTACAGCCACCCCACGGCCCCCTGGGGACAGCAGCCTGCGATGAAGGGACTGCCGACACCCTGCCTCAGGGGAGATTGTGCCCCCCATGCCTCCTCGATGCTGCCCACCCGGTGCTTCTAGGATGCCTGGTGTCCCCTCCTCACCCACCTCCTGCCCTCAGTCCCTCTCAGCAGGAGCTAATTCTCCTGGCAGCCGTTTGTGTCACTTCCAACCTGCCATCGCCATGGTGACAACACTCCCAATTAGTGACAATTTACCGCTGGGGAGATGGGGCACGGCAGCCGTCCCCGCGGTGGGGGGGTCGCGTGGGGCGCAGGCTAGAGCGCTCCTCGCTGCCTGCACGTGTGCCCACGTCCCCGTGCCACCCTGCTTGCCCTGCAGATACTGCGGGCTCCGGAGGGATCAGCTCAGGTGATGGTGGGCACGGTGGTCCCACCAAGGGAACATGCCCATGGCCCTGGTCCCTTCCACGGGTCATGGGACTGCCACTAGATGGGGCAGTCACGCAGCCTAACGCCAGTACAGGCCACTGCCTGCCCTGCCCACAACTGGCACAGCCCTGCCCGCAACTGGTACTGCCCTGCCCGCAAGGGCTCCCTCGCTCGCCGCGCTTAGCAGTGCCCCGTTCCCTCCGCAGGGCCGCGGCAGTCAGGTACCTGTGTACTTGCTGACGCCAACCTGGGCGGCCACATCCACCAGCACCACGACGCCACGGGCAGGGTCACTGGCAGCCACGTCCATTTCAATCAGAGCATGGGGGCCCACGTTGCCGCTGGCGTAGTTGGCGACATAGATGGAGTACCTGCCGGACCCCTGTGGCCGGTGGTGCCTTTTTAGCACTCGCCCAAAACCTCACTTGCCCAAAACTCATCTCCATGGGGACCACAGGATTCCTGCTTTGGAGCAGGGTGCTCTCATGGCTCCATGGGACCAGGCGTGGCTACCATGCACTGAGAAAGAGCTCTGCAAAACCCATGGTGAAAAACACCTTGGAAGTAGGGATATGCCCCATTGCTTTCAGGAGCTCTGTGATCCCCAGACTCATGGTGCTACAACAGGGCACTCTGCCCCATCCCAGCATCCTTGGTGTGCCAGGTCCCTCCCATCCCCACCGCGTCCCTTGTCCTGTGCAGCAGCTGGACCCTGATTTAGTGATAATCGTTGGGAAACAAACCACTGGAGGAGGAGGAAGAAGAAAGAGCAGGTGACAGGAACATAAATCACCTCGACAGGCATGTTTATCAGCTGGCAGCAACCGTGTGGACAGGCACTTGCAGTCCCCACAGCTGGAGGGGCTGCCAGCTCTGACAGTCACAGGTTGCTTGAGGTTTACCCCTTGCCTCATTGAGGGATAGCATCGGGCTGGTGCCCAGGTGAGGGAAGAGGTCCCCTGGGACTCCATAGATGAGGGCTGGAGGGGCAGGGAAGGTGAGAAGGTTATGGACATTCCCCGTGCCTGCCATGCCCTGACTGCTCACCGTCCGATCAACACAGGCAACAGAGCGCCCAGCAAAGCGGCTAGCCACGTCCCGGTTCACCTCGTCGCTCAGAAGGTCCTCCCAGCGCCCATTGCGGAGCTTGAAGAGTTTGTCTGTGTAGGTGGCCATGCCTAAGGGGATGTGGGGGGCACAGGTCAGGGGTCTGTAGCATCCCACCTCCTCCCGAGGAGGATGCCTTGTGGCAAGAACAGGCTATGGAAGAGACACTCCTTTTTCCCAGAGCATCACAGAACTCTGCTCTGTGCCCCTAACAGTGCCACAGGGCTGGGCTGCCCCTGAAAGCACCCCCATGACCCTTAAGGGCCACCAGGAGACATGCAGAAGAATCAACTCATTAAAGTAAAATGTGTCCCAATGGGGAACAGCCCTCTAGATCACCCCTGGGATGGTTAAAAAAATCAATTCAGTGCCAGGCACAGGCAGCAAACAATACTGCCTGTGACAGCACCAATGGCAGCACCTGATTTAGAGACACTTGTGCCGGTGGCCACTGCCAGCCTGGGTAATTAGGAGCATCAGGAAGATAGATCCGCTGCCTGGAGGTCAGGCCTGTGAGACAGGGACACAGGGCAGAGCTGGGCTGGAGGACCAATCCAGAGAGCTCCAGGGATGCCTGGTGCTGAGCTGGGGTATATGTGGGTCTCCTCCCCACAACAGATATCCCAGGAGCTGAGACAGTACCAGCAGGGCAGGATTAGACCCAGCTTGGTCCAGTGGGCAGAGGGGAGCCATGACACAGAGGGCCACAGCTGCTGCAGGACACAGCTGGGATCTGCAGCGTGGGGTTCTCGTGGCGAAGCAACCCTAGGGGTGCTGAGGAAGCTGCCATCCCACTTGGGGTATTGCTGGGAGGGCAGTGGGTGGCTGGAAGTGCTGACATGGCGGTTGGCTGGGCTCAGCGTCCCACCTGCACTGCCATCAATCAATGGAGCCATTCAACTGAGAAATTAACTCCAGCCCGCGCACATCCCTCACATGCCAAAGGTCACAGGTGACTGTGCAGGGAGCTCCCCCCACACCCAGGGCTTGGGGCATGGCTGCCAGCAAGGCTCACCAGAGAAGGCGTTGTTAGTGTTGAGGAAGTAGATCTCCTCACGGCCATCCCCATCAATGTCACAGGCTGTCACGCCTATGGCATTGCCTTGCCGGTCCCGCAGTGCATAGTATGGGGAATCCTGCTTGTCCTCTGCCACATTCACCAGCTGCCCTCGTGCCTTGTTGTACTTGAGCACGAGGTTGGGACCATTGTACCTGTGGGTGTGAGCAGAGGTGAAGGCTCCCCAACCCTAGGGGACAGGATGAAAGCATCTGTCCCATCCCTGGGGGTACACCCAGGTGTGACTGTTTTTTCCGCATGATGGGTACAGCAAGAGACCTGAGTAATATGTGGAGGCCAAGGATATAGGGCTGTCCTCAGCATCTAAATGTGGGGCTGGCTCCTGGCTTCCAATGGGGAAGGCTCAGCCTAGACCTGTTCCAGCACATCAGGCATCCTGTATCTACCTGGCCAGGGTACCCCAAGGCAATGCCAGGGCAGAGGTTGGGTGGCCAGCAGGGCAGGATAGAGTGCAGGTCTCTGCTTGCAGTCCTTTCCCAGGGCAGGGAAACCAGCATGCAAGGCAAATCGCCTCGGCATTCTGTGCCCCACAGGCTCCCCGCCTGTTCCTGTCCCAGGCACTAGTAAACAAGTTATACAACAGGCACTGGGGCTGCTTACAAAACCATGGCTGGTTTCTTGGCTCTGCACAGCTGGGAGTGGTGTCCTGGGCTGCTGTGGGGGTCCCCAGTGCTTCCTGTGGTCTGCTGCCCCAGCATGCTGCTGAGTGGTGGCAGGGCCAGTCTTTGCCTGCCACTGTGGTGCCCTGGCTCCTGCAGCCCCTACCCCTAAATGGGCTCTGTGAGAGTGAGGGGTTCCCTTTAACTGAGCACACCTGTGTGTGCAAGCCTTCTTCATGGGCAAGCACAGTGATGTTTACATAGACATGCCGTGCCCAGCCATGCCAGCACACACATGCAGAGCCCATGCCATGATCCCCACTGTCCCTGGCTGGGACCAGACTCTCTGGTAGCAGCTGCTCTTTGTCCAGCCCCGCTCAGGCACTGGCAGTGCAGCGTATGGCTCCCTGCCTCCCCAGCTCCTGTCAGCCCTTCCGAGCTATCACTCCAATAAAGGGCTATAAAAAGCTCCACCCAATTAACCAAATCTCCATAGAACGCTGAGTCCTGTCAGTGGAGATGAACTGGCTCAGGGACACGCTGGCTCTGCACTACAGATTGCACCCCAGCTGTTGGGAAGCTTCCACTGTCCCATAGACGGGGTACCTGGCCCTGAGGCCAGTGTAGGGGCACCTGCATGGCCCTGCAGATGTACCCATCTGGCATCAACACCCTGTGTGGGTGCACAGACATGAGCGGGTGCATGCAGATCCCCACTACCCTTTTGCACAGTTCTCCAGCTGGCCATATGCTCAGGGAGGAACAAGTTGCCCCTGGCCCTGCAGGGCCACCAGGTCCGGCTGTCACCAAGGTGCTGGGCATACCACTCACCCTGCCACCACGATCTCAAAGTCACCATCGGCATCCAGGTCAGTGACAGCCACGCCATAGTTGAGCTGTGTGGGGTTGCTCTCATAGTCAGGTGGAAGGAGGTGGTGGGTGACAGCTGCAAACATGGGCTCACCGCGCTGAGAACCCTCGCTGAGCCAGGCCAGGGACATCAGGCACAGCACCAGCATCCTAGGCACCTGAGAAAGACCTGCAGCCCATCAGGTCCAGGGGGAGACCCTACTCCATGGTGCCAAAGCATCCCTATCACCCTTGCACAGGAGACACTCTCTTTCTGCCCCTTATCACCTATCCCAGTCTCTTCCACCCCACCAGCCCCTCAATCCTTGGGCACTGCCACAGATTTGGCATCACCATGCATGCACTCTCCTGGATGCAGCTCACCTTCAGGGCTTCCTTGGGACAGGATTGTGTCCCAGTGAGTTGGGAGTCAGAGCTGAGCAAAAGCAGGACCTTGAGAGCTGCCTGGAGGCAGCAGGAGGGCTGTATGCTTAGCCCCAGCTCACTTTGCCCCAAGGGGATACTGGCACCCAAGATCCTAACAAGTTATGATGCCAATCACTGCTCCCTGACAGGGCTAGAGGAAGCAGACCATCACTAGGCTGAGGAACTTGTCTCCTGTCTAGCTGGTCTTCCAGTGCTGGGGAAGGCCACGAGGAGAACATGGATATACTGCGCCAGGTGATTACTGTGTGCCTTAGCTTCCCCACACCACTGGCACTCCTTCTCTCAGGGACTCTGCGTGGCAAGCTCCTCCCAGACTGGCTGGGGAAGGTTTCTGCACAGGGATGCGGCCGCAGGAAGGAGATGCTGGAAGGAACGGGAGACTGGGAGGAGAGGCTCAATTAAGCTGGACTGCGGAGAACAGTGTCTGCCAGCACTGCTGGCAAGGCTGCGGAGATTTTGGAGCTGGCTCTGACCTGGCTGTAGCACTGGTGATGAGCAAGGTGGCATTCAGGACAGCTGTCCCTCACCCCAGCCCACGTAATCCCATCCAGAGCCCAGTAGCTGTATGTCTCCAGGCTGTGGACATAAACCCATGCACCAGTGCTTCAGCTGGGAGCAAAACCAGCCTGTCTTGCTCTCACAGACTGGATGGGCACCTGGCCACCAGGATGGAGGACACTTCTCCAAGTGACTGCGCTGTTACCCTGGGTAGAGCTGCCCCTCCAGCCAGGAACAGGCCCCTCAGCACTGGCAGGGAGACAGGGGTGAATGGCCCTACTGCCAGCTGGTCCCTATGCTATGGACCCTGCCAGCAAGCATAGGAAGCTGTGGCAGCTGTGTGGCACCACATGTGCTCAGCTTGGAGAGGGGAAGGAGCTTTAATCCTGGCACACCCACTGAACTGTGGGGAACAGCATTCTACTGCCTCCCCTAGGGATGAGAACAATCTGAGATGTTTTTTGAGGGGCAGCATTCCCGTGTCACCACAAAATTGCTTCCAGGTCTACCTGGATGGGCAAAAAATGGCTGCCCTCCAGCTGCAGAGGAAACCTTGAGCTCCACCACTCAACATACCCACAAGGCCTGCATCCCACTGCATTGGTCCTGCTCTGCTTCCCTCTCCAACCCCATCTGTTCCCTAGGCCCAGCTGCAAGAGCAGATGTGTGCATGTGTATGTTTGTCCAGACCTACTCTGTGCTGCTTTCATTGTCTCCTTGGCCTGACCCACACCCTCCCAAAAAACCCAGATGCAGCACCATGCTCCCCACCACCC
This sequence comes from Bucco capensis, assembly GCA_013396975.1. Taxonomy (NCBI): domain Eukaryota; kingdom Metazoa; phylum Chordata; class Aves; order Piciformes; family Bucconidae; genus Bucco; species Bucco capensis. The sequence goes on along the minus strand of VWZO01018839.1, from coordinate 50,755 downwards.
AGCCAAACTTGGGACACTATGCCCATCACCCTGCCATCCTGTCTGGAGTAGGTCTCCAGGGGCAGGAGTCTGGATCTTTCCCTGATGCAGATGCCCCATGCAAGGCATATGCAATGGGGATAGGGTGTCACTGGGTCATGGAGGGACAAAACAATGCCTGGGTGTCACTCTACAGTGCCAGGCAGTGAGGGAGGGGGAGCCTTTGAAACAAGCCCATTCAGGGCTCACCAAAGCAAGTGTCGGGGAGCCACCCACATGAGCACCCTGCAAATGCAGAGCACTGCTCACTCAGCCCTGGACACTGCCAGGCAATGAGTGGCTGGCCACAGCAAGGGCTGTCCCTGCTCTGACACCCTCTTCCAGCTCCCACTCCCCACAGCTTGGCCCGTTCCCCAGGTGCCCCCCCCCCATCCAGCTGCAGTCAAAATCCCTCCAGGCTGGATGGAGAATTTCCAGGAGGAAACAATATTCCTGATTGGAGACAAAAGGCTTTTCCCAGCAGATCCGGTGCTTGATGCCATGTGGAAGGGATGCACAGCCCAGAGCCAGGCCATTTTGGGAAGGGAGGGAGGCTCAGGCTCTGCATGGCAGACAGGAAAGGCTTCATGGTTCCCAGAATGCTTCTGATAGCACCGAGGCCCCACCATGAAGCTCTGCCTGATATTTGAGGCTACAGGGTCTTGCTTGTACGTACAGCAGAGTTCAGTCTGTCTTGTCTCAGCAGAACCACATCCTAGCTTGTGTTATGTCATTTGGTGGCAAGGTCACCTCAGTAGTTGTGGTCATCCCAGGGTGCCTACTCAGCATGGCTAAGACTGGTGACATGAAGCCAAGCAATGAGGTAGGGGTAGAGGCAGTAGGGGGATGGCAGCAAGGCATGGGGTGTTATGGGGTCCCATGTAGGATACAGCCAGGCAGCGAAGTGACAGGATGTATGCCCCATGACAGGAATGCGGCATGTAGGATTCATCTGTTCCCATGCATGGCTGTGGCTGGCAGTGCCCTGCAGGGAGGGTGGGATGGGGAAGGGAATCATAAGGCAGGCAGTGAGTGGTGCCTGAGATCCCTCACTACAGGTGCTGAGATGCTGTCCCCATAGCTCCTCAGGTACCCACATGTGCATTCCTAGCCCTTGGCCCACATCATGAGGAGGATGGGAGCTGGCTTTCTGTGCAGCCACCCATCTCACATGCCACCATGACACTGCTGTCCACCACACCACACACCCCAGTGATGTCATGCTCTACCACTGCAGTGACATCCCATCCCAGTAAGCAGTCACCACTAGCACTGCTATGACATTCATTGTATGACATCACACAGAAGGGGCCTCATCACACCCCAAAGGCACCCCAGAGCAGTGACAACATGGTTAAATCATAACATCCCATGACATCATGCTGCATGTGCCCCAGTAACTTCATATTCCCATTCCTGCCATTTCCATGGTGCCACAGCTGTCCCTGCTAGGGCAGAGGACAGGTAACAGACATCCTGCAGGCCCAGCAGCCCCTTTTCCACAGCAGCTGAGCTGCCCAGGGATGCCAGAAGTGTCCCCTCCACAGCACCTCAGCCCCAGTCAGGCCAGCCCCCGCAATGCCTCTGCTCCGGCCAAGGCCGCTGAGCCCTGGTCCCACCGCCCCAGTTGCTCACTACTGCTGTGGGCTCAGTGCTGCTCCCTCACACACTCCTCTCACAGCCCCAGAGCTGTGCATGCATCCCATCATGACTGCTTCTGACAGGCCCAAAGTCCCCAGCAGCTGGCTGGCCTGTCCCTGTACCCTCCCATGCAGGACTCCTCAGTGCCTGACCTGGCATGCTGGGGCTCAGCCAGCAGCAGCTAATGCAGTGTGGAGATGAGCAGTCACCTTAGCCTCTGAGCTCAGCCCAGAGGGACATCAGGTCATTGTTGGGCTCAAATCCACCAGAACACAACCAGCCCCTTCTCATGCAGGCAGATTTATAGCTGGACCCCTCTCCCTGCAGCCTCCACAGCCCCACCATGGCCTCGGCCAACACCAAGCAGAAGACCCCCTTGAAAGAGGAGCTCTTTCTTGCTTCTCACCACCCTGATGCCGCTGTCAGGGCTCGCACACTGCCCCGCCACTGCTCCATGCTCCTGAGCCTGATCCCCCCAGACTAGCATCCTTCGATCCCCGTCCTCATCCCATACTTCAAACATCCCACATCCTCTTCACGCTGCGGGGCTGAGCCGCATGCCCGAGGTCCCGCTCCGCCTGCCACCAACTTCTCTCCGGGCCGGTGACCGTGCCAGAGTTGCAAGCCACCCCCTCCCCGTCCCAGGAAACTTCACGGGGCAGCAAACCACCCCCTACTCACGGGCCAGGGGGGTTGCCCGGAGCCCCTGCGGCGGCGGGAGCGCATCCCGCACCACCACCGCCGCCTCGCTGCGCTGCACCGCACCGCCCAGCTCCGGCCCCGTCTCCGGCTCCGCCGCTCCTCAGCTTCCGATGGGGCCGGCCTGGCCGAGCAGCTCCTTATGTAGGGCCGAGCGGCGGTGGCAGCGCCAATGAGCGCGGTAAGGGGCGCCGCTGCCAATGGAGAGCGCGGAGGTGGGGCTGCGCCGCGCTGATTTACCGTCCCCATCGGGGATGCTGCGGGGGGATCCGCTGGGGAGCATCGCCCTGGGCACTGAGCCCACCGGGGCTGGAGGTGGGGAGCAGGGGACGCGCCGAGGTGAGCGGGACGTTGCTTCCAGGGCAGCCAGAGCTCAGGCAGGGGAGCTGGCTTCCCGCAAGCTGGTCCCCGCTCGCAGGAGAGGAGCGGTATCCCTGTGGTCGCCCAGTGGGTACTGCGAGATGGATGGCACTCGGGGCACGGCTAGGTACACCTCCCCACATTATGCAAGGGCAGCTGAGGCAGGGACCTGCCCTGGACTGGGTGCACTGGGGGTTTGCCCCACAGAGCACTGAAGCTGTGCACACCGAGCGGGGAGAGGGACCTGAGCTGGGTAGCCCCTGTACTGCAACACCCAGCCACACCCCGAGGGCTCAGCACCCTCTCTGTGCCATCACCCACCTCCCTGAGTGTGGCTGTGCCCTGGCAGTCAGTCTGAACTGTGAGAAAGGCCCCCTCTCAGGCCATACATGGCACTGAATTTCCCTTGAATGCCCAAGACAGATTGCACTTGGCCTGCAAGCCTGCCTTTTCTGACATATCTTTCTCCTATGTGGTGGCTGTGGGGCTGGCCACAATGTTTTCCACATGTCTCTGGATACAGAAAGGTGACATGGCAGGGACGGGGACAGCACTGGCAGGGCACAAAGCTACCAGGTCATCCCAGCTGAGCAAGTTCCTGAGTGCATCACCACAGAGCCTGGGTCTGTGGCTACCAAGAGAGAAGATAGGAGACATCAGGAGAGACAGGAGTAGGATAGTAGGAGCCTATATATTTCAGGCTGCCTTGAGTGGCTAATCAACTGCCCTGCTAAAACCCTTATTTCTCATTCAAACATTTCTGGCTACAGCTTCTAACTGTTGGACTCAACAATCTTAAAGGTCTTTTCCAACCGAAATGATTCTGACTCTGACTGTTGCTCCTGGTTCTTTTCTCTCTGCTGGATTCAAGAGCTCTCCAGTCCTAGTGATTGTCTTTCACAGGTACCCCTTGACTTCATTTTCAATGACCCCCTCTTGCAATGTGCCTGGCTGAGGACTGGACTTGCTGCCCAGCTGCCTGGTGCAGGGTCCTCATGGCCAGTACAACAGTGTCCAAGCATGGGGAACCCCCTGTGGGGCATTGCCATGGGGCAGGAGCTACCCTTGGTTTCTGCATTTGCCATGGGGAGACTGCAATGCCGAGCAAACCCGCCAGAGCTGGGAGGTTGGTGTGACCATCATAAGTGTGCAGTGCTGCACTCATATGTCCTTCTGCCCCCAGTTATGCATGTGTTCTGCCCACTGGTGGCCCTCCTGGATGCAGGTTTGCACAGACGCATGGGCTCAGGGCAAGCACTCTGTCTGCTGAGTCTCTGCTTTCTCCCAGATTTAGTAATCACCTGGGTAATTACTAGCACAATTCTGCAGGCCAGCTTCCAATGTCCTCCCTGCGACCGGCAGGTACAGAACACAAACACAGGCAGCCAGCTCGAGCATGCCAAGGCTGTGAATGGTGCAGGGCACACCACCTCTCCAGGGTGGCAAACCTGGCGTGCCAGAACACTGGTGCCTGGCCCTGGCCCTGGGCACATGCACACCCACTGGCAGACACAGGCAGGCCTGGCAGCATTCCAGCACAGCCTGCAAATGCACTTGTATGTGCAGGTGTGTACACAGGTGTGCATGCATGGTGTGCACAGCTACACATGCAGCATGGTGTCAGTAGGGATGTGCTCACATCAGAACACTCCACGGGTACATGCATGCTGCATGCATGCAGGGTACCTGTGCCAAGAGGGCTTTGCACACTACAGCTCCCCGCCCATGCTACTGGCACCCAGCAGGGGGATTTTCCACTTGTGGGGCTGCAAGGTGCTCCCCAACACCCACTGTTGGAGCCCCTTGGTGCCCTTCCCATGGGTGCTGCCATCCCACCAGGCTAGGACATTTCTCTGAAGATGGAGAACATCCACTACACACCTTAGCATAACAACTGCCATGGCCATAAGCCACAGCCCTGCCCATGCCTCATGCTGGCCCAGCCTGGCCTAGCCAAACCATCTTCATCCCACCCCTCTGCTTGCATCTGCTCAGGTGGCATGTTGGGGCAAGCACCCTGGGGTAGGACACAGGTCTGTGCAAGGAACTATGGACAGGAGCACAGAGCATCAGTGAAGCAAGCTGGGATGCAGGCGGGGATGTTCACAAGGCGGTGAGGCGTGGGAAGCCTGGCTGCATGGCACACGGGGTGGGGGGGGAGGGGGGGAATGCGCAGGGAATGGTGGTGGCAGCGGTGGGGACAATGCACAGGAAATTAGAGCGAGCAGCAGCCAGACATGCTGTGGGGGGAAGGGAGCCACTGTGCTTCACTGAGAGTTGCATGCAGGCAGACAGAGGCTTTTCTGCTGAGCTGGGGCCATTGTGAGAACCAGCCACCTCACACACCTGGGACTCTCTTTTCCCATCCTTAGAGGTGTTCCAGCTTTCCTTGGCCTTTGCTCCTGGGGTGCTTGCCCCACACATGCTGACCCAGGTCTCCGGGAGTGGGGACGCTCTTGCAGGCAGCATCCTTGGCACCGTGTGTCCCTGTGCCTGGTGGCTTATCTGCCACCCTAGGATCTCCCTGGGGAGAAAGGAGCAGGATGCTGAGGATCAGTCTGCCCCTTGCTTGTATTTGTATTGCCATGAGCACAGGTGGCAGTGCAAAATGCTACAACCAGCCAAGGTGAGCCTGTGGGGTGGCAATGTCAGGTGACCCCTATGGCCCTCACAGGGACAGTACTGCTCTGGGAGAAGGGAGACCCTCAGTAGGACAAGATTCTTCTCAGGATCATCTGGATTTATGCAGCACCCAGTCTGTTCCCTCCAACAAATTCCAGATGGTGCAATACAAACTGGGTACAGGTGAGCTGACCAGTGCTGACTCAAGGCGCTAACCTCCAGGATATTTCACTGGGGCTGTTCCTCTTTCTAGAGCATCATGAAGTCCAAGACACCAGCACACAGCCTGGTGGTGCACAGCACACACACGCACACACACACACACACACACACACACACACACACACACACACACACTGTCAGCACACACACACACACACTGTCAGCACACTCACATGCACCTACAGTCTGGGTGCAGCTGCCCCATCTTCACTCACTGTGCACACATATGGTGTGTGAGCACTAAATGCCCTGCCTAAACGTGTGTGCAGCCCATACACACACACATATCTGCACTCACATATGCATGCAGCAATGTGCATTCATCCCACCGTGCACATTTCCCTGTGCCTGCCTGTGTAGCCAGCCACCTTTGCTGCTTTTTGACACTAGAAGAGGGCATGTGCTGTCATGGCAGCATGATGTGGGATCTCTCAGCCGACAAGCCAACCCTGGGCTCCTGCCTGGCACTGTTTTCCTCTCTAGAGGGGCTCTGCTGGGCCCTCCCTGCTCTGAGCATCTAATTTCCACCCTATTCATAGATAATTTATCCCCAGTCATTCCTGGGCTAATGTTGTCTTTTAGCTGAAATAGCTCTTCTCCTCCCTGGCATTTACCACTCTGATATATTTATAGTGAGTGTCCTGTTCCCCCGCAGCTTGCGCTGTGCTGGGCACGGGCCACTGTCCTCCCATCACAGGTCTCCTGGGCTCCGCCTCCCGTGGCAGCCCTACAACACCTCTGCTCCTCTCTCAGGCTGGCTCCAGCAATCCAGTGGCTCACAGCAATGGACTCTCACACTCAGCTGACTGCTTGCCTCTCCTCCCTGTCATCCCCTCTCTGTCACTATCCCACAGTGCCTGACCTCCTCCCTTGCCTGCATGCCCCTGCCTGCTCTGGTTCTGCACCCTGTGTCAGCCTGCTGCTCCTCAGTGCCTGGACACCTCCCAGCCCGAGGAGCTCCTACTTGTGTGGGATCTGGCAGTGACCTGGGGACTGCCACCCATTCCAGTGGCTCCCCACGAGCTGCTGCCTCCTATCAGCCCTTCCCCAGTCCTCAGCTCCTGCCAGGAAGATCCCTCTCAGGTGCTTGCTGGACACAGAAACCCCTGTAAAGGTGTTATCTTACCACAGAAGCCAAGTCAACCCCAAGGTGTGTTTTATCACATCTTCCAGTCCCCTTCATTGTGGGCTTACCACACCCTCAGCAGAAGCCAAAGGCCCTAGGCACTGCCCAGCCATGGGGGGGTCCCAAGGGCACCCAGCCACTACCTCGGACCCCTGGCCCTGCAGCTTTCTTCCACTCCAGTCCTTGGCTCTGCACAGCCTCCCTGGTCCCCGAACAGACCCTCAGCCACTCCTGTCACCATGCACAGTGCCCCTGGGTCCCCTCTTGGACTCTTCCTGTCGCCGGGACATCATTAGAAATGTTAATTATTAATTATCACTAAAAGCCCTTTTTGCTGCATTGCCGTTCTCTGCCTATCTCTCTGCCCCGTACTGCCTGTAACCGGATCCTCCCGCGCTTGTCTCCCGCCTCGCAGTCCTGTCCCTGCTTTCCTTCAATACCTGCTGAAGTACAGCTTGGGGAAATAAGAGCAGATCCTCATGCCTCTGCAGGACAAGAGTTGGACTCGATGATCCTTGTGGGTCCCTCCCAACCCAGGACATTGTGTGATTCTGCGACACGGCCCCATGGGATCAGCTGGAATTGTCCCTGCTGGGATCCTGGAGCTGTGACTGGCATAAAGATGCACCAATGGCAGCACTCAGCCTGGGAACTGCACTACCTTATGCCAGGAGATGGGATAGGAGACACCCAGCTCGTGCTGTAAGGGAGCCAGGGACCATCAGCTCTTCTTGGCCAGGGACAATGGAGTCCCATGCAAAAGGAGTGCAGGGATGAGGCTCCACTGTTGGAGAGTCTGAGCAGGGTACAGGCACTAGGCTGAGCTCCAGCCCACCTGTGCAACATCCCTGGTGTAGAGTAAACAGGCTGCTGGGAAACCTGGGGCACAGCCAACTGCCGGCTGGGGCTGGCAGAACCCATGAGGCTGGGTGTGCACTTCTGGCAGCCAGCTTCTTTGGAGGAGCTGTGCAGCTGCAGGGAGATGGGTGGATGTCCAACCTGCCCAGCTCAGCCTCCTCTGCCAGGGCTCCTGAAAGTTTTATCAGCTCCAAATGGGTTCTGCTGATGAATCAATTCAAATCATAGTCTATCAAAAGTAGCTGGGTTCCTTCCCACAGGGCAGTGGCTATTACACAATACAGTGGCACTGCCACAGCAAGTGCTGGGCAGCATCAGGCTTCCAGTTGCAGCATCCCTGAGTGCTGTCTGCCAGGCAGAAACCACCTCCTGGCAGCATCTCTGCCTGCCAGAGCTGGCCACAGTACCCTGGTACCTCCTAGGGTCCATGGTAGGGTGGGTCATGATGGAGCAGGCTATGACATGGTGCCAACAGAGGCTACCTTGAGTCAGGATAAAACCTGTATTTCCCCCAGGAGTTCTCTTCTACTTGTTTCCTGCCTCCTGAATGAGCCAGACTATCTGGATTAGCAAGGTCCCCCAACGTTGGGCTGTCACCTGCCACCCCATGCTGCTGCACAGTCCTGATGAGAACACTGGAAAGTGAGAAAATAGCGGGAAGGAGACAACTGACGTTGAAAATTCTGGAAAATAGGCAGTTGGCACAAAGTTAATGGAGAAAGATAGAGTTACCTTTAATTGGAAGCTTCCATACCTTCGAGATCTTGTACATGGATGCAGACCCCCGTCCCAAGGGTTTACACCTTTTATACATTTTATTAGTAATTAACATATTGATATCTATAGCCAACCCTGGCATTAGGTTTTCCAATGGCCCACCCCTGGTGGTCTTCAGCTCGGCCCCTCGGAGAGGGCCCACGTGGGGGTTGGCCCTCTTCTGCTGTTTTGTCTTCAGGCTATCTGCAGGTGGCTTCTTCAAAACATCACGTCCTTGGCGAGGCATGGGAATGTCTGAGATAGTCCCTCAGGAACAGGCCTAGTGGCTGCTAATATGTGAACTATCCAGGAAGCTTCATATAATTCTAAAAGTCCTAAAAATCTACAGAACACACTTAAATCTTTAGGCATCACAACAGTGATAGCTCAGGGAGAGCATTTGAGTGCAGGCTGCTGGAGAGCACAGGGAGGAGAACCCAGGCTGCTACAGAGCACAGGGAGGAGCACCCAGGCTGCTACTGGAGCAGTATTGATTCCTGAAACACAAGCACTGCCTTCGGTGCCTATTCTTTGCAGATGTGCAAGAAAACAGGGAGAAAGAGACCCCACAGCCAACCCACACTCCCAGGGCTGCGGCCCTACTGCCTCCCTGCCCACTAGCCACTGGTAGCACTGTTGCCTGTCTGCACCATCGCTTCTGCACCACTGCTTCCCCACATTATGCAGCACTGTCACAAGACACTGAGTCCCAGGTATTTGAGGCAATAATGCAAAGCAGATCTAATCCACCCCATCCCTGAGCTCTCTGCAGTTCCCTCCTCACAGGCTGAGTGTGTTCCCTGGCTGGGCACAGGGAAAGACCCAGGGCTGTGAGCGCTCTAGGTGCCTCTGACACACTGCATCTAATAGGTGATTCCCTCCTTGCCCCTGCATGCCTGTTGCAGCTCCCCAGGGTTTTTCTCAGCCAAAAGCACCCTGTAAGCATTTGCTCCACAGCAATAAATCAGAAGGATGCTCACACAAGCGCAGGGCAGTGCTGGGCTCCCTGGAACTTTGGTGTAGTGAGGCACCTGAGGTGATGATCAGCTCCAGAACATGATTAATTTATTTCCTAGTGTTTCAGTCCTAAGCACAGTACTCATGCCCTGGAAGGCCCTAGGTCACACTGCAGTTCTCTGAGCTCCCAGGGTTGTCTGGCTCCTTTAGAACCAGAGCACAGCAAGCAGGGACTCCTCTGCACACTGCATGTTGTCCCAGAGGGTCCCCAGGGCTGTCTGGGGGCTGACATGGCAGCAGCAGCCTTGGTACCCAAGGACAAGGTGGTTCCCTGTCCCTTGACTGTGCATGGCTGTTAGACCTCCTCCTATTCACGGTTTGGCAGGGAGCTGGAGGCCAGGCAAAATCCCTGCCCCCTGTGACATCACTGTGTGTGTTGAGCCAGCAAGTTCTCAGCTCCCTGCCAGCTCTTGGCAGCTCAAAGGATGCTCCAGGGCTCGAAGGCAGGTCTAGGGAGAAAACGCTGCTCAGGGAGCCAGAGCAGAGCTGAGGTCACCCTGTGCTGCCTCTTCTTCCTATCCTGAGAGCCAGGGCTTAGCCCATTGCAGGATGCTGCAGGAGCAAGAGCTGGATGCACAGCTTGCCTGCGATCAGACCCAGATCTGGGGCCACTGACAGCTTCTTTCTCTCCTGCGCTGCTCCTTTCAGCCTGTGCCTCCCCATGGCCCCAGCTGATACAGCTGCAGATGAACAGACAAGGAGAGCCAGGCAGCACTCCTGGCCTGCTCTGCTGTCCCCTGGGAGGTACAGACATGGCAGCTTTAGATCAAGATTCTTTGGAAGCAAGAGCAGCTGTGGTTATAAGCAGAGAATGTCCAGCCAGCTCTTGGCACACACTCCCGCTGGCTGCATGACATGGGCAGTGGGGTTTAGGACACTGAGGCAGCCAGGACAGGAGTTCTGAGCCACTCAAAGCAGAGCCATGGGATGCTGCAGCTCCCACCAGTGCTGGGCTGAGTGCCTGGAGCATGGCTGGGCTGGGGGCATACCTGGCAGCAACAACCAAACCCCTGCCCCAGCACAGGGAGCAGCAGGAGCCCACTGTCACCCTGCTCTGTGCAGAACATCAGTCATCCATTGAGGAATAGGATCTCCATGCCTGGGAAGACTCCCAGGAACCCTGAGACCTCCCTAGCCCAGGAGAAGTGGGTGGTGTTCAAGTCAAGCCCTGCAGCTCCACTCTGGTGTGCCTAGCCTCAGGGGTTGGTGCAAAAGGGGTGCCCTTGCACCACCCCTTGCCCACAACTATACCCTCTTTCCTGGGGAGTGTGGGGGTGTCAGCTGCATAATGGATCCCTATCCCTGTGGTTGACAGTCTGGAGGGCACCACTGTGTCCCTGGTGGGAGGCAAGAGCACAGACACAGCTCCTGGGGCTGGAGGGGACACAAGAGGATGTCTACAGTTGGGGAAAGCAAGGGGGTCCTTCTGCAGCCTACACCTTGCAGTGCTCGGACTGTGCTGCTGCTGCCATGGAAACTGTCATGGAGCATCATCCTGCCTCACTGGCCGGATTGATCATACTACCGTTGTCTCCAGCCATCCTCAGGCTCTGTACATGGGCACCTGGGTTGGCAGAGTGGGAATGGCTGGGTACTCCTTGCAAGTGACCATCCATGGGTCATTCTGGGCTGTGACAGGATGGGGGCATCCCTGAGTTGGACACTCAAGGCATGGCAGGGACAGAGAGGCTGCTGGGGGAGAGCTGGCAAGGGGGTGTCTGGTGCCATTCCCAGACAAACCCAGTTCCCACACGGCCAGGGGCTCCATGCTGCTTGGCCTCCCACAAACATAAATCATTTTCTAATTTATAACATGAATAATTGATTTTGCCTCCGTAGCTGGCGATAAATCTCCTGTGCGCACATGCATAAGAAAATAATAATAATGAAAGCGATCAGGATCTGCTGTCATCGATTACCTGCAAGAGGGACCACGGTCCCCTGTGTGCCACAGCAGGATGGGGCAGGGGCTGGTTTCCAGTGGGTGCTGGCAGGCCCTGCCTGGTGTGAGCCTTCCTTGTGCCGCATGGTGCCACATGGCTGGGGCCAGATGACCCTACCCATCTGTGTCTGTCTTCCCTGAGGATTGCCCTGCTCAGCCTTCCCTTCTCAGTGCCAGGAGTGATCCCATAGGACTGTGATGATAAAGCACAGCTTCTTTCCCAGGGTCCTGCCTTGTTGACATCTGCATCTAAGTAAAGTGAAATGAAAGGTAAAACACATTATTGCTTGGGTCCACAACTCAGCACAAAAGAACCAATTTTCTGGGACTAATGTACCTTTTGTGCTGAACACCCATGGCTGTACTGGGACCCACACTAGGCAGTCAGGAAAGTCCAATTACTTCTGAATATCCCAGACCTCAGGCATCAGCAGTCCCAAACCTGTAGTCACACCTGAAGAGGGATAAGGTGCTTGGCATATCCCCACGCACTTGATGCCCCATGCAATGACTCACTGCCAGGGTGGCAGGGAGCTGCTGCAGTCCCCAGTCCCTCAGCAGCTGCACAGTCTCTGAGGATCCCTGAAAGCCCTCATGTCCCATCACACACAGGCAGTGTGCATGTTATGGAGCATCACTCCTCCCTTACCTGCACAGTGAGACTGCCTGGGAAGCAGCTACTTGGGAATTGCATGGGAGAGCTTTGGCTCATTAGGAAACTGGTCCTGGAGCGGGGGGAGCGTGGTGGTGGTGTGGGCACAGAAATCCCATCACCCAGACAAAGCAGGGTGGCTTCACCTGCCTGCCCAACGCCTTCATAGCCCTGCTTTGCCCTTGGCCTGCAGGAACAGAAAGCCTCATACCTCTCTACAGTCCCTGGGCCGCCCCACCCAGCCCTGTTTCCCCGCGTCCCCCACCCTTCTTCCGTCTGCAGCACTGGATGCGCGGGTCCCAGGTACACTCCGCTCGCCGCCTGTGAGCGCCCGTGCCCTGCTCATCCTCTGTTGGGCGCAGGCCAGCTGCTCCTCGCCAAACCCCAGGAAGGAAGCGGAGCAAACCCGCCCGGCGCAGACACCTTCCCCCGTCCAGTTGTCTGGGCAGCCTGCAGGGCGGGCAGCCCGCAGCCCTGCGGCGGGAGCGCGGGATGTGGCCCGGGGATGCCCGAGCCCCCGGCGATTCTCCCGGTACCCCTCGGCAGGCGGGAGCGGGGTTCTGCCGGTTCAGCCAACGTAGTCACAGCCAGCACCGCGGCTCCCGCCTAATAGTGTGACAGTAACCGGGAAACCCACGGCAGCCTCTCGTAGGGGTCACTTGGCAGCGGGGATCGCTCTCTCTCCTGCAACTGTGAGTCCATCATCCACCCGCAGCCCACGCTACAGACTCTCGACCCCTTTCTGCCGGCTGCTGGGTAGCGCCTGCCTGGGGGAGGGCGGGCCACGGTGGCACTGGGACTGCTTGTGGCGACCCCAGTTCCAGTGACGCGTCGAGGACCAGAGGGGTCCATGTGCCCACGGGGGGATGGCCAACGCGGCGACAGAAGCCGCCGAGACTGCCCTGCAGGGGAGGAGGGTGCGGATGCTAGTGCTACACTACAGGTCCCGGCACTACCCGCGGCGGGGCGGGATGGGGCGGGCCCGGAACGGCGGAAGCAGCGGAGGCGCGGAGCGGCGTGACACCCAAGACGGCCACTGGTAACGGTGAGGGCCTGGCGGCCGGTCCGGCCCAGAGCGGCACGGCAAGGCTTGGTCCGGTCTGGCCCGGCCCGGCGGGGTGCTCGGGGCGGTGGCATAGCAGCACGGGGTATGCGCCCTGCCCGGTCCCTGGGCTGCACACTGTGCCTCCAGTCCCTTTCTCCCCTGTCCCTGCCCTGACTCCCCACCCCATGTCCCTGCCCTGTCCTCCGCCCCATGTCCCAGCCCCAGTGACCAGCTTCTGCCCCTTGCACATTTTGGGGTGGTCAATCTAGCCACCTGCTTTCTGATCGGAGTGCACCGTGGGCCTCTGGGCATTGTGTTCTAGGCTGCTCCTGCCCACTGAGTACCTGCTTTAAGTTATTTTACCATCATTTTCCCAGAGTTTTGCTTGTTTCCTGCCTACGTTTTTCAGATCATAGAATCATAGAATGGTTTGGATTGGAAGGGACCTCTGGAGGTCATCTAGTCCAGCCCCCCTGCAGTGGGCAGGGACATCCCCAACTAGATCCTTTGAACATTTTCTGTGCTCTGGCTGGTGTTTACAACACCTCTCTGCTCAGTATCATTTTCAAATTTAATTACAATTTACTATTCAATTTAAAGTTTGGGAGATGGTTTAAAATGATAGCCTGAAGTTCAGCAAAGTTGCATCTTGCTTGCCTTATCCAAAAGCTTTGCCTAGCAATTCCCAGGGGAAATTCAGGCTGGATGTTAGGAAAAAGTTTTTCACCCAGAGGGTGGTGGAGCATTGGAACAGGCTCCCCAGGGATGTGGTCATGGCTTCAAATCTTGTGGAGTTTAAGAGATGCTTGGACAATGCCCTTAGTCACCTCGTGTGATCTTGGGATTGTGTCCTATGCTTAATGGGAGTTGGACTTGGTGATCCTTGTGGATCCCTTCCAACTCGGGTTGTTCCATGATTCTTCCACAATAACTCCTGATGAGTCCTTCATCCAGGAGCTCATCGCAGTGGGTATGCAGGCGCTCTTTGCCCGTTACATTCTGCGCTAGGGATGAGCTAAGGTTTATCTTGTGCCTTGCTCCAGTTTTATTGTCCTTTCTCTCACAGAAAATCAGTGCCTGGTTTGCTCTGCCTGTCACCAGGGCACCTGGTTTCTTTCTGCCACTGTGTGTGTGTTGGCAGGTTAATCAGTTTGTCTCGGCACTGGCCACACTGGCCAGGTGACCGTGTCTGTGTGGAGGTGCTGGTTTTGCTTTTCCTGCAGCTGTTTTTGTGAGGCCTCTGCCTCATTTGCATTTTTCTGTTTAAAAGCAGTAATTTTGCCCTTTTGAGTCATCTTTATTTTTGAACCATCATTAATTTTCTCTCCCTCCTTGTTTATTAATAGACCTTTTCACTTTTGTGCTGATTCTGCCCGGGTATATTTGTAAAGTCCTTTGTATTTCCCTTAGCACATTGGCTGTTAACTCCTTCTGGTTTGTTGTCCCTTTTCCCCCCTGCAGCTGCGAGGGGACACTATTGACTTACAAATCCTCCTCCTGTCTGAAATGTTCCCTGTCTTGTTCCAGGTATCTCCTAAGAGCATCTGTTTCAGATATCTTCTAAGAGCATCGCAAATGAAAGGCATGATTGAAATCTCTCTTTTCTCAGTGCCTTTGACGCCTTTGACACCTTCTTTGCATAGGCAGCGTTTGCTCTGGCTGCTGGAGAGCATCTTTCTCCTGGCAACAGGGGACAGGGACGTCTTAAATCCCACAGGGCTGCATGCAGGGATTGGATGAGATGTGGCTCTCTGCCTGTAGAAGCACTTTGCTTTGTGCTGGCAGCTCTATGCTCTTGCCTTTGCTCTGCCTTTCCCTACCAGGTATCCAGGTCCTTCTCTGTCCCCATTGCCTGCTGATCAGGCTGGGCTGGAGCTCTGCTGAGAGCAGGAGAGGTGCAAGGTAGTCAAAATCTCTGATTATCCTTACCTGGGCTTCTGGGCATTGGTGTTGTGTAGTCGGTGAGTGTGCCACTGCACGTGCCTGGCATGGGATGAGCCCTGCGAGCGGCAGGTTCCCCAGCGGGGTTGTTTAGCATCTCCTTGTACCTGCCTTTTTATTAGTCTTGTTAAGATATTTTCTTTTCCCCTCCAAAGAGCCCAACCTGCAGCAGGCTGTAAAGAGTGACATTGTGGGTGTGCGAGCTGCATGCTGAGGCTGTGCATGGTGACCGGAGGCTCCTGGCCCCCTGCTGCCATCTCCATGAAGGTGTTAAGGTTATCTGCACTATTGATAGGAGTATGGATTGAGCAGAATTAGAAAATTTGAAAACTAAAAATACAGCTCCCTGCCAGGAAATGTGGCAGTCTGCTAGGAGGGTGCTGGGTGGCACTGAAACTTTTCTGGGAACTGGCAGACTTCGTGTGAGCCCCACAACCCAGCATCCATGCCCATCACTGGGTATCCTGAGTGGAGCTGTGGCTGACTGCTCTGACTGCAACAGGAGAAGGTGGTATGAACCCTGGCTTTGCAGTCAGAACTCCACTGTAAGTGCCCTCACCTTCCACGCAGGGATTCAAATGATGGAAGAATTTGGCGATGTCAGTGATGGAGGAATTAGGTATGCAATGTGGTCAGCCTTGTCTTGCTGTTCATGAGATCCTTCCCTGGACAGGATGTAGGGAGAAATCAGGGAGAAAATGCTGCCCATCTGTGCTGCAGACAATTGCTTGAGGAGAAACACAGGCTGGCACATCACCCAGGTGGCTGCTTTGAGACCTCACAAACTCATGCCATGAGCACAAGCTCCCCATGAGCAGCATGTTTCTAGGGACAGTGCAAGGGGGAGCCTGTGCCTGTAGGGAGCTCTGGCCACCTTCTGGCTGATGCTCCAGCATCCCCCCGACCATGCCGGTCTGTGTTGTGCCAGGCTGGCAGGCATTATGTGCCAGGCAGCTGGGCAGCACTCCAGCCACCACTTTTACCATGGTATGGTGGCATGCCCAGTCTGGAGCTGCCTTTGATGCCACAATGCTGAGCTGTTTTGCTGTCTGGCCCTGAAAAGCAGGGCAGCATCGGGTAGGACAGACCCTTTTGGGGATTCACTGCCTGGATTTGCAGGGCAAGCTTGGTCCTGGTGTCTGGAAGTTGCCTTGCCCAGCGTAGTGTGAATGAGACCCAAAGCCAGGTCTGTTGCTCTGCCTCCTGGAGTGTGAAATCAGTCGGTGCCGACGCGTGGCCGTGGCATCGATGAAGTGTGTAATAGGCTGGGAGCAGGAGCTCTGATACCCTGTGGAGAGAAAAACAAGTGCTGCAGCATCCCTGCCAGTGTGGGCCATCCACCACCTTGTTGTGTTTCATCCAGGGCTGCAGGAAACGGCTCTTGCCCCATAGCATGCAGCAGGCAGAGGCAAAGCTGTGTGGGGAGAGGATGCTCCCAGCACCAGCCGTTTGGCTAATATTGCACCATCTGCTTTGGAGGGTGAGGCAAGGTGAATGGCAAGCTTTTGAGGAGCCCATAAATCCTCCGTGTGAAGGCTCTTCTTGGAGGTGACTTGGGATGTGTGTGGAGCTATGCTGCTTCTGGCTGCTCCTCATGCTAGGAATTCTAGGGAAGCAGAGCCTGGAGGGATCAGTGATTCCCCCAAGGCATTTGATGATGTCCCATGGGCTGAGAGTCTGGACTTGGCTGGGAAATGTCCTTTAGCAGAACATGCTTCTGTGCAATTGGAAGCACTGCGTGGTTAGAAATAGTGGTGCCAGGGGGTGCTCCTGGTGCCCCCCTCCCCTCTGGCACTTGGTAAGAAAATGTATAATGCCTTGGTGTTGAAAAATGACTAATCTAGACCTTGGAGGGTTTGTAGGATATGTTCGTTTCTCACGATCGATGAAGATAAAGGGGATCATTCTGGCAGCAAAATTAGTGTATCAAAGAGGAGGGAAAAAATGACAAGAGCTGCGGAGACAGACAAATGGTTGGGGCAGCCTTGGGATGATGCTCAGCATCACTGTGGTGCCCATGCCTGCACCCTGTGCCCCAGAGGTGGGCACTGCACTTGTGCCCACCTCCACAGCACAAGGTGAAGGCATGGGTATCATGGTGATGCTTGGGAGCACTGACCTCCCTGAGCTTGCCAGTGGTTTCCAGAGAGCCATGAGAGACCAATCCATCACATTGAGGGAGCCGTCATCTGTTCATCAGGAGGAGGGAATGATGCTGTGTGGCATGGGCAGCCCCAGCCGCTCTCCAGCCAGTGGCTGGTTTCCCCTCGCCTTCCCGGCACCACTGCTGGCTGTTGGTGAGGGGCCATGGGGAGTGTTCGCGCCTTGGTCAGGGCTGCGTGGAAGGGAGGCTAATGTACCGGAGGTGCCTCGGAAATGAGAGCCTTGGGTAGATTCCTGGCCTTATTGATCCGCCAGCAGTTTATGCATCCTGACATTCATAATCTTGGTTGGTGCTGATGGTCCAGATTAATGGGCCTGGGGGCTGTCCATCCGTCACTTCACATTAATTACTGAAGAGGTGTTTTTCCAGTGATTTACCTGACAGTGGCCTGTGATGAATCCCCCTAAACAGAGTGGGCAGTGATTAATCATGGGGCCCTGGCCCAGCCCCTCTTTGCCCTCCTCTCAACTGCAGTGCAGCCCCCCACACAATCCGTCTCCATAAACCCTGCCTGTTGCATATTTATAGAGGCAGGGGGGGCTGGCAGCTTGTAGTGTGCCTGCTGCTGCAAAGATGATGAAAAATAAATCTCTGTTGGGATGGGGCAGCAGGTGAGTGAGGCTGCGATGTACTGGGATGGCAGCTGTGGTCCTGGACAGGGTGTCCCCACACTGGGGTTTGGTTTCTGGTGCTCCACAGCTGTCATGGGCTTCTCTGTGATTTTTAGTGCATAAATGCTGAAAGGGCTCTGTGTTCTGCTTTGGGTATAAGGCTGGGACCCCAAGCTACCAACCTAAGCAGGGGTTGCCCACCACTTCCCTGGGTGTGGGGCTACTGGGACACCGGCAAGGCAGTGACGCTGTTTCTCTCTCCCAGGCAGTAGTGGCATCATGCAGCAGGAGGCAGAAGGCAGCCGGCCGCGCCGCAGAAAGCCTGACAAGGCCCTCTACGTGCCCAAAGCGAGGAGGGAGAGAGCAGTGCAAGTGGCAGGTGACACGCTAGCTGAGCACCACCAAGAGCCTGAGAACAACCGCCTAGCACAAGACACTTGCTGGGGCAGCAGTGAGGGGCAGAGGCGAAGCCCCCGTGCCAGGACACAGGCAGGAAGAGTGGTGAGAAGGGACAACAAGGTGGAAGCTGGCCTGAAGGAGCCATGGGCAGCCTCTGCCAGGCACTGCTGGAGGCCAGAAGGCAGCTACCCTGCCATGCCAGAGATCCCAGGAGCATCACCCAGTGTGCGGAACCTGTGCCCAGATCTGGCTGTTGCCCCACCTTGGGACAGGCAGGACAAAACATCCCATGATAAAGGGCTTGGGGAGCTCAGCCGTGGCCACTGCGTGATGAGAACCGAACCTGACTTTCCATCCCCACTAAGTGCCCATCCTGGGGCCTCAGAGGCTACCCCCAAGTCCAGGGGTGACCCTGCTAGCCCAACACCCCTTGCTAGCCCAAATGTAGTGTGTTGGACAGGGCCAAGCAGTGCTCCAGAGCATTTAGGGCGCAGCACCCCAGATTCAGCTGGGGACCTCTCCCAGAAATCAGGAGAGGATGTCCTGCAGCTGGAAGAGCCAGGCAACCAGAGCAGTATGCCTGAGCTAGCATGGGATGCTGCAGGTCGAAAAGCCCAGAGAGAGGAAAGGGGGCCTGAAGGGTTTCTTCTGGCAGGGCAGAGAGAGGGCTATGCTGCTAGGGTGCTGGCAGAGGAGGAACAGGAGAGGCAGGGAGGCATGGCTGAGGTTGCTGGGGAGAGCACCTTGGATGCACCAGGAGGAGCCAGCTGTGAACTTAAATGCTCAACAGGTGGCACAGGCCATGCACCAGTGCTCCCAGTGGAGAGCAGCCCAGAGGAGGGCAGTGTCAGCCTGTCCCAGGCCCCACCTGGTAAGGAGGATAATACTGCCAGTGCCAGGCATCCCGGTGGGGAAGGAGTAGGTAGTGACTTTTCCTACATGGATGGCAGCACCATTGCTGAGAGTGGCCTGCTGGGTGCTGGTGAGACACTGTGGAGCAGCATGTGGGAGGAGATGTCCCCAGAGGGCTGTGAGCCCCCACTGTCCTTGGAGCTGCTGTGCCATGGAATAAAGGGGCTCTCACCCATGGCCTGGGCCAAGGAGCCAGTGGGGGCAGGCGTGGATGCAGGCTCACCACAGGAACACCAGTGCAGCCAGGATGCTGAGAAGGAAGAGGGACATCTCTGCAACAGTTCCACAAAGGCAGAGCAGACCACTGCTGAGACCCCAAGCCAGGCCAGCCCAGGTGCCGAGGAGAGCTGGGATGTGCTGTTCAATGACGATGGTGACTGTGTGGACCCACGTTTGTTGGAGGAGGTATGTCCTGCCAGTCAGCGCCCAAAGGGGATTGCAGGGTTGGTGGCTGCTGCCTGCTGGGATGCTAGGACAGGAAGCTGTGAGGGTTGGCTGTCCCTATGGGTAGCTGCATGAGAGTGTGGGTTGTACCCATAGCATGCTGCCAGCCTGGCCATGCTGCCCACTGTCACCCCTATCTGCCTCCCACAGGTATGAGCTGTCTGTGGTGCCAAAATACCTGGGATCTTCAGCTTCCACCCTAGCTGGTTCCCATCCCATCCTGTGGTGCTGGTATAGGCTGGGGGAGATAATCCCTCTATAGTACATAAAGTGCGCCTGGTAAAACCTACTCAAGCACCGTAAACTGCAACTGCACTCTCATGAAACCAGGGCTGGTGATAAAGAAATGGGCTGAGATGTAGGGCTGCCATTGAAGCAGCAATGGGGTTTCCTCAAAACTATAGCTGCTTAATCAGCTGTGGCTCATTACCATCCCCTCCTGCATGTGTGTGGCTGAATTTACTACAATGAGCTGCTTAGCACCAGTACCCATGCTGGTTTCCAGTTCATGAGGGAAGCTCAGCTTCTGCAGTGAGGCTGGGTATCCCTTATTGCATTTTAAATCAGTGCCACCAAACCAGTAATTTTCTTAATGACATTAATGTGCCCAAAGTAACAAACAGCACTAATATTGTTACAGCCAGTGTTTGTCCAACTCAGGCTGGAAGCAGAGTGTGAAGTTGTGGATAGTGCTTGCTGACAGCTTCTGGGAAGGGATGAGATTAGCTTGAAAGCATCCTTACTGAGGGACACTGCTGCCCATCTCCTCCATGGGGCTGTGTTCTGGCTGATGTGCGTGGTGTGGGGCTGGGACAGGATGTGGGGTACGCAGGCCTTGCTTTCATGGCTGCACAGAGAGCAACATGGAAGAGCTTTGGGTAGCCCGATCCCTGCCTGGCTGTGCTTCCTGCAACTGTGGTCCCCTATCCTCCCCTGCCAGGAGGTTGTGGTAAGCACCAGTGTGAGGGGGACGGCACTGCTGCTCTGATGGCAGCTGGTGTACGTGGCACTGGCTTTCTGTGGGCTAGCATGGGAGGCATGGCTTAGTCCTCAGGCACAGTGGAACAGCTGCCTGGCCCTGCTGGGGACGCAGGTCAGGGAGGGCCTGTGTTATGGTGCAGCCTAGTTGTGCTGTGCAGCACCGGTGCTACCTGTGAACAGCTCTGGAGCATCCGTGCTAGCTCCCCTGTGTATAAGCTCTGAGCAAAGTTTGAGCTTTCCAGGGAGCTTCCCAAAATGGGTAAGAAAGGAAAAAGGGGATTTATCAATTAAATGTTGCCATCTTCACCCCTCTGCTGATACCCATGCTGAGCCTGGCACTTCCCGAGCTCTCTGAGCTCTCAGCAGGTGGATGGGGCTGCTTGGAGAGGGTGCAGATTCTTGGAGAGATGGAGCTGCTGTTAATTAACAAAAAGGACAAGAAAATTAGTAGCATTCTTCCTTGTAACTGAGTCCTTATGCGCTGTGGACAGCCAGTAGAGAGCAAGATTTATGACATTGTGTGAAGGAGAGATTTCTGATAGGGGATGGCTCTTTAATCTAGCAGGAAAAATCACCATAATGAGATCCATTGGCTGGAACCAAACCAGTTCAGAGTAGAAATCAGTTTGAACACACAGGGTAATTAAGCACTGCAACTGTTTCCTTGTAGGCTTGGTGGATTCTTCATCAGCTGCTATGGTGTGCCAGAGGCCATGGTGCGTGTATACCAGTGGCTATAGAGTGTGTGTGGCAGCGCACATCTCCTCTCCAGCTCTGGAGCTGCACTCTTGGAAAGGGAGTGGGAGTATAAGTGACCCCTCTAATGTGCTCTGGTGAGGGTGTTTCTTTGCAGCGTAGTGAGGCATGATGGACAGGCTTAATTTCCTGCTCCATCATCCATCTGTCAGCAGACCCTTCCCAGTGCCAAGGTGCCTGCCGGGGCTAGGGGCTTTACTGCAGTTCCCACTCCTTGCCCCACCCCACGGCTTGGAGGCTGCAGGCACCCTGCATGCGTGGGCTTGCGGTGCAGGGGGACCTGTTGAGCCATGCCTGCTGTGCAGCTGAGCCTGCCTGCCAGACGGCTCCTGTCCTTGCTGCCCCGCCACACTCGGTGATTTGTGAAGGTCAAGGACCGATCCGACGCTCCGTGCTCCTGCTCTCTAATCATCCTCCCAGCGCTTGGCACTACCCGAGTGCTCTGCTCCCTCAAGCGGCACTGCAGTGCTTCATCCTGCCAAGGGATGGCTCCTCTGTCTGCTCCGTGTGGGCAGGAGGTGGAATGTGCTGCCCCGTACAGGGAGCGCTCAGTTAATGGCTGATAGTGGTGGGGAAGGTGGCTCTGCCGGCGCTGCTAGCCTGTCCCGTGAGCTCCATAACTCAGCTTTACTCTCCACCGGCATCCAGCTGCCGTGGCAGTACGCCCTCACCTGCCGTGAATCCATCTTCCCCGTAAAATTGTCGGAATGAGTACTTTTTATTGACTAAGCTGGCTGGGATTTATGGTCTCTAACCTTCCAGACGTGGTGTGCTCTGCTATGAGCGCATAGGGGATCGGGCCGGGAACCCAGCTGAGTTATGTACCTGCTCCCCAGTGCAACACTGGCCCCATGCTCTGAGGGGACACGGGAACTGCCAGCAGCTTTGAGCTGTGCCTGACACGGTGTCTTAGCTGGAGCAGGGCTGTGAATCTCCTCAGATGCTGGCACCACACGGTTTGGAAAGCAGTTGCAGCAAGCAGTGCCTACCAGCACTGATGCTGTAGGGCAGAGGGGAGCAGGGAGTAGCAGTGGGAAAATGCTGCCATGTTTAAAAATGAAAGTTGAAAAATGGGGGAGGAAGATAAGATGGTGCTACAGCCATCATCTTTTAAGGCTGGAGAAAGTGCTCCACTGTAAGATACTAAACGTGCACAACCTGTTCAGCTTATCAAGAAGATGATTGAGAAGGGACTTGATTAGTGTGAATAAGTGCCATTGCAGGGAGGGGACTGCAGACTGAGGGCTCTTTAGTCCAGCAGAGAGGCAGAACAAGAACTGCTGGCTGGAAAGCAAAGCCAGACAAATTCAAATGAGAAATAAGGCATAAATTTTAAGCTGCACAGGTGATTAACCACCACAACCTGCTCCTTAAGGGAGCATTGGCTTTTCTATCTTGGCATCTAGGGTGTTGACGAGCTGCTCTGGTGCATACGCTGCAGTTGGGACACGCTAAGCCCAGTGCTCCTGCGCAGCAAGCAGACATTGGTTTTCCTCCTGGCATTGTGGTCCTACTCCTTGTTGTTCCCCAAAGGTATTTTGAATCAGCACATCACTGTGGAAGAAGGGTATGCTTAGGGGTGCATGTGATGTGTCACTGGTGTCACTGCTACCACATCCCCAGCAGGACTGCAGAACACAGCAAGTGAAGGGATGCTGGTAATGGGAAAAGCAAGTGCATGGTGTGAGAGCCCCAGTCGATAACTCCTAATATCTCAATGCAATAATCCATCTGCAGTGCTGGGGCAGGGTACAGGGGCTGGCCCACTTTCCAGGGAGTGCTTGCTATGGATCAAGAGCTGGTGTGGGGTGAGTAGGCATGGGTTGCTCAGTGCTGTGCCTCTCTCACCCCTGCAGCTCTTAGGGAGTGAGAAGCACCAGGAGAGCCAGCAGTCACCCCGCTTCAACTACTACAGGGCTGAGCCCACTGCACCAGACCTCAGCGATGCCGAGCTGCCCCATGTCATCGAGATCTATGATTTCCCCTCAGATTTCCGCACCGAGGACCTGATGCGTGTCTTCTGCAGCTATCAGTGAGTATGGCAGCAATACCTAGTCCCTGGTGCAGGAGTCCCCTGTCTAGGCTTTGCTCTGGACCCTTGCCAACCTGGTGCTGATGTGTTCCTGAGCTTCCCTCTCTCTGGCAGGAAAAAAGGCTTTGACATTAAGTGGGTGGACGATACGCATGCCCTGGGCATCTTCTCCAGCCCCATAACAGGTACTTCTCCAAGTTCAGCTAGGGATGGGCAGAGGGGAGGCATTCCTGCCTCTTCTGTGGCTGAATCCTGGGCATGGGCCTGGCCCCGCATGTAGACACCGCTGCTCCCTTCCTGCAGCATGTGATGCCCTCAGCACCAAACATCTGATGGTGAAGACACGCCCGCTATCCCAGGGTACCCGTGCCTCTAAAGCAAAAGCCAGGGCATATGCTGGTGAGTGATGCTTCCCTGTGCTGGTTTGTGCTATGGTGCTTGTGCTGTAGCATCTTCATCCCAACGACTTGGGAGGGATGGGGCAGCCAGAATGATTCCACAGCACTTAAGTGCTGTGGAGCCTTGCCGGCTGTCCCATCCCTCCTGAGATACCTTTGCTAATGTCACCCATTTTCACTCACCCAGACTACCTGCAGCCAGCCAAGGAGCGCCCGGAAACATCAGCAGCTCTGGCCAGGCGACTGGTGATTGGTGCCCTGGGGGTACGCAGCAACCAGACTCCAGCCCAGCGAGACGCTGAGCGGAGGAAGCTGCAAGAAGCCCGGGGTGAGATTTGGGTGCTCTGGGGGGCTGCAGTGTGGGGGGACCCTCCTCGTGGATGCTCCTTCTCACAGGGTGCTGGGTGGGAGAGAGCTGTGCCACAGTGGGCTCTGATCACCTCTGTGGGGAAGTGGGTGGCCTTGGGATGATGGTGACATGGGGTTGACCTTGTTTCTACAGAGAGGAAGCGCTTGGAGAACAAGCAGCGGGAAGATGCCTGGGAGGGCCGGGACTGAGCTGAAGGCTGAACATTCAGCCCCACAGGGAACACCCCTGAGGTGCCTGGACCCCTCTCTGTGGGCAGACAGGGCATCTTGCATCTCGGAGCTGGCATCTATCCTGCACCACATCGAAAAGCAGTGGGATACTTACTAAAAGGGCTGAGCAGGATGTGTGCAGACTGGTTGGTGCTATGCAGATGCTGTTGCTGTCAGGCAGTGCTACCTGTCCTGCCCAGGGCAGGGCCCCACTGCAGCTGGAGCAGCCAGTGAGACATGGGGAGCTTGGCAGCGAGCACATGGGGCCATGCAGAGCAGCCCTGGACACCTGGCAGAGCCTTAAGAGCAAGAGTTTCTGTCCTTTATTTTGCTAATAAATACCATTTATTTTACTGTGCTTGGCTGTGGGTCTATGCTCCTGCATGCCAACAGGCCTTGCGTGCGGGACCTGCAGTATGGCCCCCACTGCTATGGAGGTGTGCACCCTTCTAGGTGATGGGCGTCACTGGTGGGTGTGGGAGCGCCACAGGCAGGAGGTAGCAGGCAGGAATGTGCTGGCAGGGACCCTGTTTACTTCTGCAGAGCAGCTGTGGCCTCAAACAGTGGAGTCCTTGTTGGTGTGCGGGTAGGACCATCCTGCGCAGGGCTGTGATGTGGCTGCACTGCTGGCCCTGGCAGGCTAGGGGCTTCCTGCCCTGCCCTGGGCGGCCAGGCAACTGGAACCTGCCTTTGAATCCTCTGCTTTGCATCATCTCTCAGCATCCAAAAAGCAGCCCTGTGGGCCCCAGCACTCCCACCCTGTAGCCCCTCAAACTCTTGGGACCACAATTTGTGGGTCTCTGTTGAGGGACAATGGTTTTCCACCCTCTCTGCCAGCAGTTTGTGTTTTTGGTTGTGGCTGCCTCACCCCAGCCTGTGCTGAGAGCTCATGTGGCTGCCCCGTGTCCCCTGGCTGTCCCCCACCTTGGCAGTGCTGCAGCTGGTCATGACCTCATGGCACTGGCTGCCTGCCCCGGCACCAGCAGTGCTGCCAGCTGGGAGCTGTACTGGCTGCCAATCCTGGCTGCTTGTGGCTTGGCCAGTGGAAATTTCAGGGTGCAAAACTGCTCTCATGTGGAAACATCGTCCCTGCTGTCTGGCATCCCTTGAACCCCGACCATGGCAGAGTGAGCCTCTGCTGGCACGTGTCTCGCCACGATCCCTGGCCTTGGGCCGCTTCAATGCGTCAGCGCTGTCCCCAGTAGCTCCTGCACGTGTGGGAACTGTCAAATGTGGGTACAACCCAGCCTGTCCTGGCTGAGGTGGGTGGTGGTAGCCACTCCACCCTGGGCTGGTGTCTGCCAGCAAGGTGGGGTCAGGCAGGGGTGTTGCAAGGAGAGGGGTGACCCTGCCAGGTAGCTGGCTCACCGAGGGCTGGGCAGTACACAGTGTTGGTTGATGGTGAATATTCCCATTTATTGCCTTTAAAAAAATTTGCTAGAAACCACAGGAGGAAAGAAACACATAGTGAGGGCATGGTGTCCCCATTCTGTGCTAAAGAGCAAGGGCTTTGAGAGGCAGAACAGCCCCATCTATCCTCCTGGGGTTGTGAAGCTTCCAGGGCAGTCTGGGAAAACCTGACATGGTGGTTACAGCCACGGTGACCAGAGGGCTGGCTGCTGGCCTGCACGGCCACAGAGCTTGCCTGGTGCCTTCTTGCACACAGGGTCAGCCAGTTCAGGGCCAGGGTGCCCTGGCTGGTCGGGATTGCTGGCAGTGAGCTGGAGCTACTTGGCACTAGCCACAGGCAGCTAGCCAGGGAGCTGGTGGCCCTGGTGGCAGGGGTGAACTCTGCCTGGCCAGGAGGACATTGCCTAGACCAGGGTTGGTCCTGGCCAGGGAGCAGCATTGTGGTCCTACTGGGGAAGAGTGCAGTGGAAGGAGTGGAGGCTGATGAGGTTGATAAGGGGGTACCCCCTCTCCCATAGCACATTGCCTTTATTGAGGACAGGACTGGTGCATGACTAGCAGTGGCCAGGGCCTGTCCTGAGCCTGCTGGGCAGGCAGGCTGAGGTAGTCATCCTAAGGGGGGAGCACTGGAGGTGTGGAGGGTGGGAGACACTGTGGTACACAGGCCCCTCTCACAGGTCCTGCTAGCTATGCAGGGCTAGGCACCCTGGGTGTTCCCCACTGGCCCCGGTGCTTGTCTCCATCCTCTGTGGCATCATCAATAAATATGAGAGTCTTTGAGTCCCTGAGCTCAGTCTAGTGCTCCCAGGGCACAGGGGCAGGGGCACATTAACAGAGCTGGTCTATGGTACTGCCGGGAGTGTGCTGATGCTAAGGCGGGGGGAGGGTCACACGAGGTTGTTGGCCAGGCGCTCCCGTCTCTCCAGATCACTCACCACGTCGGCACCATAGGCATCACCTGGGAAGATTAATGTCGTGGGTCGGGGGTGTGGGGGGGGAAGATGGTACATTTGGCACCCCTAGCCCCAACCACTTTCCCTGTCCTGCCCCCTGTGTTCCGCATCCCTCCATACTTGTGTGGCAGCCATGCATCCAGATGCGCTGCCCATCATACTTGCACTGGCACCGCATTACATTGTTGGAGAAGTCTGACTCAGCCACCTCATGCTTGGGGTTCACGACCACCTGAAGAAGGAGAAGGGCAGGGCTGGGGTCACCACTGGACCCCTCTAAAGCTCCTCTGTGCCTTGCTCAGACACAGCCATGGCATGCACCATGGAGTGCAGAGCAGCATCCTGATGTGCAGGGTGAGAGGTGTTGGAGGTGCCTTCCATGAGCTATGGTGGCTCAGTGTCCGCTTCGCCCCTTTGTCCCTATACCTGGAAGGTGTAACTGCCTGGCGGTACATCAGTGATGTCAATCCACTGGCAGTCAATGTCGTGGCGGTAGGTGTCCCAGCACCCCACACTCACCCCCTGCTCCCCAAAGTTGGCACAGGCAAAGCGTCGCTGAAGCCCTGTGGGAGGGAGGTGACATGAGAGAGGGCACAGGAAGAGCTCCCCTTGGGAGCAGGATGGGGGAGGGTGGGTTGCTGGCAGCTCTGTGGCTGGCACCTACCCTCAGGGCAGTTGGTGTCCTCCAGGCAAAAGCTGGCCTTGTGCCCTTCGGCCACCTTGGAGCCATTGAGCGTCAGAAGGTCATAGTGGGTGAAGACCTCAATGCTGTGGAAGTGCCTGCAGGGACAGGGGCTGAATGCAGGGCTGGTACTCGGCCATGGAGTATGTGGTCAGCCCAGCTGCCCCAAGGAGCAGGCAGCACCCAGAGGCTCTGAGCAAATTACAGCCTTGAAGCCAAATAAAGCCGTAATAACAGTGCCAGCACGGATGCTGCTGATTACCCCAGGCGGGCCAGCCTCTGTGGGATGGATGCCAACATGCCCTGCCTGGTCCAGGAAGGGGGACAGCCCCCTGCCAACGTCTGCCCATGGGCCACTCACCGGTGGCACTGGTGCCAGGTCCAGGCATGGCGCCCCATCCTGGGTCGGAAATCGGCTCTGCCCAGGTTGTGAATTTGGGAGGAGAAGCGGAGGAGGCGGCGGTGGCCATAGGGCCAGTGCATGTGGTCGGCAGAGCGGGAGAGGCACTGCTCCTCATGGGCACAGTAGAGCAGCTCCAGTGGCCGGTCCTCCAGGTAGGCTGTTTCCTGCACCAACTGAGCGTTCATCACCAGGTCTGGGGCGTCTGCCAAGGAAGGAATCAATTTAGATGGAGCAGGCAATGCCCACTCCGCATAACTTCCTCACCTGCTTTCTGTGCAAGGAGACTGGGGGTGCCCCCTCCCAGTGGTACCCTATGGGGTCCCAGTACTCACGGGCAGTGCAGGTGACCCCCGCCGAGAAGCGTCCCCCACCACTGGGGCAGTGGATGGGACCATGGTGCTGGCACTGCTGGAGGGCCAGCTCAGTGCCGGCACAGCGCACCCCACTCATCACCACCTGGGCGGCATCGGGGCTGCCTGACCAGTACCACGTCTCCTGGGCAGAGGAGAATCACAGCATTTCCAGGAGCCCTCACAACCCTTGCCAGCACCCACCCCACCTCCCCTGCCAACTCCCTTGCTCCAGCACTGCCACCAGGGCTTGTGCCCATGGGCTGTCCCAGCCCAGAGCACCAAGCCACCCCATGCCCACTCCACACTGGACACCTTGCAGCCCAGGCCCGAAGTTGGAACCCCACTCACCTGAAGGGCATGGCTGGCAAAGCCCAGCCCCAGCTGCCTGCAGACGACCATGGCCTCATTCAGTCCCCACTGTGCACCACACACTGTGCCCCACTGCAGCCGCCCCTGCATGGTCACCAGTACCTCCACCACACCCTCCTCAGGGCTGCGGCCTCCAGCCAGCCGCACCTGCAAGCAAAGAGGAGCTGAGTGGGAGTGTGGGGTAAACCCCCCCAACCCTCCCACTCAGCATTGCAATGGGGCAGGCAGCTCCATACATCCAGCTGAACATCTCCCCAACCTTCCTCTTCCTCCTTTCCTCCCCACAAAACAACTTTAACCACCAGCTCATCCTGCAAGCCCCCATCAGTGTGCTGCTCTATGTCTCCACATCCTCTGGGCCACCCCAAGGTTAGAGCCCTGCTCTAACCATCCACACCTGGTACAGGGCTTGGCAATAGGAGCTGGGCAATGGGCCTGAGACTCCACAGGCTTTGGGAAGGAGGAAGGTGCTTACCTGACTCTGAAAGTCCATATGGGGCATGTGACAGCGGACAGCAGCATCAGCTTCATGCCCGCACCTGCTTCGCTTGGCATCCTGGAAGCGGCACTCACCCAGGGAGTGCTCGTGGCCGGTGCACTGTACCTCACTCATGTGGATGGGCCCCAGGCCTGAAGCAGAGGGAAAGTCAGTACTCTGCTCTGTGCCTATCCTGGAGCAGAGAGTACCACCCCCCTCCATCCCCTGATCACAGTGTTCCCTGTGTGGCAGGAGGAGCCAAGGGAGCCCCATCCCAGTGCAGGCTGGAGCTACCTGGACATGCCAGGATGCTTCAACAGCACCTATTAAACCAGAGGCTTTCCCTATCGTGCCCTTCCAAGCCCAGTGATGCTCGAAGTCCCTGCCATGCATTCCACCTCACCTTGGCCCATTTGGGCTCCCACCAGAGCCTGCTTTGCCGTCCCGTAGCCCAGCTGCCGGCACACCACGCTGGCTGCAGCAATGTCCCACTGCTTATCACACACAGTGCCCCACTGCCCATGGCGCAGCACCTCCACCCGGCCCTCACCAGCATGGGTGCCTGCTCGCAGCCGCACCGGGAGCACCTGGGCATGGGTAGCAGTTGGTCAGTACATGGCTACCCACCCGCACCATGTGTATAGGTGCAAACAAGGTGGCTGAGTGCTGCCCAGCTGCAGGACCCGCCTTTGGCAGGATGGGGCACAGCACTCACCTTTCCTTGGGATTTCTTGCTCCTGTCCTTGCCCTTGCCCTTCTGGAAGGCAGGGCCAGGAAGGCAGCTGACAATGGAGTGCATGCCATGGGGACAGGCGTGCTGGTGGGGGGCTGGAGGGGCCACCTGAATGGGGCAATAGGCCAGGTGGGGTTCCACACCTTGGCACCGCATCCTGTGGACCCAGAAGCTGTTCTTCTGGCTGAGGTTCTTCAGGCTGGCAAGGGAGAGGAGCAAGGACAAAGCGTCAGCTCAGGTGCTGGAGAATCTTCCTCATCCAGCACTGGTGCCAGGTGTCCACCCAGGGTGCCCCTGCCTGCCCTGCCCAGGGCTGAGCCCTACCTGGAGTTGGGGTCCTTCAGCTTCATATTCCAGAGCTTTCTGTGGATGCACAGAGACAGGCCAGGGGAACCATGCTGACCCTGCAGAGCTCCAAATGCCCCACCTCATCAGGTCTGCCCACCCCAGCACACCATGGCAGGAGCTTGAGCTCTGGAGTCCTTTCACAGCATGGCAGGGAGAAAACAGGTCCTCTCCCCACTGGCAATTACTGTGCCAAACCCAGCTGCACCATGTGCCTTGGTGGGACTGCGTGACTCCTGGCATCTGCAGGGGCTCATTACAGGCTGTATTTATAGACCCAGCCTGAGGTGGGGGTGGAAGGACTGAGGGTTACTTGCCTCTCCTCTCCTTTCACCCACACATTGGCAACCATGGCTGGTGACTGCCTCCACAGTCCCCCCAGCTTCTGCCAAGCTCAGCTCTGCCCTCATCAATGCCCCAAGAAGGAGACCCAGGCATGGCCAGGCATTACCAATACCCTGCACACCCACTCATGTGTGCATCCCTTTCCCAACACACCCCAGTCTCTTGCCCACACATAGTGTCCAGCCAGGTCCCCTGCCCCCTTTGTCTCGTGGCTGTGATGTGGGCCTCCTGCATCCCTACCGATAGAAGCTGGTGTTGATATGCTTCTCCCGGGGGAAGCCCAGCATTCCACACACCACACGGCTATTGTTCCTGGTCCAGCCAGCATCGCACACCTGCCTCCAGCGACCATTGTGCTTCACCTCCACAGCACCTTCCACCACTGGCATGCTAAGCTTGGCCCATGCCAGGATGGGCTTGAGCCGCACCTCCTCCAGGCTCAGCCCCAGCACCTGCCATAGAGGGCACAAAGGTGGGCACAGAGGATCCAGCATTGAGGGCAGGGTGTTCAGGATGAGGACAAGGGGAATGGTCAGTGGACTTGATCCAGTCTCCCTTGTGTACCCTGCTGGGCACAACGGAACCCCATGGCCCCCGACTCACCTCTCCAAGGGGACCAGAAGCAGTGACCTGGAGGGGGCTGCCAGGCAGGCGCTGTCCAGAGCACACTACACCAGCATCCTCGCCATGGTGACAATCACTGGTGCCCCAGCCGTTGTGGATGCACTCTGCTAGGGAGCCCTCGCTGCCCCCGCACCGCACATTGTCCAGCCAGATGGGGCCTGGGAACATACACAGAGAGCTGGGGGTCATTGCTGCGGGGGTCCCCATCTCCCTCCCTAGCACCATAGGCCCCATCCACTGCCCTCTCTAGGCTGCCTGCACCCACACCTCCCCAGGTAGGCGCCCCCAGTCAGCACTAAGCACACAGGCCTCGCCAGAATCCCCTGCCCTCCCCCATTCCCCACCTCCCCCTACCTTCCCCTTGGCCATAGGTAGCGCTATGGGTCCAGGTGATGGCCGCAGTGTAGCCCAGCTGCCGGCAGGCGACGGTGGCCGCGTGGAAGTCGAAGCCGTCGTCGCAGACGGTGCCCCAGCGCCCCTGGTATAGGACCTCCAGCCGGCCCTCCCCGGCTGGCCCCCGCGGCCCCACCAGCCGCAGCTGCACTCGGGCTGGCTCCTGCCCGCTGAGGACCACCCAGCACAGCAGCAGCACCAGAAGCAGCAGGATAGGGCTCGCACCAGCTGGTGTCACCATCGTGGTTCTAG
The DNA here is from genome assembly GCA_013396975.1 of Bucco capensis. Classification (NCBI taxonomy): domain Eukaryota; kingdom Metazoa; phylum Chordata; class Aves; order Piciformes; family Bucconidae; genus Bucco; species Bucco capensis. The sequence continues at coordinate 19,240 of VWZO01018839.1, read as the reverse complement.
GGGTGGGATGCCTGGGGACAGCCCGACACTGAGCCCTTGGGGACCTTGGCAGGGTGGAAGGTGCTGCTGCAGTCCCCTGTGCCCCAGGAGATGGGTGATGATGGAGGGATATTATGCACCCTCGCACCATGGTGACATCCCTGTTCCTGTGCTACGAGGGATGCAGGGGCTGGTCCATGCCATGCACAGCTCACAGCATCTCCCATCCCGGGGCTTGGCCTCAGCCCCACACCCATCCACCCCTCACCAGGATCCCCCATCCCTGGAACAGCCCTCCCAGGCACCCACAGCCCTCCCAGGCACCCACAGCCCTGGCTGCCCACAGCCACTGCTCTGCCCTGGTTGCTTTCTGCCTGCCGCATGCTTTGGGCCATGGGTGAGAGTCCCACAGAGCTACCCTTTATCCCGCACCTGAACTCTGTGCCGGTCCCTCCCCATCCTGCACTCAGCCCCTGTCCCCCATCACCTCACCTCTCACACTGTATCCCCATCCAGAGCATTTAGTAGTGCTGCTGCACCCCACCCCCCTCCCAGGTGCCCAAACCCTTCCGCCATTCCTCGCACTCACCCGGGCAGGGGATGACGGCACGGGACAGGCAATAGCTTGGGGCAGGCAGTGGCGAGGGGACGTGATGCTGGCTCACTCCAACTCTCCTGCTGCCGAGCACCGCCTGCCGCCGCTTTTATGGTGCGGCGGGGGGGGGGGCTGCGCTGCCCNGCTTTTATGGTGCGGCGGGGTGGGGGCCTGCGCTGCCCAGCCCGGTCCTACCTCCCCCCTCCGCCGTGCCTGAAGCCAAGCCCCAAACCCTACCCCCCACCCCGGCCCTCTTCTGCCACTCTGGGGCAAACTTGCCCCTGAACAAACTCCTGTAGCTTGCGGGGTCCGAGGACCCCTCTGATAGCCCCTACCTGCCGTGAGCCTGGATCCCCCCCCTCAATGAACCCAATGCCCCTAGTCAGGTATGCATCCACCCCAGCACCACCTCACCATGGGACTGGTTGCCAGCCAGGCAGAGCAGTAGTGCCAGGACTTAGGGGGCACAGAGACCACGGGAGGATGTGGTGTGGCACCGGGAGTCCAGAGCGGGGTGCTCCTGGAGTTCAGGGCATCACCTAGCCTGTCACTGAGCCAGGCTGGCTGAGGTGGTCCTCAGGCATAGGCCCCCCTCCCTGGCATATTTTGACGAGGGATGCCCACCCCCCCAACCTGCCCGGGGAGCAACCTCTGGCTTGGGGTGCTGCCAGACCCTGGGGCACCTGGCTGCCCATCCGCCCTGCCATGGGACAGGAATAAACAGGAAGCCCAGTGCCCTCACCGTGGCCAGGGACTGGCCAGGAATGTGCTGGTGGCCACTGGGCTGTTTGTTTGGAGTCAAAGCAGCTGGTTCCTGCCGGGAGAAGCCAGGATCAACACAGCCGGGAATAACTCGTGAGCTCATCGCCACGTCCCGTGGGAGCCTCCAGCACCTCTGGGTGTGCAGGGGTGTATGACCCTGGAACCCTCTCTCAGGGCACCTTTATCCCAGCCCTATGCCCCAGACAGACTCCAGGCACACACTGAAGCCTCTTCTGGGGTGGCGGTCCCTGGCCAGCCCCAACATGGGGGCCAGGGAAAGCTGTTGGGAAGGACAGGGCTGGGGCCAGTGGTAGAGCCTGTGATTCATTCTTGTCTGGACTTTTTGGAGCCCATTTACTGTGAGGTCAGGAGCCCACTCTGAGCCCTTCTGAGACAGATGCTGGCAGGTGAGTGCTGGGTCCCTCTTCTGGGTTTGCCTCTGCCCCTGGGAACAGCAAGAAGAGGACAGCTGGGGCTCCACTGTGCTTCCTACAACTAGGACCTGCCAACCTCAACCTGTCGCCAGTGGGGCACTATGTTCTCCTGCTTGGTGTGACTGTGGCAGGCTGGAGATGTCTCCTCTCACTGTCATCTCTCCACTGTTACCCCTTGGGTCTCACTGGGTGCCAGCACCTGCAGCTCCGGGCAGCCAGCTACTGCAGGAGCTAAAAATAGGCTGCTGGGAGCAGGACAGCCCCGTGCGCGGAAAGCTGTGGGCAGCGGAGAGGCATGCGGGGCTATTCTCAGAGGGCTGCGGGACTATTCCTGGCCAGTCAATATTGATTCAGCCAGCTCAGGTGCAACAGCTCAGCGTGGCAGCACCGTATTTAGGGCCCAGTAGGAGGCGAGGCGGGTGGCTGAATCAGGAGCATTGTCCAGGGGAGGAAAGAGGGTAGGGAGAGGATGTGAGCTCTGTAATCTGCAGCAAGCGGCTCCGGGAGCAGCCCGGGAGAGAAGCACACCCCAGGCCTGCCACCAGCTGAGGCGTGGCCAGCAAGAGCTGCTGGGCTGCATAGAGCATCTGCCCTGGGGATTGAGGGATGGGGCCAGAACACGTGCAGAACTCCTGGCAGGAACAGGAGGCAATGTAAAGTACAAGGGAGCAGCTGCCAGTCCTGGCTCCCTTTGGGGTACATGGCTGCTGTACACACAGCCACAGAGGGCTGGGTGGGCAGAGGACAGTTAGGGGCTCCAGGTAGCAAAGCAGGTCTCAAGCATCCTCCTGGTTCCCTGCTTGTTCTGGGCAACTTGGGGTGGTCCAGGCCAGCCCAGGGCTTGGTGGCTCCAGCCAAATAGCCCCAAATGTACCTAAGCCGGCACCAGCAAGTGGAGGAGAGAGTGAGGAGATGGTTGTCCCCATTCACCACTAGGACATGCCTGTCCCCCCTGGCAGTTCCCCCAGAGCTGTATCACCAGCCACAGAGTAGATGGCACAGAGCAGCCCCCCCCACTGGAATGCTGGGAGCTGCACGAAGACCTGAAAAGCCATAGCAAGAGTGCCAGGGCAGAGCCTGGGCCAGGTTTATTTCCACAGAGAGGCTCACCATGGCTATGTGGTGTCCAGGAGCCACCTGAAGAAGCTGGGCTGAGGAGAGTTGGGAGCAGCCATGTATTCAAGGTGATGGTAGTATCTGGGAGCATATGGGACCCTGACAGCCTTCATCTCCAGCTCTCGGGGGTGCTGCTGCTCTGCAGTATCTGGGGGGGATGTTGGTTAAAGGCAAGGCTCTGCATGCTCAACATGTCATGCTGTAGCTGCAACCCTGCATAGGTGAAGTCAGTGCCACTAATGCCATCACAGGTGCCTGAAGTCCTCAAGGGCCACACGGGCAGCATTGCGTCCTGCTGCTCCCATCACTCCTCCTCCTGCAAGACAGCAGAAATGGGGAACGGTGTGCAGCTTCAGCCCCAGGAGATAGGGCCCAGGGCTGTACCAGCAGAGCTGCGCCACCTCCTTGTCCATGCAAGGAGTAGACACCTCTCCACCCTGTGCTGCCCTTGCAACTTTTCCACACAACCCTGGCTGGCCTCCTCTCACACCCCTCAGGAGGATCCCAGCTCCTAGGCCTACTTACCAGGGTGGGCTCCACTTCCACACAGGTACAAGCCGGGAACTGGGGACCGGTAGCCTGAGTAGAATGGTGCTGGCCGGGCAAAGTATAGCTGGTCAAGAGACATCCCTCCGTGGAAGATGTTCTGCAGGCACAGCTCCATCTGAGCTGACTATGACTCACCCAATGCTGTCTGGCCATCAGTACTGGCACCAGAGTGATGCTCAGAGCTGAGCTGGCATAGTACGCACCCCACTGGGCAACCCAAAGATCCTCTCCAGATCTGATGGCGTCAGGATGTCCCTGCCGATGACAGATGCCTTGAAACCTGGGGCATAGGCTTCGATCCAGTCAAACACTAGAGACGGATGGAGGGACTGGTGGGCATCTTGGGGGAACATCATGGCTGGCCCCCAAGTAGCTCCAGGGAAGTGAAGCACAAGGGCAGGGACCAGCACTCCTGATGTTACCCAGGTCCATGTATGCATTTTGTATCCATGTCCACGTACCCGTGTCTGCATATGCATTTCTGGCCTGCTCATCCCAGGGCTGCCCGTCTGCCAGCACGGAGGGGGTGTACTGGGTGAAGAGGGACACAACGTGGCAGCCCTGCGGGGCCAGTCCTGGGTCCAGTACCGAGGGAATACAGAGCTCGATCATGGGCCTGGGGAAGCAGGACACCATCTGGGCAAGCAGAGGGGGACACAGCCACCCCAAACCTCTTCACCCAGCACCACCCACCATGGCCATCCTTCACCTTCCCCAGGCATGGAGGTGCCAGTGAGGACTCCTACCTGCTGGAGGGGTGCCCGTTGGTGGCCTCAGTGAAGGCCTGGTGCAGAAGGTGGGTACCCTCGCAGTTGAGATGAATGGAGCACTGGTGGTGGGGCAGGGGTTGGCCATCACGGGCATTGGGGGCAGCCAGGAAGCTGGGCAGCCGATCCACCGCCACTGAGTATGGGAGTAAGGGGTAGGGGAACTGGGATGCAGCCTCTTGCTGAACCTGGCACCAGTGTCCCTCCAGCAGGGACAGTGGAGGAAGTGACCCTGCCAGTACCTACCATTGATCTTTGTGACGGAAGAGCGTGTATCAATCTGCCGGATTTGCTGGACAAAATCCTTTGGCAGCTGCTCCTGGAGTGGGAGAGGCCGATGCAGAGGCTGGCTGTGAGGGGGCAGTGCAGCTCAGGGGATGCCACTACATCAAACCCCCATCAGCCCCGTGTGTCCTGTACCTGGGGGATGAACTCCAGAAAGGTGATTTGGGGGGAGGCGTTGGACAGCACCAATTTGCTCCTCACCTCAGTCCCATCCTGCAGTGCGATGCCCTGTGCCTGCCCGTCCCTGCCCAGTAGCACATGGCGCACCGCCTGGGCAGGCAGAGGCAACAGGATATCACCAAGAGCATCCCCATTGTCTCCAGGCTAGCCAGGCAGCTCCCTGAGCCCAGACACCCTGTACCTTCTCAGGAAAGATGTGGGCTCCCCGGGCAGCTGCTGCACAGGCGATGGCTTGGGACAGGGCCCCCATACCACCAGCCACATATCCCCAGGCACCCCGCTGTCCCTCCAGCTCACCCATCACATGGTGCAACAGCACATACCTGTGGTAGCAGGACCCCAGGTTAGCCACCAGCCAAGGGGACAGGTCTGCCCCCTGCATGGACATAGTGAGGATGGTGCACGGCCCCCTCTATGGGGGCCATGCCAGCTCATAGGATGTCAGCTCAGTTACACAGAACACCTATAGGCCAGGACCTGACCTGGAGACAGAGTTGTCCAAACAGCAAAGGGGCAGGTGGGGAACACTCAGGAAAGCTGTACGGCAGGGATGCAGGGGCAGCCCCTTGACCATTCCCAACACCTGAGCTACCCTAGTAAGGCTGAGCAGGTGGTGGGAAGGAGAGACAGTGGGGCAGGACATGAAATACTGAGATGCAGCACAGACAAGAAGCTGCTGGCACAGAGGATGGCATGAGGGAATGGTGCAGCCATGAGCCTCAAGGGGAAGGGACCCTCACCCACTGCCGGGGGTGTGGGGGCTGGCCATGGCTCCAATTACTGCGTCAGTAGCCAGAGTTGCCTTCAGGGGCTCCGACTCAAACCACTGATCGAGGATCTGGCCCAGGAGAGAACGAGAGTGTCAGGCTTGGGGTGGAGGACTGGTATAGCACCCTTGCAGGCAGGCACTGAAGCAACTGGTGGTTCCACAATGCTGCTGCCAGCACTCACCTTGGCGATGGGGGCTGTGAGCACTTCATAATAGCGGGGCAGCTGCCGCCCTAGCGCCAGCCCTGGGGGCGGAGAGGTGGTGTGAGATCTGCATGGCTGTGCCAGGCTGGCTGCTTGTGCCAGGGTTGGCTGCTTGTGCCTGGCTGGGTTTGGGGTCAGGCAGTGGGATGAAGGTGAGCAAGTCTGACAGAGCCTGCCTGTGGCCTGGGAAGGGTCAGCTCTGCATCACCCACCCCAGGTGCAGTGGAACACATTGCCATCAGGGTTCCCTGGCACCCCAGACATACCTGCCTGCAGTAGGGGCCACAGGGCTCGCAGGGCCCTGAGCCTCTGAAGCAGGGAACCCTGCCCCAGGGCAGCTGTATTCACTGGGGGAACATCCAGCAGTGGGTCAATGGCTGACACCAAGCCCCCCATGAAAGCCTCATATTCAGGGTAAGCCTGAAAGGGGGCAAAGGAAAGCACAACAGGTACTGAACCATAGTGGGTGCAATGGATATCCCATCCAGGAGCATCCCTGCCACTGCATAGGTAGAGCAGCCCCTCAGGGGGTTTGCTGTGCCATATGCGGTGCATCCATGGTACCTGGGCATCCTTCTGGGAGAACTGGGCAATCTGCCGCTGGTTCTGAGCCATGTCATGCCCCAGCAGGAGTGAGCGGGAGGTGCTCCTGTCCTCCAGCAGGGGGGTGAAGGAATAGGGATCCCGCGGGAACACCCTCAGACCGTGCCGCTGCAAGACAGAAACAGCAGGACCCACCCTGTGCGGACAGCCTGGCAGCAGGCTCACCCTGCCAGCATGCTGGGAGGTGCTGGCAGCCTGGTGAAGGATGGGTGCCAGTACCTGCAGCTCCAGCTCGGTGTAGATCTGTGGCCGTAGCAGGCTAAGCAGGTATGATGCCCGGGAGAACTTGAAGCCTGGAAGATGTGGGACAGTGGGGGGTGCTCCTGCCCAGAGCTGGCCCGGGGTGGGGGAACAGGAGACATGTAGGGGTACCTGGCACAATCTCCTCTGTGACAGCTGCACCACCCAACACGTGACGTTTCTCCAGCACAGCTGTGCGCAACCCTGCCTGCTGCAGGTAGGCGGCCTGTGGGTAGCATGGCATCACACCGCCCATCCCTCCAGGTGGGCATGTGCTTGTCACCTCTCTTACACATTATGCCCGCCTTAACAAGGAGGGCCCCACTCCCCCCAACCCTGTGAGAGTCCCCAGCCCCATGGGCACTGCCACCAACACTTTCCCTTGCCCATAGCACAGACTCCTCCCCAGTTCCCTGCTGTCCCCCAGCAGGAAAGACAGCATCCCACTCTTGGTACTCACTGCCACCAGCCCATTGTGCCCTGCAAGGAGAGACGGAAGTGAGCTGAGCCCAGCAGTTGCGTGGTCCCATGGCACAGGGCACTCTGCCATGCCTGGGGCACAGGGCTGCCACAACCACCCAAGTAACAGGGTTCTGGGCATTAGGATACAAGGGATAGGGAACATCCTCCCTTGTCCCTTCAGCCCTGGCACCAGCAGTGCAGGGGAGGGGGACAGAGGTGCCCCAGATGCACCAGCTGGGCCCTGTGTGCTGGAGGGCTGCAACACATGCCAGACCCCTGCATCCTCCATGGCAAAAGGAGCATGCCGAGGATCTGCAATGTGCCCAGCACAGCTGAGGTTCCCACCCCCTCCTGCCTGCCCTGGGAGTCCTTGCAAGTCTCCACAGCCCTGCAACGGCTGTCTGGCCCTGTGTTACCTGCCCCAATCACCACTGCGTCGTACTCGCGCTGCAGCCGATCTGCAGCCCCAGCATGGGCCAGCCGCACTCCTGACAGCCCTGGGAACAGATGCCAGCCCCACAGCCAGCAGGATTGGAAGCCTGTGCCCAGTCTTGCCCGGATCCCAGCTGCCATCATCCCTCAGTGCCCAGCCACAGCTTCCCTGTGCCTGGCAGCCTGGACTTTGCTTTCACAGTGGAACTTTTCCCAGGGCTTCTGGGTACAGGGGGGGAGAACGAGGGGGACTGGAGCGTGGGATGCCTTGGCTCAGAGCTGGTGGGGAGGGTGGGCAGGACAAAGGCACGCACTGAGCCCTGCCCTGCCAGCTGATCCTGGCAGAGCTTTGCTTGGGGCTTGCAGAGGGGCCAGAGACCAGCCCCAGTGCTGAGAAGGCAACACGGTTAGATCCTGTTTGGTGCTCAGCAGGATGCCAGATGCTCCCCAGCCTGTACCCCAGGAAGGCACTGGGCAGACAATTTGGGGGCCTGAGAGCACCCCTAGCCTCTGTTCTATTCCAAGGAGGATCTGGGGCACGTGGCTGGGGTGATGGGTCAACAAGCACTGTGGTCCAAGGGGAGCTTGGTCCCCCATGAGCAGGCAAGCTTCAAGCACAGCCCTGAGAGCAGCAGGAAAAAGGGCAGCTTGGGGTGAGCTTGGCCCTGAACCCAGCACTGTTGCTCGGCAGGGCAAATTCCTGCACAGCATGACAGGGTCAAGGCTTTGCCATGGTCCAGTGCTCCCTGAACTGCTATCCCCAGCCCCAGCGAATGACAGAGACTGATAAATGGCACCATCTGCCAGAGTCCCTTGGGGCTGGTCCCATTCCCAGCTGCATCCACAGGGTCTGCACATGCACTGAGCCCAGACATGCCTGGGAAACACAGAGGCTGCCCTGGTTTTGCCCCCTGTTCACAGCTGAGTTTGGCCCTGCAGCTGACTGATGCCCGGGAGCCCTGATGCAGGGAAGGGGTGCAGGACAGGGTGTACCTCTCCAGAGGGTGACATGCCTCTGAGAGCCCTGCACCTCACATTTGGGGAGGAGGGAGAAGGGGGACACACCCTGGCCCACTCTTCCATGCCAGTTTGGGTACAACATTTTGTTCTTCAGCCAAAGTCTGGCAAAGATACCAAACCAACACTATAAATCCTGCTTTGGAAATGCACTTTTCAGCAAGATGGTGATTTGCTAACTACCTCACAGCCCCACTCTCTACCTGTCCTTGGAGGCTGCTGGGTGGTAAGGGAACCCCTCAGGGACTAGGGAAGTGGGCAGTGCCAGCCCTGCCTAGGCTGGAGGAAAGGAAGGCTGCCCGTGGCTGCCCATGGCTGCTCGCAGGCACAGTCAATAGCACACAGACACCCAGAAAACAGCCCAGGTGCTAGGAACACACACGCATCTGCTTTAATCTCAGCCCCAAGGTGACTGGAGACAGCTCAGAGCAGGGGGATGCGGGAGGGCTCCCAGAGGCGCCGGGCCAAGTCACAGGCCTGCTGGACCACAAGCTCGGAGGGGATGATGCCCAGGTGCACAGTCAGCAGCTCGTAGCACTTCACTACCTCTGCCTGATGGTTCTTGCTGTAGTAACGCAGCAATTTCCTGGGGAGAAGATAGGGGACTTGGAAGGCACTCCCTTTCTAACCACCCTCCCCCTAGAAAATCTCTTGAAACGACACAGCACCTGTCCATCTGCAAGACTGTGGCACCAGGCTGGGCACATGGGCTGATGTAACCCCAGTGACACCACAACATTGGTACCACCCTGTAGCAATGTCCTGGCAAGGACAGCATCATCCATGGGGACACCTCTGTGACAGCACAGTCTGGGGCCCTGGTGCCAAACCACAGGACTGGGGACTGCTCACCTGTAGTAGTCTCCTGCCAGCATCCCAATGGGAGCAGAATCATCAGAGAGAACTGGCACCTCCATCATCTCCAGCTTGTAGCCCTGGAAAAAGATGAGAGCAGAGGGCAGGAGCAGGGAAGGGAATACTGCGGAGATGGAGCTGGCTGTGTCTACAGCCTTACTCGTTCTCCCCAGCTGGTGCCAAAGGAGAGGGGCTCAGCCCCTTCCTGGCACCACGTACCAGCTCATTCTCAAACCAGAGGAAGTAGGAGCAGCAGTAGTCACCATCTTGCAGCATGAGTGTTGTGTAGCCCTTCTGTAGGTATCGCCGGGCCAAAGCAATCAGGGACCAGACCTGGGGGACATGGAGCACCTGAAGCCTTAGCAGAAAAACATCCAACCATCCTTTGATCCCCATCCCACTTCCAGCCTCACAAGCAGTACCTTTCTCTTGATGAAGGTGGCCAGGGGGCCCTTGCCTAGCTCTGAGCTGGACTTCTCTGCTGTGCCAAGTGATGGTGCCATCATCTGCCCAGCTGTCCGGTCCACATAGATGAAATGCACCAGGCCAGGAAAGTCCTCCAGGTATGTGGAGTGTGTTAAGGATATCCAACAACTTTGGTGCCCTTCCAGGACAGACCCTGAGCCTTGGGGAAACGGCCTTCATCCACCACACTCCTCCCCTTAAGCCTGGTGCTGGGGTGTAAACAGGGTCCCACTCCCACCTCTGCTACCCACTTAGGAAAACCTCCTCACTGGGCTGGATCCCCAGCAGCAGGAATGGGTATGACACCATGGTGATATTGCGCCTGCTCTTCACCAGCAGAAAGTCCCGCCAGTCCAGCAGCTTCTCTCTGCCGTGAAGAGGCATGGTGAGAGAGGCCAGGACTCCCCAAGCCCCAGCACAGCTAAGTATGAGGCAGCCCCCTAGGGATTCCAGCCACCTCCAGGCACTCACCTCATCAGCTTCTGGGCACGGTCCCGCAGTCCCTGGGACAGGCTGTGGCTGGTGGAGGCCAGGAAGAGCTGGCGGTACACAGAGCAGAGCTGCCGCTTCACATTGGCCACTGCTTGCAGCAGCCTGATCCGGGAAATGCAGATGGCACTGAGTTTGGCCCTTGGGCATCCAGAGCCACAGGGACAGTCACACCACCCCCTAGGCTGGCAAAGGTTCCCACATGCCCCAAAGACTTTCCCTGTCCACCCTGAACTCACTCTAGGGAGTTCCCAAGCTCACTCCGGGAAAATATCTTGTTTTTGAAGTCCACCCAGGTATTCTGCAACTAGAGAGAGACAGGGCTCAGCATCGGCTTGCAGAGACAGCAGGGCAGGATCTCACATCCCTGCTCCCACCTGGATGTCCTGCCCACTCAGTTTCTTCACAAACTTGTCCATGCGCTGCCTTAGCTCTGCCAGGAATGGGTAAGAGCGTGGGGCTCCTGCCTCTGGCCCCTCTTCCAGCTTCCTCTCCAGCACCAAGAAACCATCCAGCAGCTGGTACAAGGTGACAGCCACCTGGGTCATGGGGCCCTGCCAGGGAGGGGTGAGGTGAGTCAGCCAGGACTCAGCCCAACATTTCTTCCCTCTCCTTAGAAGCAGCTCACCTTGGTCAGGAGGATGAGGGAGATGCCTGGCCAGAGGGGAAGGCAGTGCATGGTGTGCGGCAGCAAGGGGCAGTAACCTTCCCGCAGGTTGGCATCCAGAAAGATCCTTCTGGGGTTTGAAGCTTCAGGGACCAAAGGCCCCAACGTCTGGAGCAAGTCCTCTGCCATCTGGAAAGAGAGGGAAGATGCTCAGCCTCCCAAGAGGACAAGACAGGCTGGAGAGACACAGCAATGCCCTTAAAGCTGCAACCAGACACAAGGGAACTGAGAGAGCCATAGGGGACATGCAGCAAAGATCAGCAGTGAGGAAAAGTGCTCAGGGATCCCAAAATTACAGCAGATATAGGGGAAGCCACCTGCAAAGACACAGGCAGCAAACATCTTATGCTGAGGTCAGCAGAGGGAGACACCAGACTGCTCTGAGGCAGCCTCGACCCTTCTGTGCTGACAGGTCTGGGCAGGGAGATGAAAAAGCAATGCCCCAGAGAGGGTGATCAGAGCCCTCACATGGTTATACTCAACATGGGGGATGCAGCGTGAATACCTGGCCCTAAAGCCTGTGGCACCCACAGTTACAGCCCAGTAAGGGATGAGTGATGAGGATCAGAGACTGGAAAGAGCACCAGGACAGGCAGAGGAGGTGTTGAGTTGGGAGGGACCACAGGACCCCTTGCTCACCTGGACATCTGCAGCATCTGCCTCCCCAGTGCTCAGCATCTCAGCGCCCTCTGACCAGCTCTCGCTGCCTGCAGAGAGCATGGCATGTTGCCCTTCCTGCCAGCCCCCCATGCAGCCTTGGAGCCTCCACAGGGCTGGGGAGCACAGGGCAGGGCTGCTGCCCGACTGAATACTCACTTGTGCTGTGCCTGCCTGGTGAGGGCTCAGGCGTGTAGTAAGCCTCAGACACGGAGAGATCGTCTGTGTCCTGCCAGCAAGAACAGCTGTGTCAGCAATGGGAATGGTGCAGGCAGCTCAGCCAGCATCCCACTCTGCAGCTCCCAATCTCAGGGATTCACCTGGTCATCCGATTCCTTCTCCGCAGCTTCATGGGAGCCAGGGCTGCTCACAGGGATGCTCTCACTTCTCTTGGGTTCCTGGGGGGACATTTTCCCTCCTGTGGGCTTCTGAAAAGAGGGAAAAAAACGAAGCTCTGGCTGTCAAGGCATCACTCTGCAGTGGAACTCCGAACCACTGCTGCTACACTTCTCTCTGGAGCACCTGGGGGCTGAGCTCCTCCTCGGCACTCTGGCTGGGGTACAGGTCCTGCACCAGGAGGATAAGGACAAGCAGGTCAGCAGGGCGGACGGAGCTGGCATTGCGGCTGTGGGCCAGAAAAGGGAGTGGTTAGTGGGGTGGGTAAGCAGCTGCCCTGGGGATGGTGGTGGGGCCAGAGCTGGGCTCACCTGGAGTAGAAGGCCAGCAGCTTGGTGTGCACCAGGAGAAAGGCATGGCCCACCTCATCCCCGCCACGCTCGGGGCTGGTGTTTATGTACTGCACCACCTGCTGCTCCAGGAACTCAATACACTGCTCGCACAGCTGAGGGTGGATCAGCCGCTCCACAGCCTGGGGTATGGGTTGGGGGGAAGGCTGCTGAGCTCCCCCAGACATAGCCACACAGCCCCAGGGGCAAGTTGGAGCTTCCAGTGCTCCAGGGACTTGCCCCAAAATGCCCAGAGCTCTTCCCCACATGTTGGGACTCCATGCGGCCTCACACCTCTGGAACACCCCAAAGGCAAAGGACACTTCAGGGCATAGTACCTCAACAGCAAAGCTCTGGTCTTCCTCCCGCAGGCAGCTGTAGGTCTCCAGCAGGCCCCGCAATAGGCTCCAGACACGTTCCCGCTGCTCTGAATCAGCCGGCCGCAACCTACAATGGCCACAGAGTGTGAGCTGAGAGCCAGCCACCACCTCTCCAGGTGGGACAGGCTCCCCAAAACGCAGCTGCAGCTCAGTAGGTAGAGGGTCTTACTGCAAAGGGAGATTTCAGCTTGCAGACACCCACTCCCACGTGCCCATAACTGTATGAAGACACCGCTGGGCAGCCATCCAAGCACCCCAATGTGCTGGCCCACGCTGGCCGGCCGTGCACACTCACTCCTTGCGGACGAGGTGGGAGTCGAGCGTTACGAGGCCACAGTGAGCCTCCACCAATCGCCGCAGCACGAAGAGCGTCCGGCGTAGGTCATCCTCACTTTCCGTCCCATCACCATTCACTGCGATGTACAGGCAATCCCCAAACTGCAACCGGCAGTGAGATCAGGTGGGGGCCGGCTGGGGCGCCCCGGTCCCCGGTGCCGGCCCTACCATGTGCAGAACGTGGAGGTGACGCCCGTGCTCGGTCGTGAAGCAGGTGTAGGTGTCGGCGAGCTTCTCCAGAAGCGCCGCGCAGGAGATAATGAGGGGGGCGAAGAGGGTGTTGAGGCTGTCCTCCAACGCCGGGCCCTGGGGAACACGCTCCCGGGTCAGCATCCACGCGTAAGGGCGCACCACACACCCCTGTCCACACCCTGACCGCCCCGTCCCGCGCTACCTGCCCGGCGTGGGGCGGCTGCAACCGGCGGAGAAAGGCAGCATCGGCCCAGTAGAAGAGGAGCTCGGCCGCGGTGCTGGCGATCAGGACGCACCGCATGGCCCGGGCCGGCCGGCCCGACTCACGACAGCAATGCGCACCGGTTCCGTGTGTCTCCTCCCGCCCCACACAGCTTCCTGCTCCGCCGCTGCGCGTGACCACTGCGCTCACAAGCGCAGCGCCCCCGGCGGCCCGGGGCGGCCTTGCACCGCGACACTCTGCCCACCCGCCTGCACATCTCCCTCTCCCGCTCCACGTCCCTGTCCCGTTACGGACAGAACACAAAGGCGCGGTTGACAGCCCAACTTTATTACATTTTTGGTAGCGTCTCGTCGCGTCCCGGCTGCTCCTGCCCGCGACACCGCCCCTCTCCTGGGCAGGACACATTCACGTACGGGGAGACCGGAGCTGCCCGCTGGCCCCGCCTCCTGCCGCTCCCCTCTGCTCCGGGCTGTATAATTTAATTATCAGCATTTCGAGCTGCTGGCCCTCGAGCCCGCCCGGGGCGGACCCCGGATCTCCTCCCGGCCCGCCCTGACCGTAGCATCCTCGCGCCGGTCCCGGCCGGGCTGGCGGCAGCAGAGGGAGCTGCTTCCATGCGCTTGCTGTAGCGGCAGCAGTACCCGTTGCCCGGGAAGGTGCAGAGGAAAGGGGGACCCGGCTGCTGGCAGGGTCACTCTGAGGGTCAGTGGGACAAGGGAGGCTGAGGATGGCGCCCATCACGGGCTATGCAGCGCTCAGCACTCCAGACCTCCCCAGCAGCTGGTGGGCACCAAGCCCTGGGTGCTTCTCACAGCTTTGCAGGACAGATCACGGCAGGCCCTGCAATACATACAGTTGCACCACTCTGGTGGAATGGTGACGAGGGCCAAGTGGAGCTCTGTGGTCACAGGGTGGGAGAGAGCGCCCAGCTGGATGGTATCCAGAGTGTGAGGATGAGGGCACAGCAAGGTGCTTGCCTGAGGTGGCCCTACTGTGAGGCTGTGCAGACTGCCCAGGAGGCAGCATGTCCTGGGGAGGGTGTAGGGGCAGGAGCGAGGCTGGTGGGTCCGTTCTGGGCCGCAGGCTACCGGTACCGGCAGGCCAGTGCATTCACGTTTTTCACCACGTAGAAGCTCATGGTCAGTGGGGGGATGACTAGGGTGCGGCCAGCCCTGAGAGGACGAGGCTTTAGCTCAGGGAGGGTCCCATCATCCACCATAGCCAGTGGCTGCCCATTGAGTTGGACTGACCTGTGAGACCAGGAAAGGATCAGGGGTATCAGTGTGGTGGCATCAAGGATGGGGCAGTGGTGGCAGCCCCACCACCAGCATCACACTTACTTGGAGTGGAGTCCCTCTTTGCCATAGGGCTGCAGCAGGTACTGGTGGACAATCTTATCCCGCAGTGTCCCAGCCAGCTTGATTTTCTTCCGGGAGCGATGCAGGTTGATGATGTAAAGGGTGATGGACCCCCGGACATAGTTGTGGCTGTAAAGGGGAGAGTGGGAGCCGAGGGGCATGTTGGCATGTGTCCTGGGACAGTCACCTCTAGGAAGTGGTTTGGGGGTTTCTGCAAGAGCCAGCCTCATGCAGACATCTGGAAGGGACGTCACCATCCTGCCTGCCCCTCCACAGGTAGATGGCCACCTCCTATAATGAAGCTAAGCTCTGCAATGACAACTTTCTAACCTCCCACTTCGCTCCTCAGCCAGAGGTGACATTGAGAGGGTGCTGTTCTGATGTCTGGAGCTCGGGATGGTGGTCCTGGTGTGGCCCCCTCAGAACCTCTCAAGGAGAGGGCTGAGAACGAAGGGGAGCTCTGTGCGCAAATGATGTCTGCCCCCGCCATCCCAAGCACCTAACTGACAGGTCCAGACACTGATCCTCTGTGCCTGCCTAATCAGGCAGCTCCGAACAAAGGCTATAAAGCACTTTGCACCTGTCAGTTACTGGACAAGGTTTCCTACTGAGCTGGAGGCATGTTGAAAGCGTCTGGACTGTGTAAAGAAACAGACTCTCCTCCTCCACAATAGTAACTTGTGTCTGCGGAGGAGGCGGCTGCCCCCCCACCCCAGCTCACTGGGGTCCTTTCAAAGACCTTATCAGTGAAACAATAACCAGGCTGGACGACCCGGCAGCGCAGCCAGTGGGTAACCCGACCAACTGGGGGCCCCTCATATGAAATCCACTCCCTTGATCTCTGCTGCCAGGGCTGCCCGGTGGCCACTGCACCAGTCCCAGCCGGCCCCGTTCCCAGGCATAGGCTTGCCATGACTTTCATCGGAGGCACTGCCATTCCCGCACACTCCCTCCACTGCCACAGTGGCCAGAGCAGCACCTGAGGGACTCTCCTGGGAAGCCAGCCTGCCTTGCCTGAGCCAAAACCTGGGCTCCTGCACCAGCATGTCCTCAGTGGTCCCCATCTCCCAGGGGTTCTGCTTATCCCCTCCTTGCAGGCCCCAGCCTCCCACACTCCACTTACTTGTGGTAGCTGGTGCAGTGGGCATAAATGCGGAGCTTATCACGAATGACCCTGCCAGGCCGGGGTTTCCTCTGGAGACCAGCCACATGGATTGCCAGCACCTTGGGACCAATGAGGCGCTTGTAGAGCAGGGACAGCCAGTAGTCCTGAGGGGCAGAGGGGACAGTCAGCAGCACAACAGTCCCCACAACTCATAGTGGGAGCAGGCAGGAGAAGCTGGCTTCCCTGCTTACCGCCTAACAAAACTTTGGCCATTTGGCTAAAAATGTCATGTGAGCTTTTTTTATGCAGTCCGAGCAAGAATGGCAACATTGTTTGCATCACTGAATACATTGCTCGGCCCACACTGAGAGACACCAATACCCTCTGAAAGAGCTCAGCTTTTGGCGTGTCTGCGGAGTGTGCTGAGCAGCATGGATGCCCATGCATGTTCCCATGGGTCCACATGTAGCCCTGCAGTGCACCTGTGCACCAGCTCCAGCTGAGGCACATGGGATGGTGATGTCTCTGGAACAGGCAGGTCACCCTCTACATGGGGCTGGGACACATCAGAACTCTCCTGTTCTCTCCAGCTCTTTTCACGGCATGCTGGCTTTGGTAACTGCTGATGATGCTCCACTTCCCAGAGGTATTTCTCCTGTTTTAAAGCCTCCCATAGAGTTAGGCACCCATAAACATAGCATGGGGAAGCCAAGCATTCAAGAAAGGGGAAACATTCAGCCGCTGCACACATACATTAATGATGCAGCCTCTAATTATGTCACCACATACTACTTTTTCCCACAGAGCATGGCCTTACTCAGCACACAGAATGGGCCCCAAGCCCCAGGGAGGAAGGTGACGCTGTGCAGTGATGGAGACCACTGCTGGCAGGGCCCCCCAGTCATCCGCTGCAGAAGCTGGGAGGTGTGCAGTAAACAAAGCAGAGTTGTGGGAAGGGAAAGGGCAGGCTCAGGTGCTCTCCTGTCATTCTGCAGGGTGAGGGTCTGGCTCCACCACTCCTCTGGTGATGCTGGGGAGATGAAGTCTCTCATGCTGCTTCTCTGAGTGCTGCCCGTGGGTGCACTGGATAGCACTGCCTGGGTGCCAAGGCACCTTTGAACACAGGAGCTCTTCGTATTGCCCTGGAGCAATGTTGAACTCTCAGCAGCAATGGTCATGCAGGCACCAGGGACTGCTCTGTCTGGCAGCATCTGACCAACACGGTAAAGAGAGCTGCTGATACAGAAAGGGGCATGGATCAAGCACCCTGTGATTCTGCATATTGCCTGGGTACGCATGAGGTAAACCTCACCCCAGAAGGACATGTGGAGTGAATGAAGTCTCCCAGGCCCCAGGCTACAGGGCAGGATGGGCAGGTGGAGACATGGATCCCTCATACAGGTACAGGTATCCATCCCATGTGTGGAAAGCCCTTACACAGCCCCAAATTAACATGCATTTTGGACAAAGAGGCTAGCAGATGAAATACAGGGCAGCGCTGCAGCAGCCACTGACATGATACGAATACCTGCCAGCCAGACTGGGCTACTGGCCCCATTCTCTCTCCAGCCCAGCTCAGCAGCAGCTGACCTGTTCCAGTAGTGTTGGGCTGGCCTGGCAAAGGGAGATCCAAACCTGCTTATCTTCTGGGTAAGCTTTTGCCACAGTGCTGGAGAAAAACTCGCTTCCTGCTCTCGCTGCTGCTAGACAAAACCACAGGGCTATGTGCCACACCAGCCTGGTAACTGCTTCCCCTGCAAATCCTGGGGCCTGGAGGAGACTCAAGGGTGAAGGGAAAGGCTTGTGCACCCCGAGGAGGCCCAGCCCACGAGGCTGAAGCTCCTAGGGAGGACAAGTTTGATACTGCAGATGTGCCA
Source organism: Bucco capensis (assembly GCA_013396975.1). Classification (NCBI taxonomy): domain Eukaryota; kingdom Metazoa; phylum Chordata; class Aves; order Piciformes; family Bucconidae; genus Bucco; species Bucco capensis. The sequence goes on along the minus strand of VWZO01018839.1, from coordinate 1,518 downwards.
TCCCCAGGCACATGCCACTGTCCCTGCACGCTGATGGCTGGTGGTGCTGCCTTACACCCTGGTGATATCCTTGCCTGCATCATGCTGCAGGGGCTGTGCCAACCTTCCCCCACTGTGTGAAGCTGTGCCAGCCCATCTTGCTTGGACTCACAGCAGGCAGAAGCAGCAGTGCCCAGCACACTGCCAGCTCCCCAGCGAGCTAGATTGATTACCCAGAGTCATTAGATAAGCAATTACTTGAATTTGTGGCAGGGCCAAAGGTGAGCTCAGATTGCAGTATTTAGGCCCACAGCTGTGAGTTAAAAGTAAATGAATTCAGTGCTCTGAGCTACCTGTTAGCTCACGCTCTTAGCTCTTTGTAGCAGCTCCCCTGGGGTTTCTCACCTCCTCTCCATATTTCCACTGATGAGATGCTGCTTTTGCCCACAGGTTATGGGAGCAATAGAGGCCAGATACTTTGTGGCTGCCTGCAAAATTTCCATATAGGTCTCAAGAGCTGTTTCGCAGGGGGCTTGTGATGGCCTTTGTTGCAGTGGGGAGCTGACATCAGCAACTCCAGCCTCCAGCTCAGCATCCATCCCTCTAGGGAGGGTGGTCCTCAGGGGTTTGCTGCTTTGACAACACAGTCCTTCCATTCTCAAGGATCACAGAATCACAGAATGTCAGGGGTTGGAAGGGACCTAGAAAGATCATCTAGTCCAGCCCCCCTGCCAGAGCAGGATCACCTAGACAAGCTCACACAGGAATGTGTCCAGGCAGCTCTTGAATGTCTCCAGAGAAGGAGACTCCACAGCCCTCCTGGGCAGCCTGTTCCAGTGCTCTGTCACCCTTACTGTAAAAAAGTTTTTCCTCAGGTTAATACTAAACCTCCTGTGGTCCAACTTGCTCCTCTTCCCTCTTGTCCTAACATTGAGAAGAGCCTGGCTCTCTCCTCCTGACACTCACCCTTAACATATCTGTAAACATTAATAAGGTCCCCTCTCAGTCTCCTCTTCTCCAGGCTGAAGAGACCCAGCTCTCTCAGCCTGTCCTCATAGGGCAGATGCTCCACTCCTTTAATAATCCT
>VWZO01018821.1:19022-36162 GCA_013396975.1 Bucco capensis | reverse complement strand
GTATTGCCCCCCCCCCCCGGGGAGGGGGGTCTATTTCTTGTGTTAGGAAGTTTTCATCCAGACTCTCCAGGAGCCTTCTGGATTGCCTACTGCTTGCTGTGTTGTTTTTCCTGCAAATGTCAGGGTGGTTGAAGTCCCCCAGCAGGACAAGCGTCTGTGAGCCTGATGCCTCCTGTAGCTAGAGTACAAATGCTTCATCAACTGACTCCTCTTGATCTGGAGGCCTGTAGTAGACTCTAAGCACAAGGTTTCCCTTGTTGCCTTGATCTCTAATTCCTACCCATAAGCTTTCAACTTGCCCTCCAACCACTGGAGGTGGCTGTCCTCCTGCTTTCTGGCTGGGGACAGCAATGCGCTTGTCTTAATAAAAGCCTTTGGGAAACTGTCTCGCCCATGGAAGTGCAACTACCACAGGGGCTTGAAACTACTATGGAGTCATGGAATGATAGACTTAGGCAAGGATGTTTATGATATAACATTTTTTTGGATGTGAAACTAGCTCAATTTTATTGCAGTCTTCCTCCTCCAAGCAAGATATTATAGTACTTTGAGGGAGGCTCAGTGATAAACTCCCTGATCTGTGTAGTGTTCTCCATCCCTGCCACATCCAGAGGATCACAAGAGCATTGTTCAGTCCCTTGCACTAGAGCAATCAGTGCAGGATTACTGTGGAGGCAGCAAAGGCGTAGTAGGGTAGACGTTCAGTCTTTAATAGCACTGCAAAGGGCAGCAGAGTCTGAAGGAGTGGAGCAGGGTGTGCACAGTTTGTCTTCTTGGTGCAAACAAGTCAGAACAGGCAGGAAGCGTCACCTGGTTTTGCTGGGGGAAAGAAGGGCAATGGGGATGAAGAGTGCTGGGCTGGGCAGGGAGAGGGAGGAAAACCAGTAAGCATGCAAAGACTACCCATCCAAACAGAGTGGCTGCTGAGTTGGCAACAGGAGCTGCCTCCTGTATGACAACATGAGGGAACCCAGGAAAGCCTGGGGACTGTTGGCAGAGGAACAGCTTTTGATTGCCTCTCCAGCTTTTTTGCAGGCTTGCTGGTGGAACTGGTCAGAGAGATCTTCAGGACAATGACTTGCAAGCTCCTGTCCCCCTTTTAGGCCATCATCTCAGGGAAGAAGATCTGCTTGGGGAGCTGAGCCTTTTTGTCCCTGACCCAGCCGGAGAATTTGTTCTACTGCAGGTTAACAGGCCACCAATCCCTGGGTGACTGAGAGGTCAAGGCCTGCCTCTCTTGTGTCGTCCAGCCAACTTAAGCATCCCCAGCCAGAGCGCCTTTGGCTTGGCAGTGCTGACACTAAGCATTGCCCACTGGCAACCCTTCTTCTCACCCTTGTATACCACATGCTCCCAAAATCAGCAGCCCTTTAGTGGGACCTCCCTTTTCCCTCTCACAAATTTCTTGTCAAAGGGAAAGTAGGATAAGGGGAGGTTGCGTGATGGGCACAGCAGCACCTCTCACAGCTTCTTTTCTTCTGTGCCAGAGGGCACCCAGTGAAAGCTGTCAGGTTTCCCAGACTTTTCTGAGAACATGTCCTGCAGTGACCTCCAAAACAGAGACAGGGAGACCTGCGAAGGAAGGCTCGAGATCAACCAAGCATCGCAAACCAGGACTGGTACCTGAATATGTGTATATTTATCTATGAGGTGGGCAATTGAAGATACATTACTCAGCAACACAGTCCTTGTTAATATTTTCACAATATTCATCATCTCTTCATTTTGCACCCTGTGGGTTTGTAGCTTTGTGCTCAGTAAGCTGCAAGTACCACGGAGTTGATATCATCTCTGTAACATGGATGGTGATGGTCCTGAGTGGCTTCTAGTCACAGAGAAGAAGATAAGGCCCAAAAGCTCTTTGAGGAGAGATGTCAGGACTTAAATTAGCTAGTCTTATCTCTTCTGATTTTCCTACATTGTGTCTCATGCTTTTATGCTATTGCGTCTCCCTCAAAATGGGGCAGAGGTCTCCTCTTTTCCTCATACCGTTTGTTTCGGTTTAGCTACTGTGTATTCAGGTTGTTTATTTGCAATTCCTTATGCTTATCTTCTGACAACATTTAGCTACTTGAAAACGTTCCTCTGCATCTGCACTCATCTTTGCTGCTTTGCTGATTACATGGCTCACATAGCTACAAAATGTGTCCGGCTATGCCATCACAGTGTTAAAAAATTCTTGGATGCTGTTTGTATTAAAGTGGTTGAGTATGGTCATGCATGCATTTAAGAAAAGCTGAAATTAATAACATCCTAATAAGCACATTTATGATTCATTGAAAACTCAAAATTTTGCTATTTCCTTGTTTCCCTGACTGTTTTACAGATTTCTGCATGGTGAGATGCCATGGAGGGTTTGAGACACAAGGATTCTTGCGGGATTCAACTGGACCCAAATGCGCCCAGACCCTGACCCATCTAAAGATGCTCAAGAACATTTCATACCTGGTTGTGAGGCAGGTGTAACCAGACACTCTGCATGATGCATGTGGCATGTCAGCTGCTAGTACTGCTTGACATCATTGGCAAGCAGCAAAGAGAGATCCTACAAGTATGGGTCCTATAGTGCTTGAGTTACTAGAGTGGGCTTTGGCACAGACTCAAAGCGTGGGTCAACCACACGCTTGTTTTCTGCAACTGAGTCCCATACCGGAAAGTAGAGTCACAGATGTGCTGCTCACAAGGCATCTTCAGTCCAGCCTCCTTCTCACAGCAGTGCCATCCTCAGCAGTAGGTCTGCACACCATGCCTTTGCCAATGCTAGATGTGAGTGGAACAGTTTAGCTACAGGAAGAAAAGGTAGAAGAAAGAGGAAAAGAAAAAGGAAAAGATCTTGAAGAGGGATACAGTGGGGAGTATTAGTGATTGTGGTAGTGAAAAGATAAAAGTGGAGCTTTGGTGACGTTGTTCTGTCTAGATTTCTCCTTACAAAGAAGCATGCCAAAAACACCAAGGAGGCCTTTAGCTCAAAAGATCAGCTTTTGAGCAGGGAGCAAGAAGAAGTTAGGTTTTTTATGGGGAGCAGAAACTAAAGTAAATCACTTTTTAAAACCAAAGAGATAAGGCAGGAGGAACAGGATGAAGCAGAGCCAAGTGTCTACAGTTTCTTCCTCCAGGCATGGTGTGTTATTCCATCTTTCTCCAAGGGACATGCATTTAATTAAATCACTTCTATAAAAGGAACATGATGTAGAAAACTAAATAATGCCAGTACTATGCATAATATGCTAATAGAGCACAGAGTTCCTAAAGCAGGATTACAGGGGGGAATGTATCCAGGAAGTACTACAATAGATTTTTCAGCTAGTTAATATTTTTCCTGCCACCCTCCTGGGCTCCTTTTCCAGAAAACCTCCCAAGAAATTTGATTTTCTTCACATTCTGTAGCACATGTGGTCCCAAGATATATTTTCTTCCACCCTATCCTGCCATCTGATTTGATCCAAAATTATTGAGGGAGCTGCCAGGAAAGTGGGCACACACATGAACACATTGCAGCTGTAAGTAGGCCTACTTGTCTTAAACGTGATAAAAATTCCCTTGAGAGTTTTAAAGCACTAGTTGCTTTTGGTGTCTATTTTATTTAATATTGCAGAGTAGCAAGCAGAACTTGGACATGCTATCTGCTGCTCCATGCTTCTCTGAAGAGCTCCAGCTTCACAGAGCTCCAGAAAGCTCAATTTCAGTTTGCTTTCACTGGTAGGTCATACCTGTGTAACAAGCTTGATCCAAAGAGAGGTATAGATGAAGATAAGAAGTAGATAACAGGTCTTGAGGCTCTGGGGGTTGGAAGAAAATAAATATTTCAGAAAGGGATGAGCATAAGATTTTCTGTAGCCTCCAAGCATGCTTTTGCATTTAAAACTGTTCTCTGTCCTGCTTACTGAGTCTCTTTGTTTGCTCAAGGCTAAAGGTGTTTGAGGACAGTGGTCCTAGAAAGGGGCAATAACAGCTGACAGAATAGCTACTACAGCCATTGTCATTATTTGTTGATTTCATGATGTGTTACTTCCACTGCTGCCTCCAATCACTGCAGTGTTTGTATATCTACACAGTTAATACACAGGCTTGGTTTTTCTACCATATTTTCTTTATTTTGAAGAAACAAAGGTACCTTGTGTGTTAAAGTTTCCTTCGATTGTTTTGTTTTGTTGGTTTTTTGTTCGGTGGGTTTTTTGGTTTTTTTGTGGGTTTTTTACATTTTGATTACAAATCTGCTTTTACTTGCTTAGCAAGACAGCACCAATACTAGTTTTGTTTAATTTAGGGGAGGTTACAGTGTAGAAAACGTCCCGCCTAACTCCAACCAGAAAGACCCTGACATGTTGTAGAGCAGATTGCTTCTCCACTATACAGTTTGTATAGTGACCCAGTCCTGTAGAGGCAGGCATTCCTGTGCTGGTATGTAAATACCCATGGACGAAATGTGGATTTTACTGATATGCCTACTGCTCTCTGTGAGAAGTGCAGTGGGAGTACTGGACTCGGACGATTCATCCCTTTGCAGCACAAAGTGTCTCACCTGAGCCCCTTTACAGACATCTAATGAAGCTCCTGTACTCATAGGAGCATCCTTGGGGCTGTTTTTCTCCACTACAGCCCCTGCCCCTTTTGCCTTCCCAGCACTTGCAGGCAACTTGGCCAGTAAAGGACAGGGTGGGCAGGAACTGCTTGGTCTTTAGAGAACTTTACCTTCCTTTGCAGCTCCATGTAGGGGAGGATGCAGAAAGAGGGTTGAGAGAGTTGGCTGTTTTTTGCGATATCTATCTCATTGAGCAGAGTTGCTCTAGATACAATGATACTATCCTGCAGAAAGCCTTTGGACTGAGTTGCTCAAGGCCTTCAGGACTGGCTACTGTGCAAGACAAACAACCTATATTGCAACAGAAGTCTTCCCTTGATCCCAACTGTGTGCAGGATGTCAAGAATGTGTATCCCTGCCTGTGTCAGAGGTCTTCTCCAGGATCCACAGATGTGATGGGAGCAGTTGGCTGACATTTATGGCCCTCTCCATTGACTTTACAAACGCAGAAGGCCTCTAGTGAAAGCAGAACAAAGCCAGGACCATTAACCTTTGCAGGAGGCTTTCTGCAGTATCATTTTATCAGTGACCCCTACAGACTTACTGTAGAGGCCTCTGCTGGGGTTAGTGGAGTCAAGGAAGCAGCCAGAACACTCCTTTGGCAGGGAACGGACAAGGGTCTCTGTCCTGCTAAGATTTCAGCTTTACTCTTTCCATAGGCTCTCCAGGGAAAGGCATATCTAGGTGTGAGCTGTGAGAGACAGACGAGTTATTGTAGCTTCGAGGACAACAGTGTACACCAGTAAGCTGACTTCAACTATGGTGGTAATTACAGACTAGCATGGAAATTTGAGCCTTTTTTTTGTCTGAATACAAAATATGAAGTTAGCTGAGTCAGCAGAAACAGCTAATGGTGTAAGGCTTGTGCAAGCTGTCTGGCCTCACAGTTAGCAGTGCTATAATGCCTGCGGCATGCTGTCAGGGTAAAACTGTATAGTGGAGAAGTAATCTGCTCCACAACATGTCAGGAATTTAAAATTATCCTCACACAGCTATATGTCTGATGCATTAGTAGAGAGAAAAATCTTCCCTTTCAAATATCTTTTATACGCTTGGATAAAAGTAAGAGTGTCTTAGCTTGCGCAAGGCAGACTCTCTGACCAGGGTAATGGAAGATTTATTTGCTAGCAGTATTTCCTCAATCCTTTAATCTGTCCTTCAAATTAGAGATAATACACAGTTTATTTCAAACTATCATTTTAAGGATCTGGGATACAACTTTATCATCTTGACCAAAATTAATGCGTATCTGGCAAATCTTTGGTTTGTGGTACATACATGATCTGACACACTCTTGCCTCTAACAGAAGATATTTTGAAGTTTAATATAGTGACAAAAGATTAATCTTTTTTTAAGCAATGCTTTATTAAAAAACATAAGCATTTGTAAATATATAAAATTATAAAGTACCAAGTTTTTCTTGCTTTCTAGTACAGAAGGACTCAAGAGCGGCAGGTAAATTTGGTATTAATCTGTTTAGAGTATTAGGTCCAGTGCTGCAGATCTGACCAGCTAATTTTGCAAAAGACTACTAATCTCATTTCTCTGACAGGTCCAAACTGATCTTGTTTCACCATGGTTTCCGACTCCTTCCTGTTCCTTTTGAAAAACATCACTGCTTACTGGCAAGAGCAAGGCTGGAGATGTAGGAACTGGCAGGCTCCATAGAAGAATGGAGCTAGGTGTTTTACAAAGGGAGACATTTTCAGTTGCTAGTGAGGGAGAGAATTCAGGCACTGAAAGAGCTCCTCTACACAGTGTTCCTCAGGGAAAGTGCATCCTTTGCTTTGGGATCATCCTCTAGCTGGACTGGACAAAGATAGTCACAGGTCCAATTTGCATTGAGTTCCCTTAACCAGTAAGTACTCAGATCTCCTTGCAAGATGCATGGTATGAAGTTTTCAGGTTGTATATCTAGACCTGAACACCAAAGCAGGGCACTGGACTGCTGTGAAAGTACTGTAAAATGAAAAATCCAGTTGCACCTACTGCAATTGTGAGGAGGGTCACTCAGCTCTAAACGGGATCCATTGTGTTGTTACCAGAGAACTGAAAGGTGCTTTTTGATACTATTTTTTATTTCATATCCCTCCTAAAGCCCTTATCATCTGCAGAAACATCTGATAGGTCCCTGCATTCTCAGTGGTCACCTTTGCCAATTCTCCTGCCATCTTCTACCACACCAGGCACTGCTGTGTCATTCCCAAAAAAGTGAGCTGCCCTTTCAGTGTTGCCCTATAGTAAAGCATGAATTGGCCCGGGGAGCTTATACTACCCTAATCTTACACCAGCAGGCTCATCTTGTGGAAAACTTAAACTACTGGAATTGCGGGAGAGGTGGAGAAACTACAGAAGCCCAAGTAAAACAAGCTTATCCTGAATGTCTCAGCATCTGGCTAGGGACCAGAAGGGCGAGGAATGCTGCTGTATTTAACTTCTGCTGCTTACTGATATTTTCTTTTACAGATGGCACTGCAGAGCTTTTCTTTTCCGCATTGTAGAAGTGGATGAAGTACCTCATTGTAAAAGACGTATTACAGATCACATACCTACTCTTCCCTGATGCAACAGAAGGATGCTCTAGCTCTTACTACTCTTCTGTCCTGAGGCACAATTAGCTCCAACCTTAGAGTGGAACAGTTGTTGTGCTGTACAAGAATCATAGTCGTTAAGCATAAGTTTTCCACTGGCTTTGCAATAGAAAGCTCTGAAAGCTTCACCCCTGATCCAAGTACATTAAAATGAAAAAAAAATAAAATGGCTGAACTACGATGCTTCTCTCCTTTGCAATATTTCTTTAGCTTGACTCAATTCAGCTAAAAATCCCTATTACCTGCAGAGTTGTAAATCTCACTTTGCTCTTTCTGATAACACAGCCTTTCTTACAACATGAATTGACAAATAAATATAAGGTAGAAGGAAGCACAGCAAAGGTGCCCCAGTTACTCTGATCAAGCCATTGCTTGTTATGCAACAGCATGTGGATATTCCAGTGTGCCAAATTAACATTTTGCAGTCATGGTCCCTGCCCACAGGCTTGAGTCCTTCCCTTACTGGGCCCCTGGCATCCTCTTTTTGGCCTGGTTAGGCTTCAGGAACATCTGCTGTTGCCTCTATCTTCTGCTGTGACCAAATCACCACTGTTTGTTTCAGCATGGAGTCGCTTGTAGTCTGTGTGGAAGAAGCTGACATAGAAACAAGCCATGGCACTGCAGAGGCCAGCCAGAACCAGTACTGGAGCTGCAAAGAAGGTACACTTTCAGATGATGAATTCACAACTCCTCACAGATGCAGAAGTCTAGAGGTCAGTTCCCAGCAACTGCACAGACTGGGTGATCTCCTTCCAAGGGCTACCCTTCCAGTTAGTATGAAACTCACCGTGGAGCAACGCCAGTTTGGTAACAGCCACACTTTTTATCACCTAACACTGGCATAGTGTTAGTGAAAAAGGTCTGGAAGCAGTTACATTCTCATTCCAGCAATGTCTCAAATAAATGTTTCCATGTCTTTCTCCACAGATGTCTCTCCAGGTATAAAACCATAAAATGAGTAGGAGTGGGTACCTAATCATGAGATCCAGCTCTGATCTAACGAGACGGACAGTTGCAGGCTTTCAGACATTTAGCTGTCAAATTGCTTTTAGGGGGCAGTTATTGTGGAGCTTGTTCTAGGGCGTCTCTGCTCAGTCAAGCAGGACATATTTAAAAGGTATTTACCAGCCTCTGTGTTATGGTGTGTCCTGAGAATTTAGTGCCACTATTACATAAATATGAACCAGCTGAGAGATACAGATCAGGATTTAGCCTGCAATGAAAACACATTAGTGTTCCTGTTGATTACAGCTGCAGTTCCTCCTCCTGACTACCTAGAAAAAGCAGGGTAACGTGGAGTAAGTCAGAACAAAGCTGTACCAGCGTGTTACAAACCCAGGCTGCTCTGTGCAGAAGCAAGGGAAGTAGCTTTTGATCAACACATTGTAGCCATGACCTCCCACAATGCAAAGCGGCACTAGCTGTGCTATGTGGACAGTGTCCGCCCTCCAGAACAGCTGCTTTCTAGCTTGGTGAAGCTCACATCTCTGCAGCGTGGCCATAAAATAAATTTTAACACATAACCAGCAGCAGCATTCATGGCACCTTAAGATCTCTTCTCATTTAAATCTTGCAGGCCTGGTTTAGCAGGAGCAGCAAGAAGTGTATCATCAGGTTGGGAAAGATGGCTAAGAGATACGCTACAATAGGAATCAGTCTTGTAGTCTCCCTCATAATGAGACCTGGAGGAAAGTAGGGGGTACATGGGGTACAAGCATCTAGCATACTTTCTCAAGGACATACTTACTTGTCCAGTCCCGTGCTCCATCTTGGTCAAGGACACATGTGGAGGACGGATCCTCAGAAACACGTACAGCGAGACCTTGTAGCAGAATCATTAAAATCACACCTACAATCTGGCTGTGGGGAGAAGTCAACATGCGGTCAAGGCACCTGCCTGATTCATCAGTGCTGCTGACAAGCCCAGGTTCCCTAGCAGGAAAAAAATAAGGCTTCATTCCGCAGCAGGATTCTTGCAGCAGAGAAAGCTCAGGCACCTGGTAAACTGTTTCTGTCCCACAGGGTGTCCAGGTCAGCTTTTAAGTACACTCACAGACATGAGGCCAGTGTGGTAGAACCACTACATACTCCCTCTGGAGACAGGCAGGTGTCGAACTACAGCTGTCAAGGAGCTGAGGCTTAGTAACCGGCCAGATACTTGGAAATACCTCTCACTGTTAGGTTGGTGATGGAAAGAAGTCAGGCTATGACTTCATCCTCCTTGTCATTCATAGCTGGCTGCCAACAACAACATAGCCCAAAACCAGCAGAAGACATCAGCTTTCGGAGGCATTGTCTAATGCCACTCTTTGATGTTTCCTGCTGCTGTGGCTACACCTAACATATGAATATGGCACCAGCTCGCATGTATCACTGCTTAGGGCTCCAACAAGTCAGTCCGGCTGCAGGCCAGTACCAGTCCTAGGTATGTAAATTGATGATGGGAAGGACTGCCACTGCTCCGTCTGTTGTGACCAGCTGTCCTTTGAGTGATCAGCTCCATCTCCCTCAGCAGACCACTGAGACCTGACAATTCCCTGTACTGCTGTGAGAATGGGTGCCCCTCTCAGGCATACAGCCCTCATCTGTTTCAAAGGTAAGTGATGCTGGGCATGGTTAAATCCCTCTTTATGGGAAGAAAGGGAGACCTTCATCTTCCTTCTTGCTTTTCTTGCACCAATTCCACACAATCCACCTTGTTTTCAAACTTTTAGCTCTTCAGATCTGTGGCTCAGCCAGCCAGTCCCCCCTTGCCATACATTGTCATGTGTATAGACACCAGAGAGAAGTTCAGCAGCATGGCTAGCACTGATGTCCATGCTGTTCTTTAGCTGCACCCATAACCCCCTGTATGTGTATGTGTTTGAACCCAAACTCAGCTGTTAATTGGATTTAACCTGCCTACTTACCTTGCAACAAAAATCAGACCTGTAGATGTGCCCTCACCCACAGGGTAGGAGCACTCCACAGCCAATTCCATGGCAACTGGGTAGGTGGCAAAACCAAAGAAACCAAAGAGTGAGGTGGTGATGGCCAGCATGACATCCTGATTTCTGAACCAAGAAGTCTGTAGGCACAAAAGCAACACCAGTCTCAGAGTCAGAACTGCTGTACAGAAATTCTCTCAACCTGCAGGAGGTCCCAAAGGCTCACTGTTCTCACCAGTACCTTCCCTACCCATTCCTGAAATCTCTCTTTTACCTTCAAACCTCTAGAATTAACAATGGCTACATGATGGAAATTTATCTGTTGAGTTTAAGCCACAGAAGAGAGGATCAGTAGAATTACATGAAAAGCACTGATGTGGTCTTCTTACTGTGACTTGACTCCCTGGTCAGTAACTTACCAAGAGCGTGCTCAGCATACCTCCAGTGCCAAGTGAAACATGCAGCTTCCTCCCAATGCAAGCTAATATTTCAGAAGTGGTGTTTGCATTGGGTTACATATGNCTCCCTGGATCTTCGTTCACGAAGCCTAGCCACGACGACATATGAGAATTCACTGGTTTACTGCAGATAACTAGTAAGGACAATTACTCCTTAGTTGCTGCAGCTCAGTCACAAGGAAAACTACTACAAAACATGTCAGACATGTTTTTAACATTGAGGCTTTGCAATAAAAAAACCCAACCAAAAAAACAAACAAAAAAAAATCTGAAACATTCACAAATCCTAGAGATCAGTTCAATCCCTAGCTCTGCATGAAAAAGCACTTTTTTTTCCAGCCAATGCTAGTAAAGTCAAGGCTATGAATCCTACAGACACAGTGCTGGTACCTCATTCCTTACCCAGGTAGTAAATTCCCACAGAGGAACATGAGGTGTCTACAGTGAAATAGCTATAGCAAGCCTGGCCCAACTAAATTGGTAAAGGAAAACTCTGTGTGTCTGGAATCCAAGTTCAAAGAGTCAAGGCATCAAGGAGATTTGAAAAAGTGTTTTTTGTTTTCCTACTTTAGTAGTTCATCTGTATAGAATGAAGGGGACAAAGGAAAGGGAGGAAGAAAAAGTTTGCTTGTTGCTCCTGACACAGCCTTTAGCTACTCTGTGCTTTACCTGAGCCCAGATATGCTGACTTGTATACAGAGTATCCCCCCAACAAATGCCTGAGTACTAAATTGGGAAATGCAAGGTCTACTTTAGGCACCTTGTCCTACTCTGAAAAAGGTACGGCATTCATCTGCGTCTTCAAAGTGGAGCTAACATCAAAGTGGATCATGGCCCAGAGGGAAGTGTGATCACACTGTATGGAAAGTCTGGATTTTTCCTGACTGGGTCCTCTGCAGTGCTGAGAGTCCTGCTCCTCATGCTCAAGTTCCTGCTGGGTAATGGCTCCCATTGACAATGACTACGCCTGAGTGCAGTACTTGAGTGCAGCCTCATGGTGGAAAGTCTCCAGGTTTTGCATTCCTCTCCTGACTGTATTCAGGCGTCCTCAAACCATAACCCCAAAGCATAACATGTGACTCAATAAATACTACAACATCAAATGACCTTGGTTTGAGTTGATGAACAACACAGCTAAGTCCACAAGTATGATGAAATGCAAGGGAGAACTCACCACTGCAAACATGATGCTGGCAAGTGCACTCAGACAGAAACAAACCTTGGTGGACTCCATGAACTTCCTTGTCTGGTCAACATACAGGCCTAGCAGAAAAGCACCCAACAAACCACATACTGTAAACAGTGCACCAATGAGGCCAGCAAATTCCTGGAGGCAGAAGAACAAGTAACTGAGCAACCAGAAGAGTCAGGAAAGAAGTTTTAATGTTACTGAGGCATCTGCCTGCTGCTAGTGGGTTGCTTACTCAGGCAGGAAAAGCTTCCGTGCCTGTTGCAACAGCTAAGGCATCCACATGTCTCTGCGTAGCAAACAATAGGTTGCAGGTGCTGCTGCAAGTGTGTAGGGACAGCGCTCCCAAGGTCTCAATGGATGACAAGTCTCTGCACACCTGGCAAGGAAGTCTGGGTGCAGAACAGGAGCAATTCCCTGGCATTAAACACTTCAGCCCAGGCAAGAGACTGACTCCAGGGGCAATCTGGTGCCTTGTCCACACCGGTGGTAACAGGTCCAACTGCCTTGGGAACTGCTTCTGTTTATACTCATGCTTCTGGTGATTTTCTAACCAGGACCAGGGACCTGCAAAAGGCTGGCAGCCCCAAAGTATGTTGGACGAGAAACAGCATTGCCTGGCTGTAGAAAGGAGAACTAATTACAGAGGCAGTGAGCAGCCGTTAGTACAGCATATTGCCTACACATTGCCTGTACATTGCCTGCAATGACTATTTTTGCTTGTCCTGCTCCTTCAGCTCCATAAGAATTCAGACACCAATCTTGAAAGTAAGGAAGCTTTAACAAACTTGATCAAACATTTTTGGGAGCCTCAGGCCAAACTGAAAGCAAAGGGTATCTGGAGTAGCTTCTGTGGGCTAAAGGGCCAGAGCCAGCTAGTCACATACAGACAAAAGCATCACAGGGCACAGAAAGCAAGGCTGCAAAGTTTAAAAGGTTTTCAGTTAAATTCCAGTGGTGTGTGCAAATGTGACTTGGCTATGGAGTACTGACTCAGGTATCAGACCTGGTTATTGAGAGGGAGTAGACAGAGACCAGTCATGTAGCTGTGCATACGTAACAGCCGGATAGATGTTTTAAGAGGACCTCCATGGAGATAGAAGCAGCAGGACTTAAGTACTGGCTGCCTGAGGGAAAATGCAGGAACAGGGGCAGCCCCCTGCTATTACAGGGAGAAAGCTGGAGGAACCAGCTGTTCACACACTGTGCTCAACTGTAAAAGCAGTACCTGGCTGCTCTCATGGGACAGCACAATGCATAGATACCAGTACTGTGAAACAGCATAGAAAAAACACAACACTCTTTTCATAAAAAGTGTTTAAGAAGTAAAGATTTTTCATTTTCAAATGGAAGCCTGGTCACAGGCACTAATTAAAATGCAGATCATCCATTATACTGACAAACTGACTGTGCTCTGGATTAACGACCTACTTAGTCTGTACTAGACAATGTAAGCAAACAAGACATGAGACAGTGAAGCATATTCAACTGTCTTCATTTTGCTCTGAGTCCCTTATCAGGGAAAACAGTTGTATTACAGATGATGTGAAAAATGGGAAAGAAAGGAGGAAGACTCACATTTGAATACCCCTTTTCACAAAGGATCTGTTCTAGCAGAGCTGAGAAGCAGGTGAACGTCCCAATTCCTCCTCCAAAGCACACTGCCAGGATGATGTATGACTTGTTTCTCAGGAGCTACAGAAAGAAGTTAACATATCATTTAAGAAAAATGAAGCAGGGAAAAAGGCCTGGCTATGACAGTGGGCTTGAGGGTCAGTGGCCCTGACCCCTCAGCTGGTAATGTTGATAGGGAAATCCTGTGATCATCAGAGGAGTTTGGTTCTGTCCTGTCAGTTCAGACAGAGGACAAATTAAAATGCAATGTAAGGAGGAAGGAGCTCTTCAGTGTCCAAATTCTTCCTTCACTTTGCCATGTGCTGTCCTACCTGTTGCATCTGCATCTGCATCTGCTCAAGTAAGCTCAGGTTGTGCACTCCTCTTGAATAAGCCCAAGTGTACCTGTTTGAGCTAGCTGAATGGCAGCCAGCCCACAGCTGAACAGCTGTGTCTCTCACAGCTTCATGGTAAGCAGCTTTCACTTCCCAAGGAAGGAAGAGATCCTGCTCTCCTCCTGGGGGCTTTCCATTGTGTGTTTGACAGAAACAGAGTTCAGAGTCTGTTTTGTCAGTAGATTCCCCAGCGTATCCCTGTCTGGCAGGGCTGCATCCCTCACTTCAGCAGAGGTCTCTCCATTCTACAGCACTTACCATTTTAAGCCCTGTGAGGAATGGTTGGGAGGTGGAGTTAGAGGCACTGGCTGAAGGAGGTGTCGGAGGAACCTTGTCATGAATCCCCACAGTTGCTAGAGCACAGGCTGTTACTGCTGGAATGGCATAAACACCCAGCTACATAACACAAAGTAAAGACATGTTACCAGTCTTTCAAGGCCCACTGACTCCAAATAAATAAGTCAGCTGGACCCCTGTCAGCCCACCTGGCTGACTGAAGCAATTTTCATTTACCATCAGTGGGATGTGCTTTTCTTCAGGAACTAGTGCAGGTGACAGCACGTTTGCTATGAGAATACCCAAGGGATTGGCTGGAAGGAAATAAAACAGAGAGACAATTTTTTTTCATGCAAGCAGTCAGAATCATGTGCCAACCCCTACTGCTAATCAGCACCAGAGCTGCAGTGTCCAGCAGAGCAATGAGTAAGGGCAGAACATGGCATACATAGGGAGAAACCAAGGGAGGAACGTTTGAAGAAGTTGACCACATGGTCATACTGTTGCTACCTCACCCTCATGAAGTCTGTTCTATAAACTTGGTTCCCTACAATTCCTAACTCCTTTAAACTGATTTTCATCTATGAATTAGTGTCCTCACCCCTACAAAGCTGCTTCAGTAAATCCTAAGCTGAAAGAACAAAATGAAGATTGATGAATCCGTGTCATCTGCCCTAGTGTTACGTAAGAGGTGCTTTTCCTTCTTTACACCCACTATACCATTAGGCACATATACATATGGGTAAGATCCCACTGAGCCTCCTTGAGGGTGAACAGTCTAGTTCTGTCAGACTCAACTGGCATGTAGGATGCTCCATTCCCTTAATTGTCTTAGTGGCTCTAAACTGGTCTTATACTAATACGTCCATGTCCTTCTTGTACTGAGGAGCCTAGAACAGGGCACAGTTCTTCAGATGTGGACAGGAGACCTCCCTCAATGAGGAAGAGCTGGCAATGCTGTTCCCAGTGATTATGCCATTGATCTTCTTTGCCAAAAGTTCGTGAAAAGCAGGGAAGCTCTATGACAGCTTTCTAAAGCAACACTAGGTCACTCCTGACACCTTTCATGCCAACACATTTCCTCAATTAAGGCTAAGTTGGCATACTAGTGAATCTCTGCTACCAACTGCAAAAACCATATGGCAGAAGAGAATCTTGGACAACTGTTATGGGGCTGGAGCTGAGCAGCGTGTGAAGCAACACTCCTGGGACTCAGCTGGCAATGTCCAAAATTGCAAGAGACAATTTTTTAACTTTAAGGCAATGTTCTGCAAACAGTCAAACAAATGAAGCTGATTTTCTACTAGAGTGCAGGCACGGGGTTAGGAAAGCAAAAGCCAATCTGGTAAGAGACATGAAGAGCAACGTGAATGGTTTCCACAAGTATATTAGCAGCAGAAGGACGGTTAGGCAAAATGTGGGTCTGTTGCTAGATGAGTCCAACATCTAGCATTTTGGAGTTGAGGATACAAAGGATCCAAGGTCAGCTATAACCCAACTGAAAAAGAGATACTGCCAGCATATAAAGGAGTTCAAGCTGTCTCAGAAGTGGTTGGTACTGCAGCAGAGCTCCTCTTGGGAACCTGACTGCCTGTGCTGGGCTTTATATTCAATAGGGAGGTCTCCTCAACACACCATGCAACTGATGCCTGTCATAGGGTGACTAAAATTGAAGAGAAACAAACATTAAGGATCTTCTGTACATCATATTCCCTTTTGAATTTGGACACTATCTCTTTAAGAAAATGCAGTGGCTGGATTTCTTCTTTTCTCCCCCTTCCTTTGCCCACGAAAAGAATTCACCGGGAGAAGCCAGGAGAAACTGATAAGAAGAAAAATGAAAGGTCGCAGATGCGCAATGTAAACGGAAGCCTGTAAGCATGTCACGTGAGAAAGAGCTCTCTTTCTCTTCCTGCTTCCTGCTTTCTCTCTCTCGGTCACCTGTGCTTTGGACTGGGCTCTTCCTTCCCCTTCGAGACAAAAGGGGCCTCTGGTTTTCGTAGGTCTAGTTTTCCTTTCGCGTGGTTGAAGGTAGGGAGGAAGCGCAAGGGTCCTGATAAGCAGGGGTGAATGATTGGAAGCCTGCCAGCTTTTGCTGGCAAGGTGAGGCATTGTGGTTATTAGAAGGGAGGAAGGGCTGAAGCCGACTTGAACTAACGACCTTATCTTCCCTGTAATTTATCTCTTTCATACTGTTGTACCATTTAAATATAGATAAAGCTATTCTTAGAAATTCACTATCTGCATGCTTGGTGCTTTTATTTCAATTTGCTGTCCCCATCTTTGGGAAGAGGGGGCATTCTGGCAAAGTCCTCTCAAAGATTGTTCTTTTGACCTAGTAAATCCTCAGTTTTTCTGGTCAAACCAGGACAATGCCACGTGCAGTTAGAGGGTTGCATTGATCACACAAAGGGCTTGAATAGGAACCCCTAACTGCCTAACCCTGGAAGCAATCACAAACTGACCGGAAGGCAAAGGTTTTGAGATGTCACCAGGGGAGGAGGAGGAGGTAACAGATGCTGAAGAGGCCTGACCACAAAACAAACTACCATATAACAAGAAGCAATATGCCCTGTTCTCTGATGGGTCCTGTCATATTGTGGGAAAACATCGAAGGTGGAAAGCTGCTGTGTGGAACCCCTACATGATGCGTTGCTGAAGCTTCTGAAGAAAAAGCTGAATTGAGTCAGTTTGCAGAGGTGAAAGCCATCCAACTGGCTTTCTAGATATTGAGGAGCAGGAAAGGTGGCTGGTTCTCTATCTCCGTACTGAGTTATAGATGGTGGCAAATGCCCTGTGGGGGTGGTTACAGCAGTGGAAGCAGAGCAACTGGCAGTGTAGAGGTAAACTCATCTGGACTGCTGAACTGTGGCAAGATATTGCTGCTCAANTTTGCAGAGGTGAAAGCCATCCAACTGGCTTTCTAGATATTGAGGAGCAGGAAAGGTGGCTGGTTCTCTATCTCCGTACTGAGTTATAGATGGTGGCAAATGCCCTGTGGGGGTGGTTACAGCAGTGGAAGCAGAGCAACTGGCAGTGTAGAGGTAAACTCATCTGGACTGCTGAACTGTGGCAAGATATTGCTGCTCAAGTAGAGAACCTGGTGG
>VWZO01018815.1:0-27346 GCA_013396975.1 Bucco capensis | reverse complement strand
GGTATCACTCCCCACACTTTACCATGGGCAGAGTTTAACGCTCCCTCTGCCATCGGCACAGTTATTGAACCAGGGGCCACAGGAGACCCCAAGTGATTTTCAGACTGTGCCTGAGACCCACTATAACACCTCCTCATAATTCAGTTAGTAAAGCCCAGCTAGCTGTTGATTCATTTTGCATAAACTATCTCAGAACTTACCATTTTTAGTGACCTCATTTCATTCAGGGACTTGTTTTTAAATGTTACAGAATCATCGAATGGTTCGGGTTGGAAGGGAACTTCAAGATCTTCTAGTTCAAACTCCCCCTGCACAAGCAGGGATGTTGGTTTTAATATATGTGATTCAGTTTTCCCAGCCCATTTAAAATGACGCAAATTTTGCAATCCTTTAGTGCTATTTCTACCAAAGTCTAAAGGTTAAAAAGTATGGTAAAAATTAGGGTCACTGGGTCAAAATTGCCCCTACAACATTAGTTGTAGCCCCAGCACATATACTTTATGGTCTAGACTTTTACAGTACTTTGAACATAAGTACTACCTTACTGGAAGGGAAAGGTCAAGCTGGCCTGAGACTAGACCAATTTCATTTGGTGGAAGAGCCCTGGAATACTGTGTTGAAAGATAGAAAAGCAAAAAATTAGGGGGGGGTTGGGTGGGAGAGGAGGAGGAGACGACCAAGTAGCTTATTAAATAAATTAGTTCCAAAATACCCTGATTCTACCTTTGCCACACAGCTTCGCGATACCATAGAAAATAGTTATCAAAACTGTAAATATCTTATAGGTGTGTATTCCTTATCTTCTAACCTGAATTAAATACATCTGATTCACCAAAGGAAACTATTACAGTTGAATTCAGTGGAGCTATAAAGTTCCTTAATACATTGAAAAACAAGGTTTCTATTGTTTTGTATTTGGCATCCTCTGGTCTGGTATCCGTGAATTGGAGATAAAACCACCTGACCTTTCATAAATATATATGAGACTTTCCAGGACCATAACAATGTTTATCACAGAAAAGACCAATAGGGAATTAATTCTTTATTTACAAAAGCTTTCACCATCATGCTATGTACAAGGCATGGACTACCACACCAAATAATTGTCACGATACAGTGTTACACAGCTAATTACATGACAAGCATGAATCATCATAAAATATTCCAAGTAAGGCAGAGTCTCACGTGAAACACTTAGGGGAATGCAACTGAAAACTGCATCAAAACCAATAAAGAAACCATTTTAAGAACACATACCCTAAGGTTACGTTGCATCTCCTAGTTTAAAAGCAAACTAAAATAGGGGGAAAGATCAACTCCACCATTTGACACCACACTGACAGTTGAGTCATGTAGATCATTACAAGACCACTATTACACAAAGAAATAAGATAACTGTTAGTCATGATATCAGAGATCTGAGAGAGCAATGGACATTTTACTAGAGGGTTTCACACATTTAGAAATGAAGGTGGGAGAGAATCAAAGACAATGGGAGCTATTTCATTCAGCACTCTTAAAAAAAATGGAGCTTCAGCACAAGGATTCTGCTTAAAACTCTCAAACCTGACATCTTCTTCCAGAGCCCTCAAACATGTACCATCATATTATCGTCATATCAGTTTTTCATTCATGGTCATTTTCCCATCCTCTTCTGCCAATCTTTCCTTCCAAAAAATTAAATTGTACATGCAGTTTATACGCATTGCAGCAACCTCACCAGTTTGTCCTCAACCTTCTCCTAAGCCTTCTCCTTCATTTCAGGCATACATCTCTCCATCAGTCTGGCTCAGCACAGAGGCATATTTTACTCATGGGAGGAGGAAAAAAAAAAATCCTTCTCACAAGTTGGAATTCTGGACTCAGACTTATTACAGCAGCTCAGAAGGGGCATTTACATCCCCTGGTTATGTCATACAGGCTTCCTTTGCTAAAGCAGAGAAAAGAAGGGGGAACAAAAGCTTTCAAGCATGAAGATGGCTAACACAATCAAAACAATGAAGTTTTCTCATGCTTGTTGCTTATTACTCAATAGTAGATCCACCACTTAGTCTAAAATAAAGGGTTTTTTTAAAAAATTAATAACAGCATGATACAGTACTCAGCACAGAAAATCTCTGTCTGAATTATTTGGCCTTAACAAAAGAGTTACAAAGTACTTTGCAATGGGAAGCACCTGGCAATCTATTGATGGGTTACACAATCGCTAACATTATGTTTGGCTGCAAAACAAACCAAAGCAAAATTAAATCAACAAAACCATGCAAACTCTTCAGAATAGCACTTAATGCCCTTGAAAATGCACTCAACTGGTTTGGACAGTGCTCCTTTGACATTAATATACAGCATGCCACAGCAAATTAGTCCTTCAGACATTATTTTACTTCACTGGTAAGAGCAGGTTTGCAACAACATGCAAAGACAAATGCTTTATGTCACTCGCTTACAAAAGAACACCACTTAAATTGCTATCTTCAGCTGCTATTACTCTTGGTTTTGTGTATCTTGATAAAACACTTCCTAGAGCCTGAAAAACCTTACTAGAAATCTGCTTACTGGAGTGAGGTAAGAGGAAAAATTCTGCTAGAGAGGACATTTCATTTCTAACAGGTTGTTTACTCTTTGACCACGGTTTCACAACAGATGAAACCTAACCCTCAAGGAATACAGGAAACACTGAGAAAGCTCACTCCCATGCTGAGAGAATTAAGGGGCTGCCACAAGACAAACCGGGTCAGGAATCTAACAGCAGTTAATTAGAAGCATCACTTTGTCTTAGAACAAAGACAAAATTTAAGTGATGCAAATAGTCTTAGTTTCCTGTAAGACATAATAACACAGAAGAGGAAAAGATATTTTGAAATACACTTTTGGAAAATAATCATGGTCTGAGAAAACAGACAGGGAAAAAGCAGAACCACAACATATCTTTTCTTAATCAAGCACAACACAATACGGGCACAGTCTGAAAATCACTTGGGGTCATCTAAGAGAAGGACACTCTAATAAAACCTTCATCCGAAGGACTTCGCTGCCAGCGTCCAAGCTTGCTAGGCCCTGGCAGATGAACCTTCGGACTAAAGGGTGGGTCCAGCTCTGTGCATGCTGTGTCTCACCTAAAAAAAATCCATTTCATAGGCTCGAGGGTGCTATCCGCTATCCTCTTTTTATCAGCGCGCTTGGAAAAGGCGCTGATGAGGAGCATGGGTGGAGCCAGACCACAAAGACATTACTCAGAGTCTTAAGAACAACATCAATTTCCTTCACTTTGTGCCTGAACTTCTTCAGCTTGTCTCTCTGCAATCTCAACTTCTGTCATTTCAATTATTTTAACAATGATTTAGTAACACTAAAGTGGCATAATCATCGTTTCATAGAAATGTTTGGTAACTGTCTTTGAGCCCACTGGACCAGCTAAACTCACAGAATCTACTCCATTGCCCAGTGAACTACTCACTCACTGACATTTCTGATTCTGTGATTTCCATTCCAGCCTCCACTTAATTAAAGGACATCCAGTAGCACATGTTAATAGTAACACACAACTACTCCTGGGGGTGAAACCAGACACATCCTTCTCAGCTAGTCATGGCTCCTTCAGTAAGAGATTATACTATTTCTGACTTGTCAGGCCCTGTAGAAAAAGCACTCATAGAAATAACCCTACATATAATGACAGTAGATTAATGCACTTACTTTAAAAAAAAAAAAAAACACCAAACCCCATACACAAAACCAAACAAAAGGATATGCTGACAGAAAACACAGGACTGATTAACAAGGTTAACTGAGAAGTCACGAGCCTCAATACAGAGAAAAATTGCAATTTATTCAAATAAAAGTACAAAACCAATCAGAAGTATCATAGCCCTTTACTACTAGAACTAACTTGGTGAAAAAGTACCTCTAAGAATACATAGAAACAAACCATCCACCAAGACTTCATGAAAATAAAGATTACAGTAAAGGAAATAAAATACTGTTAAAGAGATAAATAACAATCAAGTTACACTTTGCAACTAATATTAAGTGTGAAAGATTTTCAGATTTTTCCTGAAGTAAGAAATATGGTTGCCAGTATACTTAAAAGACAGGTGGCCCTCAAATTTTCATTTGTATTAGCTTTTAAGAGTGCTAGTTGGGACTACTTGGCTTTTACTCCTACACTGATAGCAGTTATGCCCATCCAGCAGCAAGATGGACAATGGAAATTAAGCTTCAAGCTCCAGAGACAGAAATGGAAGCCCAGGAACTCAATGCACTGAAGTGAGCAGTGTGGTTTAAGTTCAGCTGTGCTGCTCTAGAAATGCTGACAGTTATCACCAGGGCCAGTAGCAAGACTTTTTAATCTTGACATTCAAACAAGATACTACATGATGGAGAAGAAGTATTATATTACAGTTACATTTAAAGGAAAGGATGGCAGCTACAGGCTGATAAACCTCAAATGAAACGCCTTAATTTTGGACTTGCCTGTATAGAAAGAGATACAGTAAAGAAAATTAGCTAAACTATGATAAACAAACTACATAAAAAATGGCCACATGGGATGAGATCAAGCCTCTATTTAGTCCATCATCTTGTCTCCAACAGTGATAAAAAACAGACGCTGAAAAGCACAATGAGTACTATCCTTAGGCATTCTCCCAGAATACAATCACCTGAGGCCAAGGGTATTTCTGAGACACGTACTTCATTCTGTACATTTATTCGGCTTCTAGGTTTTTCTATGCATTTATAGAGCTCCCTCTCATCAATTTTGGCCACTGTCATCTTTAACAGCCAAAAACTCATATAATCTGTAACAAGTAGTGGCAAGATGTGCCACACTGTTAAGTACATGCTTTGAAAAGGCACCTCCAGGTGGACTGTTGATTACTTTATGGTTAATTAGTTTTCTAGCTATGCAAAAAGCAGTAGATTTGGGTCACAGGGAAACAGCAATGAAAGTCCTTAAGAACATGTTAGCTGATGTCATGCAATATTTTTATTAATAACTCTGTACAAATGTTTTAACTCTTCTGAGGGAATCTGCTGATCCAACAGAAGTAGGACATGGTATAGAGAGGATGAAGTAAATCTCACAGACACTTGGAAGTGGAATAAAACTCTCACTGCACAATGTGCAAGATCATAACCATGAGGACAAACTAAACACCTTTGTGCTATAGAATGGGAGTTCACTAATTCACAGACCTGTGTGGAAAAGACCCTCCGCATACAAGGAGACCATATCATGGCTGTCAGCTGCCAATCTGACACCAAAATGGAAATGCAAATTCATGATATACCTATAGAGACAGCTCCAGTAAAGATAAGCAACACTGTGCAAAGCTCTGGCTAGATCTCATCTCCAATCCTGTTCAAATTTCTATGAAGACAGAAACTCAAAACAGCAACAGAGAAGATCTCTTTCATCAAATGGAGAGCCTATGAAACTAATAAAAGGATTAAGAGCTTCTTTACTAACATATCAACATTTAATTACTGGTAGAGGGAGAAATTTAAGAGCTACCCGAGCTGAGCGGGGCAACGCCAGAAAAAAAAAAACCTCTGGGAGTTAAATAAACAAACAAAGAATGAAATAAATTTGGGAAATTTTCAAAGATTCCAAGTTTTTATATCAGCTGTTATGAAACAGTATTCCAATGGGAACAGTAGGAAGAAAAGTACAACAAAAGAAATGGATACTTTTAAAACAGATCTAGACAAACTCACAAAGAAACATGTGATCTGCCTCCAACAGAAGGGTCCTGGATTCAGAGACATTTTGCAGTCATCTACACTTGAACGAAACACAGACTACCACACTGAAAAGTCATGACATTTTAGATACTATAAGCTGAATTTATGCCTGAAATGTCTTTTACTCCTATTTCATCTTCCTTTACTATCTGGAAAATCTGTGAGGAAAAGGGGTTTTTTTCCCCACAATCCGCCTTCCTTCACCATCAGCATCCCTCCTTTTTCTTCCATTTTTTTTCCTGTTTTTCCCCCAAGTTCTTCCTTCTTTGTCAACAGTTACAGTACCTCTGATATTATGAGGTTTGACAAAGAATTTTTAAAAATCACAAATAATTCTTATACCTACTTTATATAGTTATGATTTACTTCACACATACAAAATTACGAATCTTGCTACACAAAGTGAGGATGAGCAGCAGAGGCCCAAGAGGAGTCTGCATATCAAGATGCTAAATTCTTCCTGAATTTGATGCAACATTTGTTTTCTCATTTAGGAAAGCAGGGTAATCACTTTCAAGATTTTCTCCTAGTAATGTATACTTTGCAGTGACAGAGAGGACCACGGCACTACCTCATCCTGCAAACACTTCTACTTAGCCTGTGAGTCTCTACAGAGCTTTTACAGTTTAATTATTCCTCAGATGTGGTTCAGAAACATTAAGGTAATTTGTTCCCCTTTGATGTCCTTAAAGAAAATCATTCTTTCAGAGAAATTTCTTCTACAGACCTAGAAACAGGATGTTTCAAAAAAAAAAAAAGGAAAAAAAAAAAAGGAGAATGTCTTGTGTTTTATCTGCCACCAGTTCCACTAGAGGACATAGGTGCATGAACAGAGAAAGTTATGTAAAGCACACGTCTATGCCACAGAAGACATGTCCTGCAAGTAGTCCAGCCACAACAACACAGCGCTCTGTGTATGTTAGTTTATCGTACACATATTTTGCATCTCAAATATATGCCATACAAAAATCAGAAGCAGAAAGAAGTCAAAAACCGGTAATGATAAGGGAAAAAGGCTTTGTGATAAACCTCCTCTTAACCCATACTACTACTAAAATTTTAAGAAAATGTTATTGTCACTGTGTAGTGTTAACCTGATGGAGTTTCTTGCCTCGATTAGGCAGTTTCCATTCACAAAAGCACTATACTATGCTTCCTATGTCTGTACTACATGGCAGTCTGCAGCAGGAAGTACATGAAGACTCCAAGTACATCTTCATTGCAGAAAAACTTTAAGACGCATATACTTGCTACTGCTCCATGTTATAGCAAGATACTGATGTCTAGTCCTCTAGGCATACAGGCTCTCAAAATCTAACACAAGGTTCTTCAATTAAAAAAATGTACTGAGGTGTTGCAAGGCTAAAGTTACTGTACAAAAAATAAGGAAACAATTTAATCCGTTCAAAATACACATTTAATTATCATAAAATCCACCTGATTAAGATTTAATAGTAGTGTATTAGTATTTATGCAATAGAAAACTTTGTTTCATTATGCTCAAGAAACTATGCATAGAAGGAAGACATACCATAGATGTAATTCATAGTGATAATGTCTCATTCTTGATTAATAAATTAAGCAGAGAAACAATAGATAAACATGGGAGAAGTAATCTGCCTATACAAAAACATGCAGTTATTAAAACCATAACTTGATTTTTATAAAATTAAGTCTCAATAACATTCCAAATTCCTTCTAAGCCTTGCCCCTCTTTCAAAAGACAACTATAAAAGAAACTATAAAAGAAACAAAAAGCTGTCACGTAATACCAGGACATTAATGCAATACCATGAGATGTCACTGCCAGAAGTGGTGAAAACTAAACAGAAGCTTCACAATTACCAAATGATCCACAAGATCTACCAAAACTTATTTCCTTCTTTTCATAACAGATTATTATAAACCACACCTGACTCCATAATACAATGCATCAAGTCAAGGTTGTTTACATCTATCCAAAGGAAGTAACTTATCTAGAGGATTATTTATTAACCTTTTCTTTTACTATTTTATTTTATGCCCATGTATCTGTTAAACATTCAGTCTCAGAAACAATACATATTGTAAGCCCTATGTAAGTTTGTTTTGGTCAAATGCCAGTTTTCTGTAAGCCATATAGGCTTACTGGTATACCATACCATTTGTTCTTCAATTTCACGAAACAAGTTATTACTTCAGCAGAGGTATGTATGCATAGTTTCCTACTCTTAATAAATTATGCAAACTACCTGACACTGAGTCCATATACAGGATTTCTGTATCCAAATACCTCAGCTTTACTGAATCTTAAAATCACCCTGTAAAATTACCTATAAGCACTAGAAACCAAATAAGCCCAGACTGTACCACTCCAGTTATCACAGATAAAACTCAGTAGCACTGGTAGAGACCACCTCCTGTCACAAGCTTAGCCGATTCAAGTGGTCTCTGCAAGCACCAGTAAAAACACCTAGAGAATAAAGTACACTATAGATGGTAACTGAAAATAATTTCCTTAAAAGAGTAGCATTCCTATTTTGAGAAACGATAGAATTAATCTTAAACATCATGGAGGCTGAACTGGAAAGCTGGAAAACAATGTTAACTTTCCCTATGAAACTTTAAACAAAAGCTTTTGCTTGTAATAACAACCCAGATAACTTTGGAATTCAAATAACAGAGTTTTCCATTGGTTTGAGAAAAAAAAAAATACCAGCAATGCTTCCAGATGCTACACAGGAGAACCTCCTCTTAGCATGTGAAAGATGCACGAGGAGAACAATTGTGTTACTAAGATAAATGTCAGAGTCACCTGAAATTCTTAAGGCCAATCTTGAAACTTTGACGTTGACTTTTCTCAGTCAACATTTACGAATGGAAAGACAAGCACTCTCATGTTTAACAACCCAGATGTCATTTTGATAGCTACTAACAGTGAAGTAAAGCTGCAGAAGCACTTGAAACTGTTACAAAGGAATAGAGCTAGGAAAAGGAAACAGAAAGCCTCAGAGAAATGGAGGAAATAGTATGATGCAAGAGAGATTAGAAATCAAAGTGAAAGTTAACTTTTGCAGAGCTTGGAGCAGAGGAGCAAAATTAACCTTAATGGTTCACAAAGTTAATTTGAGTAATTACACTGGGTTTGCATGGACAATTTCATTTGGAGGTGGGGAAAAAGATATATCACAGCTTCACAGAGAGATGTTGTGGAAAAGTGACATCCCTGTAAAAGCAGAAGGAGCCACAGCCTTCCCTTCCCATCATCACTGCCTAGTGTCACACAAATGCTCCAGTGCCTACACTCACTTAACACCAGGTCCAAACCCCTGGTGTATGCAGCCTTAATATTCATAAATGGTATTATACTGACATTATTTATTCTACTCTCTGACAGTAAGTAAAAGCTAGATTCACATCACAGGCAATGAGAAGACCATTACCATTTATTACTGCAACTTTATAGAAAAGTATAGAATATGTTTTTCAGCTACTTTTAAATTTTCAGATAAATAAATATTTATTGAGGGAAGCTAATGCTTGTTACATAGCATTTTTACTGAATATATACCTGATATTTTGACACCTGTGGAGTACTGGGCATAGTTTGGGACTCCCCAGTACAAGACAGGCATGAACACACTGGAGCTAACCCAGCAAAAGTTTGGGAAGATGAATAAGGTCCTGAAGAATCTGCTATGTGAGCTGTAGCTGAGAGAACTGAGATTGTTTAGCCTGGAGAAAAAACCCAGTGGAATCTTGTTTCAGTGTGTATGAATACTTGACTTGAAGGAGTAACAACGTGAAGTCAGGCTCTTCTCATTGACACTACAAGAGCAGGCAACTGGCATAAATAGAAATACATGGAATTATACTTTAACACAAGACAAAGTATTTTTACTGTAAAGGTGATTCAGCACTGAAATAAGTGTTCCAGAAAGGTTGTAGAGCCACCACCCTTCAAGATATTCAAGAACAAGATCCTAAGCCACCTGCTTTAGTTGACTCTTGAATGGGCTAGACAACTTCCAGGAGTCCTTTTCAACCTCAACCAGTCTATGATTCTACATATAAAAATAAATACATTTGTTACAGTTATTTATCAACTACTACTTATAGCCACTAAACTTTCAGTGGTTGATTTACCTGAACAATTATTCTCTCATAAGCACATGGTCTTACAAGAATTCAGTGAGCCAACACTGAGAAAGTGTTCTTTTAACAAAAGGGCAAGAAAAAGCAGAAGGCATATTACAAAAAGAAAAAAAAATCTCAGTAAAAAAGCATGCAAAGAAATAATTATACTTGGGTTCTGTTAGGCTGCAGTAAAGAAAAGACATACTGACTTTTATTTTTCACATTTTCATATTAATCTGATACAGAAATGACACAGTTACATGGCTATAAACAAATAAAGTACAATGGAGAAGCAAATCCAAATTGTTCATTCTTTAGTTTTTTTCGGTTTGTTTGTTTGTTTTTAAATCTCCATCTTTCAGGCCACATAAGCTGCCTGCTTTAACACACTGCAATTTCCAGTGAAGTATAAAATGTTTTTAGATACCAAAACTTTGAATTCTTTAAGCACTTACCTCATTTTCCACAGCTGAATGGAAAACCCAAGTCTAGTTTTTGGTTCCCCATCTAAGTCCTGGAGCCCCATGCAAATGGTCTCAGTTTAAAGAAATAACAAATTTCCCAAACTATTTTCAGAAATATTAAATTACCTTATTCTCTTGCTTAGAACACAATGATTACAGTACAAGTAAAGATTTCTTAATCTGCTTCTACCTAGAAGCTCTTCACTGAAAGAACTGTAAACAAACTATGATAAGAACATAACACCATCACAGGTGAAAGACTGAAGTAATTACTGCAGATTTATCAAAAAAGAGAGAAAAAACTTTAAGGAAAAAAACATGAAAGCTTTAAAATTACAGGATTTTTCAGGTTACTGAGAAATAATCTACAATGAAATCTGGAAATGATTCAACATCAGTGCTCTCAGTCTTCATAATGCAATGTGGCACATGCTGCATAAAGCAACGGATGAGTTTGTTAACTTTTAAAGATATAGAAACATACTGTAATTTCTGCAAAAGCAACAACTGATGGTACTACACCTGTTTGGAGGCAATCGCTTCTCAGTACTCCCATCATCTGTAGTACAGCAATTTTAAACCAAACCAGCAGGCCAGCAGCTTAGCCATCAAGCCCTCCCACCCCAGTCATTGAGTACACACAATCTGACACAGGGAATCTGTAGCGAGTGATCTGCCAGAGGATTTTCTTAGCCCTACCTCAGTGAAAGCAGACTGTGCTTCTCTTCTTCTCCTGAGCACAGTAAGAAAGGGTTGTCTGAAACATTGCAGGCAGCTGCAGTAAGAATGACCAGAGTCAATGATGTACAGAGCTGGACATAAGCTGTGAGAGAAAGCAGCAAGTACAGGCTGCAGCCCTTAAAATACATTCATGGCTAACATATTAAAAAATTAGTGAAACAGGTAATATGCACCCTACATGGAAATCTGAGTGAAATGCTACCTTAAGAAAATAACATACATTAGCTGTTATTTACTGCATCTACTAAAAAAAATATTAAAAAAAAAAAAACAAACACCAAAACAAAACAAAAAGCCTAGCTACCAGCAGAATAAAACAAAACTCTGTTTGTATAGGTAACTAAACCAGTGTTATCCTACATGGCTGAATGCCAGCTGCAGGTTATGTGGCAAGGATAGCAGTCCATGTGCAAAACAGGCCCCTTTACTTTGTCTGCCTCTCAGCACTAACCTCTAATGAAAAACAAAAAAAAAGTGGGGCCACCTGAGAAGGATATAGATGAGCTACCTGTGAGGTCACTAACCATTCAGTTCACCTGCCTTTCAAAGAACAAGTATAATATACAGAGAAGACTGAGCCGTCAACATTTTGCAGCTCTAAAAGAAATGAAAACTAGAAGAGGAGAGGGATGAAGTGATGATTTTATAAAAGTATTGTGAAATTGGCAATATGGTGTAGTACTCTTAAAACTCAGGGTCAGTATTTGTACTCTCTTGTACCACCCCCAAGAGGAGTATTAATTAGTTGTGTACAAATCGATCCTGAATAGTAATTTGGCTGGAAGTGGGAAGGCTATGCTACAAGTTTGTCCAACATGAGTAATGGGAACAGAAGCACTGTTTCATTTCCAAAGCAAATTGACAAAAATCTGCAAAACTTCAATGATGGTGTTCAACCAAGTCATTGGTTTTGTACGATGCATTCATACACAAATACAGCAGCAACTGATTCCTCTAAATTCTGAGGTTTTAATAGAAATGCAGCATCCTCGAACTTAGCATTTGTTCCTACTGAAGTCAATGGAAAAATCTGACTGCAACAGACTGGAGTTCATGCCTCACTACTTTTGTTTGCTCTATCACAGTCAGTAGCGCACAGACTGTGTGAAGTTCAAACTTTAGCACAAAGATACACATTTTCACTGTGGGACTGTTTTTATTTGAAAACTGGATTTATATATGCTCTATTTAGCTCATAGCTGCACAATACACATTACTATCAGGAGCTTAGTATTGCATAAAAGGAATGAACTAGCTGACGTGAGTGTTTATAAAAACAAAATAGCTAGCATAAATTGACAGCGTGCTTCCCTCTGTCAAGGCTCTTGATATTAACAAGCAATGCTCTGTAGGTACACTAGTTATTATTTTCATTGTGTTACACAATACAATCACTAACTCTTGGCAGGGTTGCTTACAAATCAGATGTAGACCAGATTTACCCTGTCATATATCAGCCCTTACAATGTTCCTGACACTACTTTAACACATGTGGGGTATTTTTAAGGTTCACTGTTACCTTCTAGCTCTGTGAGCTTTATTGACACTACCAGCATAAGATTTCATCTTAATACATTTGCAGTTGTGTACAACTGCATAAATGCTTCATCGACCCAAGAAATAAAAATACAATTAAGTTGCCTGCAATAGCTACTTATGGCCCTGCTTGGACCCCTTTGCAGATCACAACAATGTTTCTGTGCGGTGCTATTCTTACATAATGAACCATACTCTGCACTTTATAATAAACATCCAGGTACAGTTCTTGATTGCATCTGTCACTAAGGACTGCAGTAAGAAATCAGAAAAAAAGTCTGCTGCTGGAGAGATTAGCAAGTTTTGGAATGTGAAATGCTCCTAGTCATACAACACTTTGGTCCTGGTGAACAATCTGGACCACAACCCCAGCTACAGCAATAAAAATCATAACAGAGATTCAGTCTCTCTCCTATGTCACTGAGCAGATCTGCATATACAGAGAGTGTATGCACTGAAGTAAGACCACAGGAGGAACACTGTTAAGAGGGCCAGCATCCAGAATCCATACATAGTAAGGGCATCTGCATTTATTTGCTATTTAACATTAGGAACAAGTATGCGCAAAAACCTCTTCCTTCAACAGCCACTACCTAGCAAAAGGAGAGCCAGGTCTTTTACATCTGGAGATACCCCAAAATGGAAAAGAGGCAGGGATCAGCAGGAGGAGAAGGAACAGATTAAATGCTTTGCTGATTTTTCTACCTACTGTTAGTTTTCTATATAGTGTCTTCTACACCAATGCTGAAGTAACTCCCCTCTGACCTTGATGCAGCAATATGAACTTAAAAAACATTTTTTTTACTAGTGTTTGTGTTGCTGCCTGCACATCAGAGATACCGATACACAACTGATTGTTGCTGCTCTAATCCTCTTGGTGGATACAAGCTGCAGCTTCCTAGTTTCTGGATTAACAGGCAAGAACCTGAAGTGCCCTCATTAGCTCCACACAAAAACAGAACCAGAATGGAAAACACTGGTACTGAAACTGTGATATGCTCCCACAGGCTTGACCCAGAAATGAAGACCATGGAACATATGACCATACTCTGCTTAAAAGAATGATGACTGGTCTAGTTATGGAATAGGGTTGGTTACCTTGCAACAAACTCTGTCATACTGTTTGGGGGGAGGGATGCTGGCACCTGCTAGTTCCATCATCACTTAGAAACCATTATTGGTTAAGTCACATCCAAATTTTATAGATCACATCTTTATAGAAAATTAGACGAGGGAGGATTATTCACTCCTTCTGTCAGCAAGACATTTTTGGAGGATTTAAAGCAGAGGAGGTAGCATCGGAAAGACTGGAAGTTTACTGATGCATGCGCAATGCCTATGAGGGCTTGTTTTTCTCCTGCACCTCCATTTTGGTTTGTTCTAAACATTGGCATAGCTACATAGCTGCTTCCTTTCAATAAAAGTTTGAAGCTTATTTAGCCAATTAAAAGCTATGCAAATGCTCCACACAAAACTCCCATTCTGCATGATGAATTTTTATTACTACTGAAAGTATTTATGAAATTATTTAGTTAACTATTTCCTTAATGTAAACAAGTGTAAGGCTACAGAAATATGCAACATTATCATAAAATGTGAAAGCAGGGAAGTCTTAAAATTATAGTATCAGTACTAAGATGATACAAATCTCTGTGTCCTGCTGTCCACAGGTGTACATACACAGGCCCTACAATTCCCTCCGAAGTCATCAGAGAATTAGGGCTACATCGTGCATCCTACATTCAAACTAGTTTAATCAGCAGACACCTTGTGATTTCCAGTAGTGTTCATAACCTCATTATTCATGTACCAGACAGATAAATACCATCTGCAAAGCAAGACTCAGTAACAAACATCTTTCTAGACAGACTCCAGAGAAAAAGGTCTTTTATTCAATCCTCTGGAGGAGATTCAAAGTTTAAGGCTTCACCCACTTGATTTTGAAATAGTCTGGACTAAAGGAATAGTCATTGTTACTCAATCCTCTGGCACGCCTCTGATTTTTCTTTGGAATATTCATGAAATAACAGCCACCCAATCCATTTTAAATCCATTAATTTCTTCCAGCACAAAACCACATCCCAGTGTTGGTACACACCCACTCAGTGGTTGGGGGTTTTTTACGCAAGCAGACAAAAGGAGCCAAGTCTCTCCTAAATTAACTGCATTCTAGAGATGACTACCCACACATGAGCTCAGCCTCTGGACTTAGCACCACTCACTCCTAACACGTGTCCTAGTCACCCCCTTCTCCATCCTTAAGTCTTTTGTGGTTACTCTAGCCAAAGTAGACCAGACCAATAACTAAAGGACAAAAAAAGACATAGATGTTCCACTTCTGAGACTCAGTAACTCCTAACACATAGTTTTTTTTAATACACGATTCAGTCATGTGTTTTTATGGAAAACTTACAAGCTTCATGGTCTGTGCATCTGGGTTTAACACCCCATGCTCTCCCTACTGCACTCTTTTCCCTTTTTAAATAAAAAAAAAAATTAAAGCATTAATTAGAAAAGGCTTTGGAACAAAGAGCAGATGCAAATACATTAATGAAATGAAATTATAACTAGGTAAATGTAATGACATACAAACCTTGTACAGCCATACTCCCTACTGTTACAGAACACTTCACTTTAAAGCAATGAAACTATCAATTCAACTGTACCTTGAACATAAAATCTCCAAAGAAGAAGGCTGAAAGACACTAGGGGAGGACATCCTGTCTATCCCAATACCTAAAGTAATATATATTTAATAGTAACAAATAAGTAGCCATAAATACAAAAAAGTGTTCTAAAAATGATATATTTTCAGTATCACAACTAACTATTACTGCAACTTAAAAAAAAAGCTCTCTTGCCCGACCACTGTAGCAGAATTTAAGTCTTTTTTAACATAAAAGTAATAGAATTAAGGGCTATTTCCAGAACACTATATTCCTCATTAGAAGTGGGGGGGAAGGAGCAAACAACGGAAAGGGCTGTAGCACAACACCTGGACTGCAGAGCAAACACTCAGTGGAAAAAAAAAAAAAGAGTATCTGAAACATTTCCAGAAGAACACAAGTTGTAGTGAAAATGGGAAGTGTGAACTTATATCGTCTAGTTTATCACTTTGCCTTGTCTTATATTAAGAAACCACAAATGAAGCATAGGTACACTTCTGTGTGTAATGCACAAAAACTACGGACCTACTTTCTATAGGCTTTAATGAAAAATCAGTCAATGATTTCTAACACCTACAAACAACCTACGAAAGAGACTGATCATTAGCTTGTAATATTAACAATTAAATCCCTTTTACATAAGGTACACACTGCCAATGTGTCAAGAGATCTTGTACAGATTCAGTCGATACTGCAGAAGGCAGACAATTCGTGGTTCTCAGATGGCAAAGTTCTGTAGTCTTTCCAAAACACGTCATGCAAAGTCTATTTGACACAACAATAATACTGCGAGCAAGTACATAATTGCATATGCAATCCTAGTTTTTCAGAGCATCACACCTATTGTCCTTTTAAGACATATCCAGAGAAAAGCATCATTCAAAAGCTCATGTGTGGTTATGAAGATTTAACTAACTTTTTATAAATATACTCTTATTTTCTCAACAGAGATGTTCTTGGCAATCCTTTCACCCTTTAAAGGTATGTAGCACAAACAGAGCACCATTTCTCTGCAACTTCCACATTTCACTCTTCTTGGGAAAAGGAGTTCCAGACAAGCCAATCCCTATCAAGTGGATGCAATTCCGGTTCTCCTACACAGATGCAGTCAACCAGAACAGACAAGTTTGCTTAGATAAAACACGCCACAGCAGATGATGACCTACAACCTCAACTTACAGCGATCTTGTTTGCTCACTAGAGAAAAGCTAGGACTGATAATGCGCAAAGAATGATTTACATTCATGGGACAGATCACAATATATCCTCTTCAGGTCCTGAAAGTCTACTTCTGTATAAACCAGTTTGCTCCATCAGTCTTTAAAACGTTAAAAGAACTGCCCTACAAACCATGTTTATTCCCTCCTCAAAATACCTCTAAAATGATAAAGCACAGACAGCAGCATGTTAATGAAAACAGAAATGATAGCTATATTTAAAAAGAAAAAAAAAAGGAGAAATCTGGAATTCTGGGTGAGAAAGAAGTCTAACATCTCTGATCAGTGAGCCATGCGTTCATACATCTTTGAACATTCTACTAAGCACTTGGTCAATTTCAGACTGTCTCAGTTAAGTCTGTTCAATGAAACTTGTTGACAATGCTGTTGCAACAGAAAACTAATATTTGATACCAAAACACCACAGTCTGTTACAAATGTCAAACACTGGATTATAAAGAAATTCAGATAGTTTCTAGACTTGAATTTCAGTGCATAATCCAACCATTTGTCGACCATTTCTACAGGAAAATCAAGATAAGGTGGAATCTTCCAACCAACCAACCAAATTCTCTCCTTCAGCTGCAGCACTTCCCTGCTTAGGAACATGCCCGCGGTACTCGCACTCTGCCTGCAGATTAACCCAAGGGAGATGACACTCGCCACCGGCAAAAGGAAGACTGCAACGGCAGCAGGCAAGATAAACAAGGCGCTGAGCTCCCCGTGAACCCGCCTGCAGAGGCAGAAGCACAATTCGCCGAGCCGGTAGTAGCCAGGCAGAGATGCTTCTCCCAGGGCAGCGGGTGCGGGAGATCCAGGACCCCACCAGCCCTCACCGGGCAGCAGATCCGAGCGGGGCTGCTGCCTGTGGGTGAATATGGGGCTGCTCCGTGCAGCCGAAAAGTTAAACCCCCTGGAGCGGGAGTGGAGCAGCTCCTGACGCCTCTCCCACCCTCGAAATGCCGACCCGACGCGGCCCGGGATGGGGCTCGTCTGCGGGTCCCGCATCTCCTCACCCAGCGCGGACACCGAAGAAAAGGCAACCCCAGTCTTGCTGGGGAGAAAAAAAGTAAGCAAAAAAAAAACAACTCCGAGGGGTGCGCCGAGGTGGGAAGTTCCCGTAAAGAGCCGCCTCACAGCCGGGGGGCGCACGGTCGTCCTCGGGGGCGCAGAGCACCCGGGACATGGGGCTCCAGCCGCGCCGCACCGTCCTGTTCCGGATCGCCATGCCCCGCAGCAAGGCACAGCCGCCCGCCCCGGGGCACGGCCGGGGGCCGCCCCGTGCCCAGCCTAGACACCAGTTGCTCGACCCGCGGTGAAGAAGTGGTGAAAGGAGCGTGGGATCGGGAGCTGAGCTCCGAGGGGGAACAGGGCCCACGGGTGAGGGGTGGTGCCCCTCCACCACCAACAACACCACGGGGCAGACCGGGGGTCCGCCCGCGCAGCCCTCTGTTTCTCACCTCCTTAAGTTCCTTGGCCACNATCCGGCTCCGGCCCCGGCCCTGCTTCCAGCTCGGGCTCTGGCTCCGGCCGGGGAGAAGAGCCGGGGAGGAGCGCCCGCCGGTGGCATCGCCCGCCCCCACATCCATCCCGCGCTCCCTCCCCGGGGGACGGGAGAGATAGGGTGTCTCCTCCGGAAGAGGCGCTACCCCCACTCCCGGTCTGTGACCGACAGCTTGCAGGTTGAGTGCTCAGCGCTGGCACACCCTGGAGCCCGCGGCGATGGTCCTCGGACACGGGGGCTGGTGGCACCAGCTCTGCCGGAGAGAAATATTTACCCGCCAAAACAGCCCCTCAAAAAGGAAACACTTCCAGTGGCTGGCTGGTTGCAAAATTCCTGTCGAAGGGTGACAACAGTGCCTGTTTCTGCTGAAAAATGCCGTGACTGGGAGGTGGCACTCGCACACCTCTGCACCTTAAAGTAGCTATTCTGGTCCCTCGGAGGTGCACTTCGCTCCTTTTGAACTTTCCTGCTATAAGGATATTATAGGAAGGATACTGTTCGGTGAATCATAGAATCCTTTGGGTTGGAAAGGACCTCTGGAGGTCATCTAGTCCAACCACCCTGCAGTGGGCAGGGACATCCCAACCTAAATTAGGTTGCCCAGAGCCCTGTCAAGCCTCACCTTGAATACCTCCAGGGATGGGGCCTCAACACCTGCCTGGGCAACCTGTGCCAGTATTCTACCACCCTCGTGGTGAGGAACTTTTTCCTAATACCAAGTCTAAATCTACTCTTCTCCAGTTTAAAGCCATTGCTCCTTGTCCTTTTCCTATAGGCCTTTGCAAACAGGCCCTCTCCAGCCTTCTTGGAAGTTCCCTTTAGGTACTGGAAGGTCACTATTAGGTTCCCCCAAAGCCTTCTCTTCTCCAGGCTGAACAATCCCAGCTCCCTCAGCCTATCTTCGTAGAAGAAGTGTTCCAGCCCCCTGATCATTTTCGTGGCCCTCCTCTGAACCTGCTCTATCAGGTCTATGTCCTTTCTGTGTTGAGAGCTCCAGAGCTGGACACAGTATTCCAGATGAGGTCTCAGCAAAGCAGAGTAAGGTGGCAGAATCACCTCTCTGGATCTGCTGGCCACGCTTCTTTCGATGCAGCCCAGGATGCGACTGGCCTTCTGGGCTGCCAGCATGCACTGTTTTGCTGGTAATGGCACTGACCTGGTAAAAGGCATACATACCTGTACATAACATGGCTTAAATAGGTAAGGGGTGGCTTACACTACATTTTCATAGACATCATGAACACTGTCACAAAATAACTACAGATTTACTACAACTACAACTTGTCCTCCCCTAGGTACTGCCCTGCAAGCACACAGCAGTCAGTTGAGCCTGTTCTGCTCAGGAATTGAAGGTTGTGCTCCTCACCAGGTAGAAATAAAAATGCACCTGAGCCAGGACAGCTTTTATGCATATGCTGCCTGGCACATTTCTTCTTCCAAATTAGAGGCCAATGCTGCTTTTGAACATGCTTTCAAACACACACTTTGCCTGGTGTTATTCAGAGATCAATCTGTAAGGCAAAAGGATGAGATTGCTAGATATCACTCACCTCTGGTGGGTTTTCATTTTACTGAAGAAAGGTGGAACATTCAGGTAAAAGGAATTGTTTTAGGCAGTTCTACCTCCCACTAACTTTGAACAGCAAGAAGAGGGCAGGCAGCCAAGCCCCACTTTTGAGGATCACCCTGCGTGGTTGCAACTGACTTTGATGCTGTAAATGCTTCCGAGAGTCTTGGCAGCCTGAGATGTTTTAACCTAGCTGAAGCAGGACGGGAAAAGCAGAAACCTTGCCGAGAGCAGTGTGTCTGCACATGGTAAAAATCTCACTTGGTGACAAGCAGTGTGTCTCTAAGAAGGGTGTGGGACTGGGATATGAATAGACAGGGCCTGACAGCACCTCTTACTGTCTTGGGTTACATTTAGTTATCTTTGCACTTTTTACCACTATAAAACCTGCAGTGTTTGGCTGAAATCATTTGTTAATTGTGCATATATTGTATTCTTTTTTCTCCCAAGTGTCTCATAGTCCTTTTAAACAATTCAAGAAGAGCCCATGTCTTGTGAGTTTTCTCATATCTCATGGTTAATTTTTTTTTTCACCTCACCAAAGCTAAAGCTCTTCCAATGCTGACTTCTAAAAGCCTTCCTGCTGGTTATTTTTGCTCAACTGCTTTTGTGTGAGCAATAACATCATATGATTTTTGAAGCTGGCTAAGTAATACAGCCTGAATTTCCAAACTGCAGTCACCACTAAATTAGGAAGAAAGCCACACGCAAGTTGTTGAGTAAATTTTTGTTAATATGGTCAAATATTGTATATCAAAGGCATTGTACAAACAGAAAGAAAGAGAACATTTGTGGAAAATTATCAGTGAAATTGTCTGTGCAGAAGGCAGAACATAACCAGTTTATAAGAAGTAAAAAAAAAGTCTATTTTCTGACAGAAGTTACAGATCACAGAACGTTAGGGGTTGGAAGGGGTCTCTGGAGATCATCTAGTCCAACCTTCCTGCCAGAGCAAGTTCACCTAGAGAAGGCTGCACAGGATGGTGTCCAGGCAGATTTTGCATGTCTCCAGAGAAGGAGACTCCTCCACCTCCCTGGGCAGCCTGTTCCAGTGCTCTACCACCCTCAAAAAAGTTTCTCCTTATATTTAGGTGGAAGTTCCTATATTCAAGTTTGTACCCATTACTTCCTGTCCTGTCACTGGGCACCACTGACAAAAAAAAAGACTGGCCCCATCCTCCTGGCACTCACCCATTAAGTATTTGTAAGCACTGATAAGCTTCCCCTTCAGTCTTCCCTAGGCTAAACAGCCCCAGATCTCTCAGCCTTTCCCCATAAGAGAGATATTCGAGTCCCATAATCATTTTTGCAGCCTTTCTCTGTACCTTCTCCAGAAATTCCCTGTCCTTCTTGAGCAGGGGAGACGAGAACTGGACACAGTACTCCAGAGGCATCCTCACTAAGGGAGAGTAAAGAGGGAGGTTAACCTCCCACTATGTATACTGTGTAACATACTGTACATATCTATATGTAACACGGCTTAAATAGGATTAGACATTCTTTTTACTACGTTTTTGTAGACATCATCAACACTGTCCCAAAATTATTGGCAAATTTGCTACACACCCTGCTACAAAATGCTCAATTTTGTCTGGCCTAATTGAGCATTCGTGATTAGACATTTTTTTCCTACACTGTTGCTGACTTTCTTGTTGTCTCTGTGTAAAGCCTTGGCACTTCTCACTGTTAAGTATTTTTATTTTAAGAAGGGAAAACTGATTCCTGTTTTATCTCATGAGTTAGTTTCAAGTCATGACAAGACTTTACCCATAATTCTGGGTTATCCAAAATCCTTCATCCTGTGGCCACATTTGGAGACTTCCCAAACTTTTGAAGATACAAATTGTGTCCACTTCACCAATTCCTCCACTCTTGTAGTGACATTTTTCTAAAAACTGTGCAGGATTATATAGTGGCTGGTATTTTCTATTCATCCAAGTATCTACCGCTTATCCCTAAAAAAAAAATGACAGTTCTTCTAAGTCCTAGGTAAAGTTCATTGTCCTACTCTTCTTGAAAGCAATTTTACACCTTTTAAAAATGTTCTATACCTTGCTAAACCACATTTCAGTTAATAATTATAGGTACTGTCCCATAGCAAAGTTCTCTTTCTTTCGCTTCCGTCTCTGCAAGTAAATGTTTTTTATCAGTGTGTATCAATTTATTCTTTTAGGAGTCTTTCTGTCTGTTCCTTTACCAAACATGAAGAGGCTAGTCAGGGAGAAAAAAGGACTTACTCAAAGTCTGGCATCTCTAGGCTGTTAAAATGCAGGAGATGCACAAGAAGTTTCCCCAGGAATCTTGCGGAAGAAAGTTATTTTGGAAGTAAAAGCTTAAGACCTTCAAAGTGCAGTTCACTGATCTTTCACTAACACTTTTTAGTTCAGGAAAAAGCACCCAAACAACAATAAAATATACATTAAATGAATACTTAGCGAAGTCGTGTGGCACTCCACTGTATTATTGCCAGCTATGATCTCATTAAAGCTCACAAGTTGAGTAAGGCTTGGCCTGATCAGTAGTTGGAAAGGACATCTCTTAGGAAAATCTCTCAAAATGCTGCAAATATTTTTTTTTTGGTGATTCAGTAGATGGCACTTTTCATTTTGGAAAAAAATATTCTATGTATCAGCCCACCCTCACAAATAGAATGAACTGAGCACACATACAAAACACTGGGTTTTGCGTGTTTGTTTATTTAGGCTATTATTTTATTTGTGGAGTCATAGAGTTGGAAACTGTGTAGAAAATAATAATTAATCATAAAATGTACAAGAATCACAGAAATAAATTCTCATGAGAATCAGCCAGACTGATCACATCAGAAATACAAAATTGTAATTACTTTTAAATTTAGCCACATTTATCTTATTAAAAAACACAAAAACAAATGAAGAAACACACAACAACAACAACAAACAAAACCAAATAAAACACAAGCACTCCAAATGCTTGCTTACTTGGGATGGACTAATACAGTAGTACAAAACTTTCATACTTAGTCTTGCATGAGAACAAAAACCAAATGAGCACTTTACAAATTCTATATGTGGAACTACATCCCACTTTCCCCAAGTAATTGGTATTTCAGATAGATTAATTAAAAATTATTTTGATGTTGCCTGTTGTAGATATTTTGGTTGGGATTTTTGCTATTTATCAAAGGTGAAAGTGGAACAAAGCCTTCTAGGTCAAACAAAACATTTTTAATCTGAACGTTTGGATTTATTTTAAACTTTTTCAAACTTTCCAAAGAAAATTAAAGAATTTACAAAGCAAAAAGATGTCTAGCTGAAATAACTAATTTTGGGAAAGATAAAATAAAACTTTAATTAATTTTCTTTTCCTCCTTAGAATTGGTACCTAAAGGAAACATTCTACATACAAGATAAACACTAAAAGCATAAACTTTTCTTATTTACCTCCAATAAAATTGTGGTAGAAAGCTTAATTCAGTTGTTGCAGTCTTGCATATTGGAGACATGCTAATTAAAATATTAAATGAAAATTTCAAAATTTACTGGAAGTTAAATTAAAACAATGGTTAAAGTATAGTAGAAGGCCACTAACATTCCATGTACTTGTTAAACACAGGTTTTCATATTTTATATTCTGTATCCCGGAAAAGCAGTGGGGCAATCTCTTTCCAAAATGCTCCCGCATTTAAATGATATACATTGGCTGCTTACACTCAAAACTAAACAGTTATAGTTCATTTGGATTGAGGCTGAAAGACTCTTCAGTTAAATAAAAAAGTTTAAAGCACTTTCTGA
This sequence comes from Bucco capensis, assembly GCA_013396975.1. Taxonomy (NCBI): domain Eukaryota; kingdom Metazoa; phylum Chordata; class Aves; order Piciformes; family Bucconidae; genus Bucco; species Bucco capensis. Next base: position 4,017 of record VWZO01018815.1, on the reverse strand, counting down.
AGTCTGTTATAAACAAATGTCATTATGTTATTTCACTTCTTCAAAAACAAGTTATTCCCTAATATAAAAAATCAGGATCTCATAACATAAACTATGTACTTCTGAATTAAGATGACTTCTTTCCAAACAGTAACTAGCAGACATAATGGAAGTCAGGATGCAAAGCCATCCTTTGCACCAAGCTCTCGTCTTACTTCTCCAACCTTTTTCTTCTTGATACTGATTTAAAATCAGGCATACGATATGGATTGTATGAAACTAGATGTATCATGCTTTCAATCAAGTGCATAACCCACACATACTTCTCATAAAGATTTACATATTGGTTAAGTTGGTACAGGGCTGATCATTAGCAAAACAGAACTCTAAGCGTGGAGATAAGATGAACAGACAGCTTAGAGTATGTTATTCTCCTTAAGAAGTAAAAGTAAAGCAGAGTTTTATAGAATCTAAATATATTTCAAGTTCATGTTGTTTGTAATGTCTATAATCAGTTTGGCAATAAAAATTGCTTCTCCTATCTGGCAAATCCTTTACTGAGTGACGTTGTGGAAAGAAATTACTGAGTTATTTTTGCTTAACTTAAAAAAAAAAATCAATAATTTCTCTATTAAATATGAATAAAATGTGTCCCATGCATAAGTCATGTTCAGTTGTATCAATCTACTCAGGAGGGAGTGTCACACTAGTTTATACAATTCAAAGAAAAATCCATAGAAATCTCTGTATTGGAATGCCAGCTCCCAAGATTTAATACTGCTTCACTGGGAATTAAGGAATACTGCCTAGCTGGAAGATAAACTTGCTGAAACTAAGTCCTCTTTGAACCACTTGTGTCCTATCAGACATCCTTGGTGAGCTGTAAAACAACCATAGCAAATGAACCATCCTCAGTCTGGGCTATTCCCCAGGCACTAAATTGCAGTGGGCTTTCTTTCTGTCAAATTTCAACTAGTGGTATTTCTCAAAAAATGTCAAAGCTCTGGAAAGTACACAAGGGAAAGTATTTCATTTATTTTCTGCAATCTAGTCCCTCAGTACCTAGCTAAAGAAATAGAGCATCTTACTAAAAAATATGAGTATCCCTCATATATGTGACATGCTTTAATTTAACAAAAATCCAGTTTTCAGTGTAAAATTCCACAGAATGTAGTTTATGGATTTAATAAGACAGGATAAAAAAATTATTCAGAATACAAGTACATAGAAGTGATGGGATGTTACGAACTTCATGCAACTTATGTTAACTTTATTCATTCATATTATACAACGGATTCTAACATTGTGTAAATACTCTGTGCAATGCTTTGACTTGGTAATGACTCACTTGATAGGTAAGTAAAATAAATCTATTAATTTAATATGAAGGATAAGAAAACTGAACTATATGCATGCACATCCTTGGAAGATGCAGAGAGGTATTTTCTCTCACAATAAACACTCAGTTCCATGTCCACTCTTTTGGTGGAGACAATTAACAAAAGTAACTGTCTTAATGCAAATTGATAGAATGCTGTATATGACAAAAATTAATAGGAACTGGGTCAGGGAAGGAAAGCCATGACTATATCATGCTTATTGTGTCTCTCTTGCAAATATCAATCAAAATATTTTTGAAGTATAGGAATAATTACAGATAAAATATTTTTTCCTATGTTATTTATAATTCCTTGGGATGAGTACAAGTTTCTTTTTTTTCTCTTTAATGGCAAACATGGTAAAACTGAAAGGAGAGTGGTGGCTGAATATGTTTCTGCAGTAATCCTAAAGCAATACTTTATATTAGTCATTTCATATACTTGTTTTTTCAAACCCAGTTACCGGAAATTACACACACAATCTAATTTTACTAAGATTACTTTTTTGTTTACTGGTTAACTCTCAGCTAACAAATTGGTGCCTTTTTTTCCCCTAAGGAGCTATTGGCTGGTGTCAGATGCAAAGTATTTCCTATGGAGGACTATCCCATTACAGCTGGCAATCAATTCAGTGGTATGTTATTGCAAACATCTGGAGCACACAAGAAAAAAACACTGTGTGGATTCTTTCCTAAAGTACCTCAATCAGAATAGCCCCAGCAAGAGAAATGCCAGATTAAATGAGTAACCTTGTTTTCCATGAACATGGAAAAGAACTAAAGTACTGTAGCAAGAATACAAAGGTTAAAAAATGCAATTCTTTAACTTGCAGGCCTACAGTGGATTTGTATGGCTTCTATCTCAAAGCCCAAAGCTACTGCAACGAAAAGACTATTTTTTCTGTGTCATACACTGTAGCACAAAGGTGAACATTCACACGTTCAAGGATTTTGTTTTAGATTGATATGTTATCTATCAATAAGACAATGAATCTCTGCCACTTCCTCCCCCACTCCCCAGATTCAAATTATGTTAAAAGCCATTGTACAAACTAAGAGAAGGAAGCCAGAAATACAAATGGGAAGGAGCCATTACTCACTGATGAACATACAACTGGATTGCTTGACTGCCAAGTGGTCCCTTCAGGCACTCACTGTTCTCCAGGTGATGGCATGAGGACATGCTGGTTCCGTCCACGCCTCACTGAACTAGGCCCATAGCATTACAGCCCCAAGCAACCAGAGGCATCAGTCAGAGCCTTCCAAAACACAGAAAAATATTCCCATATTCCACTCCTTATTTCACATAATTATGATTGAAAATATATGACATTTCCATTATTGAATGTTCACTAATTATTTTATGATGTTAGTGTACTCTGTTATTAATTTGGACAGTAATGCTTTCCCCCTATGCCTTTTTTATTTTAAACAATATTTTCTATGAAACAATCTCCTTGCAAAATCCCACAGTCAATTTACCTGAAATCAGTCACATTATTTCTAGCAGTTTCTCTCGGGACCTATAACCTGTTTTTAAAATGTCAGTTCCACAGTGACTCATATTGGTTATGTACATTTGATCTAATACTTCTTCCCAAAGTGATGCCAGATATTTTCAAGGAAGTAATATTTTCAGTGGATATCTGAATGTCTTATCCACCAGTCATTCAAACAAAGCGGGTGTTCTTGCTTACTTCAGCTTTAAATTTGTTCTGGACAATATGCAACTTTCTGTAGCTGTGCTGGGAAAACACAGAACTGCTCCGTAGGTAGGATCTACTACTAACAGAAATCTTCAGAATCAAGCACATGCTGTTTGCTTCCTTGATAATTATCACAGAATCATTTTTAGCTACTGGTTCATAAAAAGGATCTCAAGAGCCTATGAGCTCTGGATTGTAACCCCAATTGAAAGGTACAAAATCAACACAGTTATAGAGCTTTAGCTTCTTCATGACCATCAATATCTGTTTTCTTTCAAAACATTGGAGCAGTTTCTGATCATTTTAGCATGCATCAGGAAAAATTAACAGCACTTAGGGGATAGCAAAAGGCATTTTTGCCCTGCTGATTTTGATGATTTTTTATTATTTCTTTTAAACAGGGTATGATGTTGCAAAAGCTTCAGATGAGGGTTCACAGCAGGCTGAATTTTTCTGCTCAAATACAGGCTAGTTATTTAACAAGCCAAGTCTTTAAAAACTTGTTGGTAACATACAGAGAGGAAAACAGGCCAGTTCTATTTTCTGCTTTCTACTTTTAGAAAAGCCCCCATAATTAAACTTATAACTAATGTGCTTGACTTACATTACTGTTGGCCTCACCTGCAGTCTAGAAATATCCTTCAGAAAGTATCACAGTATCACGGTATGCCAGGGGTTGGAAGGGACCTAGAAAGATCAGCTAGTCCAACCCCCCTGCCAGAGCAGGATCACCTAGACGAGCTCACACAGGAATATGTACAGGCGGCTCTTGAATGTCTCCAGAGAAGGAGACTCCACAACTCTCCTGGGCAGCCTGTTCCAGTGCTCTGTCACCCTCACTGTAAAGAAGTTTCTGCTCGTGTTAATGCTAAACCTCCTGTGGTCCAGCTTTCTCCCCTTCCCTCTTGTCCCAACATTGGATCACATTGAGAAGAGCCTGGCTATCTCCTCCTG
>VWZO01018811.1:0-32016 GCA_013396975.1 Bucco capensis | reverse complement strand
CTATGATTCTATACTCTAAAGGACAATTCTGGCTTATTTACTAGGCGTAAGACCCAAGTGTGATGTCATTGCCTTTTTCACGCCTGAAATAGTTCACATCTCATCAGAAGTTCTCATGTTTATTTACTGGGCAGGAAGAATTAGGATTTTACAAATTTTCCTTTGGTCATCATAAAGACTGACCAAATGCTTATCAGGATAGACCAAATTCCGTGGCATACAGGCCAGTTGTTTTCTCCCTCCTTCCTTCCTCACTGACGTCTTTTTATTGAAGCATCTCACTAATGGGAGAAAACTCAAACTGATATGAGAAAGCAAGAATGTTATCCTACAGATAGTATGAATTATATGAGGAGTAACTTATGCAGCATAAATAATTTCTTACTGAGTTTTCAGATGACACATTTATTTAGGGATGATTAATAAAAGAAAATGAACATTTATTGATCTATAACAGTATAAATCCTATAGCATAGCTAATGCTACAATTAGAATTGTATACTAAAAACCGGTTTCTATTTGTATTTATAAAAGATTATGGTGGGTTGACCTTGGCTGGATTCGAGGTGCCCACCGAGCTGCTTTATCACTCCCCTTCTTTACAGGACAGGGACGGGAGAAAATAAGACGGAAAGAAACCTCAAGTATCAAGATAAATGCAGTTTAATAAAGCGAAAGCAAAGGTTTCATGTGGAGGAAACACAGGAAAACAAAAGATTTATTCTCTAATTCACTTCTGCAGTTGATGTCCAGCCACTTTGCAGGAAACAGGGCTTCAGCATGTGTAGCAGTTGCTTCAGAAGACAAATTTCATAACAAATACCCTGCCCTTCTCCTTTCCCTTAGCTTTTATTAATGACCAGATATCATATGGTAAGGGAAATCCCTTTGGTCTTTTTGGGTCAGCTGCCCTGGCGGTCTCCTCCCAGGATCTTGCCCACCCTCAGCCCACTGGTGAGGAAGAGATGTTGGAGAGGCAGCCTTGATGCTGTACAAGCACAGCTCATCAGTAGCCGAACACTGGTGTGTTACCAACACATTTCTAGTTAGCAATAGAAAACAAAGCACTATGAGAGCCACTATGGGGAAAATTAACTCCATCTCAGCCAGAGTCAATACAGATGTTAATGGATTGATTATTATTTAACAAGTTCATCCATTATATCATGTAATATTCTTCATTAAATTGATTTTTCTGGTCTTTCAGATTTTAAGCAGCTTTAATTGCCTGATTCTAACAAGTAGCGTAATTCCCTGGAAGACTTAATGCTTTCACAGTAAATATATGGAGTGAGGTTTCTGGTAGAAAAGCTTGTGGAATAAAAATCCCATGTAAACTTTTAGATAGTATTCTGCCATTATATATCACTCAAAAGTTCACAGAAAATGTAGGACTTAAAACATAATTTGACAATACTCATCTTAATGTCATTGACATTTTAAAGAAAAAATAGGCTGAAATTGAAAGTACTTATTAACATAAGGCTGAGAAGTATAGCAATTAGCACACTATCTTAGCATTTATGGAAAATAGATTGTGTTTTCCACGTAGTTTTTCAGGGGCTTAGTGTTCCTCTTTATATCAGAGTGTAGGGACTGGAAGTCATTAAGATACAGGAATTGAAACCAAATAAGTATCTGAGATCAAGATTAATAACATTTGTGTTAGATGGTAGTTATTGTCTTTCTCCTTCTTCTCCCCTTTCTCCCCTTTCTTCCAAAGCAGAGAAGTAGACAGACCTCTCTTCCAAAACAGTAACCACCTGTATTTTAATTTGAACTCAGAACAGGACACAGATAGTGCTGTTTAAGTTCTGTTGTAATCCATATGGTGTTGGCTCTGATGTGTATCTTTTTTGCTAATGATATCAAAATAATTATACAGTGACCTTTAAAAATTAAAGATTTTTTTTTTAATCCTGTCATAGATATCTATCTATATTAACTGCTTTTAGTACTGTCAGGCTAAATATTCTCTGTCATACTGTGTTAAATACAAGATAATTAGTGTTTGATGTATTGAGACAGTAAAAGAAAGAATGTGTGCCATTAACTTCAGTAAATGTGTTTCATTTCTGTATGGTTTCTTGGTTTTTACAATTATTTATAAAAAACTTAAATCATGCCCAAGAACTGCAAACATTCTTTAGTGATAATATGGAATGTGTAGGTGTATGCATAATTCAGATGGGTTAAAACACTAAGCATTGCCCAAATTGCTTGTGAAATATGACAGAAAAGATCTTAAGGGAAATGTACGCACTCATATGAAAGTTTAATTTTGTGTGCTAACTGAAATTACATTCAAAATCTTTGGGTTCACTAGCAGTGCATGCATTATGTAATTCAATTCCAAGTGATAAAAATGTTGGCTGCTTGTTTACACTTCATTAATGAATGTACATGTAATACCTTTTATTACAACGGTTACCCAGTTGGTTTCTGTTGTTGCTAAGGCTTTACAACATATTGCATTTTAATTTTTTTCCACAATTTTCAGATGTTTAGGAACTTCTAAAATTTCTAGGTTTGGCAAGATAATAAAAAGATGTGATAAATTATTTTCTTATTTTGCAATTCTAAATGAAATGTAGATATTTTCATGAAACTAAAAAATCAAATACATTTTTTTCCTTTACCAAGTGTCATGCAATTCCAGCCTTTCTTTTTTAAATGAGCTTTCTATTCTATTACTATTATTTTACTTTATGTTATCTTTGTTGTGTTTTACTTATTTTATTTTTCTTTATTTTTTTAATTCTAGAAAAATTTCAACTTTTTTAGTCTTTCGAAGATGAGAACACTTATGCTGTTCACTTTCGCAAATTGTCTTTTTGTTTGGGAGGTGACATATTCTTTACTATGGCTATAAGCATCATAAATATTAACTTCTGTATATGTAAAGCATTTCTTTTAACTAGTCTTAGTTAATAGCCATAACACCTGCTGCACTGTGTGTCCATGTCATAATCAATAGGTAATTTATCCTATTACTAAAGCTATTTCATTGGCAATTCTTTACTTTTCCTGGAACAACTAAGTTTGAGAAAAATTGAGTAACTCGGAGACCTTTTTTCCATTTTTTTTAACATAAATAACAATTATGTCTGCAAACAGATTAAAACTATTTAAAGAGACTTGTTATTATTTTGATGAACTATCTAGATAATAAATGCCTATTAAAAGAAAAAAGTTTTTGAAGTTCCATAATTAATTTCTTCTTTTTACAATGCAAACTCTTATTGTAATAAGACTGGAGAAATGCACATTAAATATTCGGATTTTAAATTAATGAGGAAACTTTCAAATATCCATTCAAGATGCACATATAACTTGTCGCTTACTTGTATTTATTATTTTAGTTGAATTTATGTGCATTATTGTGAGTTCTTCAGTGTGTTTGAGAAAAGTAACATTCCACCTAAGTAGAATTAGGTGGGCAAGTAGATATTGTTTATGTTAAGTTTTCATTACATTGCAAATACCTAGCTTGGGGGCAGTTAAATCTGTTAATGTGCTAAAATATAAGAAAATATATTAAGTATGTGTTTAAATGCAATTGATATTACAGTGTGGATACAAACATTTTTTAATAAGCAGAATTGCATTACAAATGCCACTAGTACACCTGTTTTCTCTTTTTAAAAAACATACTTGTATACAGGAGTAAGCATATCCTAAAGAACATTTTCACACAGATATTTATCTCATGCGTTCAAAAAGCAAAAGGTGCAAGGCTGTAGATTGTACTTTTTGTTCTTGTGGGATACAGAGATGGTAGCAATAAATATTGTATGTACGTACTTAATGTAAGGATAACCATCTCAGTGTAAAGAAGAAAATCCTTTTTTTTATTAAATAGTTCAATTTATTTTACACAGTAAGCAAGAACTATAAGAGTGGAAGATATATATCAACCATAGGTCTTCTTTTGTTCTTGTTGTGAGCTAATGTGTTTTCCTCCTATAATGATGAAATTGACTATGAGCTTTAAAAACAAAGAACTTTGTGTCATTTCTTGTTCTTTCCCCATGTGTGAGGAATTTCCCAGGGTATGAGAAAATGAGGGATTTCTCCAACCACAAGTTCCATCTCACATACTCTGGTCCTGAGTGTGAATCAATATATGCAATTAGGAAATGTGTTTAAAGTACTCTCATGATTTGAACTAAACTGCAAATGTAAATGCTCCTGCACTGGACCATAACCACAGAGCTGTTCCAGTTGTGGGAGATGATAATTCTTGGGAGAGAGACCATCTAGACTCTGAGTGCTTTGTTTTGTTTTGAGGAGAGCATACATGTGTAAGAACTACCGAGGCCATAAATACCTCCTTTGTGGAGGACTGATAGACAGTGATTTTGAAGAGGATACAGGAAGAGTACTTATTTCAAGGAGAAAACCATGTGTACTTTGTTCATACGGTTCTATGAGAAAGCCTTATACTTAAATAGGCATTTTTTATCTAAGAAAAGATTTTTGAGACTTCTTGATAGAATGATCTAAAAGTATCTATGTGGAGAAAATATTTGTGATTCTTTAGTTTTTCCTTTAGAGGAAGGAAAATGCAATGGAGTATTCGTCGTCGTGGCTAGGCTTCACGAAAGAAGATCCAGGGAGGTCTCCATCCACACTCCTCATCAGCGCCCTTTACAAGCATGCTGATAAAGAGGATAGCGGATAGCACCCTCAAGCCTGCGCAAGGGATTTTTTTTAGGTGAGACACAGCATGCGCAATACTGGACCCACCCTTTAGTCCTAGCAAGCTTGGATGCTGGCAGCGAAGTTCTTAGGACAGAGGTTTAACCTCTTAGATGGAAGGCCTTACAGGGCTAAACGAGCTCCATCTGCCCAGGTTTGGAATCAGAGTTGTCCCTCTCCTAGGATGACTGCCAGAAGGCTAATGAGCTCATCCTACCCATACAAGGATTATAGGAACATGGGTATCACTCCCCACACTTTACCGTGGGCAATGAGTTTAATGCTCCCTCTGCTGTCGGCACAGTTATCACACGAGGGGCCACAGGAGACCCCAAGTGATTTTCAGACAGTGCCTGAATGGAGGATTACAGTAATTTGAAATAGAGAATAAGATGTGTAGACAAGAGATATAAAGGAGTGGACTTTTTATTATTTCTGGGTTTTTTAAAGTAATGCACAGATTAAGCATAAGAACAACTTTTCCAGTGGTGAGTAGATTCATCTTTGCAATTAACTTTCTCAAGGACACTGCAGCTAAGGAGAATGTCTGGGATGCAAGATGACATTAGAAGGTGAACTGTAGATAAAAGGTGAGATTGGATGGCAGTGATTCCTTCTGGCTTGAAAATTCATGAATATGTACATAGTTCATATTGCTGAAATGGTAGAACAACTTTATTCCTGTGACTGTGATGGGTGAGCAACTGGGTAATGGGTTGAGCTCAAAGAATTATAATAAATGGGGTTACACTGGCAGGTGACTGGTCACTAGTGGGGCCATTTTGGGGCCAGTGCTCTTCAATATCTTCATAAATGACTTGGATACAGCTATAGCTTCTAGTAGGTAAGTTTGCTGATGATGCCAGATTGGAAGGAGTTGTTGACTCCCTCGAAGGCAGAGAGACCCTGCAGAGAGATCTTGATGCACTAGATGGCTGGGCAGTCACCAGCCATATGAAGTTTAATAAGGGCAAGTGCTACATTTTGCACCTGAGATGGGACAACCCTGGATCTACCTACAGACTGGGGAATGAGAGACTGGAGAGGGACCTCGGGGTTCTAGCTGATGGCAATTTGAACATGAATCAGCAGTGTGCCTGGCAGCAAAAGAGCTATCTGTGTCCTGGGTTGCATCAAGCACTGCATGGCTAGTTAGTGAAGGGAGGGAATAGTCCTACTCTGCACTGACGGGGCCTCAACCTGAGTGTTGCATCCAGTTTTGGGCACCACGATACAGGAAGGATATGAAGCTGTTGGTGAGCATTTAGAAGAGGGTCACAAAGATGGTGAAGGGTCTGGAGGGGAATCCCAATGAGGAATAATTAAAGGCACTTGGTTTGTTCAGCCTGGCAAAGAAGAGACCGAGGGAGAACTCAGTGCAGAACAGGAGTTGGACTTGATGATTCTTGTGGATCCCTTCCAACTCAGACATTCTAAGATTCTTTCCTATATTCAAAACTGAAGATCATATTATTCTCAAAATCATTTTAAGCACAGAAGAAGCTAAACAACTGGCCAACTCTGGTTAGCAGAACTCAGTACCATTCATGAACAACATGTATGAATAATTACATCAATTTCAGGAAGACTAAGGTTTGAAACAAACAGCATTTTTATTCAGCATTTTCTAGTGAGTAGAAAAGTTCATTAAGTTAGCAGTGATCAAGCAACCATTAACTTGACTATGGGAGCATAGATGCATACTTAACAGCTATATAAAGTTCTCATTAGTTCTAGGACCTCAGTTATGTACTGTCCCCTATATTCCTGCTCTTCTTGGGACACTCACAGGGACAGAGAGCTTCACCAAAATAAGCTTCTCTGATTACTCTTCTGCTTATCTTCTCCCTGACAACACATTTTGATGCTGGAATATCTATAGTTTCCTTGGACTCAGGGGGTTCTGTTGTTCGGTAGTATGTGTCATTCTAGCTTCTCCATACAATTGCAAATGTTCCTATAATCTTGTACTCGATTTTTTTCCCCAATGTGGTAACAAATAATACTACAACTATTACTTCTATGGAAAACTGTTGGAGTAATGTCTTTTTTTTTTCTCTTAAAGCTTTAACTGAGATACAAGGAACTCAGAACCTTTATAAATAAAAACAGTTGGAAATTCTCTTTCATGTCCTTTTTGCATTGTTGTTGTTTTATGTTTGACAGAACAGAGTCTCTGTGGTAGAGGATGTAAAATATTACAAACAACAGATAATCTCGTGTACTTTCATATCCTATAATAAAACAACAACAATATTAATGTGGGTCAGATATCATCAGTGTGAGAACTGTATCCTATTTGTATAATCACAGACTTCAGAACTTGTGGTCTTTTATAAACAAAACCCTTAGACTTTTTTTATGTATTTTGTGTTGGCAGCTAATAGTTCAATAATCAGATGAAATGAAACCAGAGGATTAGGAATTTTAATATATACAGAGAGGTAAAATCCATAACAGATATTAGATAAAGAGCTTATTTAAATGTAAGCCAGCACTGCTACATACACCTTGTTCTTTGTCTCAAGAATGGGAACCTGAGCCGTCCCATTTTGTAGATTCTGAATCAGCATTTTAACTGATAGATTTTAAGATCTTCTTATTCCTGAAAAATTGAACTGTGTCCTATCTGTATTTATACTTCCTTTTCTGTGATGCAGTAAGAATAATTGAACACTACAGTTATTACCACAGTGATACTTTATGTAACATAAATCCTTGTCCTGTTCTATGCTAGGTTTGCTCTAATTATTTTGTAAGAGAAACTTCTCATTCTTTCCAGTTTTATATACTGATGTTCCGTTGTGATAAAACAGTATTTAAATCCTTCATAGTATTTGTTTAGTACATATCAAAACAAAAATTAATTATTTTGGCTGAAAGGTCACATTTTACCTCCCGGTTCACAGAATCACAGAATATCCCGAGTTCAAAGGGACCCACAAGGATCATTAACTCCAACTCCAATTTAGGCACAGGACAACCCCAAAGTCACACTACGTGTCTAAGAGCATTGTTCAAGTGCTTCTTAAACTGCATGTAATACTCAAGGTGAGGCTGCACCAGTGCCAAGTAAAGTGGAACTATCACCTCTCTCTATCAGCTGGTAATGGAATGCTTGATGCACTGCAGGACCCAGTTGGCCCTCTTGGCTGCCAAGGCACATTGCTGACTCATCTTTAACTTACTACCTATCAAAACTCCCAGACTGCTCTCTGCAGTGCTGCTTACCATCCTCTCATTCCCCAGTGGGTAGGCTCTTTTTGGGTTGCCTCTTCCCAAGTGCAGAACCCAGCACCTGCCCTTGTTAAACTTCATGTGATTTGTGACCACCCAGTCCTCCAGTCTATCTAGATCTCTCTGNCAATTTAGGCACAGGACAACCCCAAAGTCACACTACGTGTCTAAGAGCATTGTTCAAGTGCTTCTTAAACTGCATGTAATACTCAAGGTGAGGCTGCACCAGTGCCAAGTAAAGTGGAACTATCACCTCTCTCTATCAGCTGGTAATGGAATGCTTGATGCACTGCAGGACCCAGTTGGCCCTCTTGGCTGCCAAGGCACATTGCTGACTCATCTTTAACTTACTACCTATCAAAACTCCCAGACTGCTCTCTGCAGTGCTGCTTACCATCCTCTCATTCCCCAGTGGGTAGGCTCTTTTTGGGTTGCCTCTTCCCAAGTGCAGAACCCAGCACCTGCCCTTGTTAAACTTCATGTGATTTGTGACCACCCAGTCCTCCAGTCTATCTAGATCTCTCTGCAGTGCCTCACTGCCTTCATTGGAGTCAACATCAGCTCCCAACTTAGTATTATCTGCAAACTTACTTATTAGTCCTTCGAGTCCCACATCCATAAAGATGTTAAACAGTATTGGCCCTAAAAATGGATCCCTGTGGGACCCAACTCATCACCTGTCACCAGCTCGATGTAACTCCATTTACTATAACCCTTTGAGCTCGACTCCTCAGCCAGTTGTGTACCCACCTCCTGATGTTCTTATTGAGCTGTGTACTTGACATTTTGTCAAGTAGGATGATGTGGGAGGCAGTATCAAAAGCCTTACTGAAGTCCAAAAAGACAATATCTTTGAAGTCAGACAGATATAAAACTTCAGAACATGTGTTTCTCTAATCTTGGTGTTTCATAACATTGTGTCTTATTATAGTATGTAAATGCTACCTACGCATATGTGGAGGTAGTTCCTTTGGTTTTTCACCAGGCCTAAATGTACTGCAGAGGTAATGATTTTTTGGGTTACTGACAACAAAAGCTTAGAAACAGGAAGGTGTTCACAAGATAAATATCATTTGGAGTGGAATAGCTTTTCACAAGAGGTTTATGAATAATTTCTTGAAGACCTTTGATTAAGGGCTTAATCTGCCCTGACGTTGTTCTACAGAGAAGATTCCCTTCATCCTCTGTTTTGTCATTACTATATTTCCATTATTAGATGGAAATAGAGTTGCTCTTATAATTCATAGGTCCTAACCTAGTATCTAAGTAAGTCAAATGACACTTCACTTGTTTCTTATTTTCACTATTATGTCAAAATTCTGTAATCCAGAAAATGACAAAGCTAATTATAAAGAAACCCTCTCAGAGGAGTATTTAGAAGATAGCAGAATGCTGGTGAAACTTATGTTTAATCTTTGTGATCAGTTTTAAGTACAATAAGCTTGAAGGTGATAAATGACTTAAGGAAGCAGTGGTCATATCTTTATAGAACAGAGCTTCCTATTGAAATGGACAGGAAGGGACTAACTTTTGTGAATTATGTGATTGCTTAATCTAGCATTTTAATAGCTGTTAACAGCAGTGAACATCTTAGGAATTTTTTACATTTTAAAACTGAAGGAAAATGTTAGACATAGAAGACATTAATGGGATGAACATGGGTTAATTTGAGTTAACAAAAACACCCATATTATTCTCAAAACATTTCTTGAAAGAAGTCTTGATGCCAAAGGAGTTTGCTGTGAATTGTTTAGATATGTATGCACTTTATTTTCAAAAAGTATATTCAAAGAACTAGCTAAACTTCTTTAAATACTTTTATATTGATAACTCTGGTAGCACAGTTGTGTCCTTTGCCCTCCCTAACATTTGGAAAATAGTTTGCAGAAATTCTCCTTCAAACAATAGATGGCACTGCAAATCTCTGGTAATCACCTGAACTTGAAGAAAGGCAATCTGAGTTCTGGACTCTGAGGATGGACTTCTGTCCTTCCTTGTCTGGAAAGGCAGTATATGTACCTGACTTTACCTTGTCGTTCAGTTACTGACAGAGACAGATTCTTCACATAAACTCTTCCAGTATGTCCAACTCTGCAACAGCTAAGAGGGTCTGGCAGCTTGAACTAGGAGTCAGACAGAAAATGGAGGATAGATGCTGCCTTAATGTGGAATTCAAGGAAATAAGGGATAAAATCATACAGCTCCTGAAATACAACTACGTCTTACATTCTTGTTGGCATTGTCAAACTAGTGCATAAGCATGAAAAATTTACTTTTTCAGCGTCTGTGATCTGTTTAAATGCTTGCAGTAATATGCAAATCTGATGGACTTAAAGAATCCACTTTGAGCAGATACTTTCTGCATGGACGTGTAATTCAATTTGCAAATATGTGGTTGTTTGCATAACTACAGATAATAAATTATATCCCCTAGATTTGTTATCTTAGGTCTTGATTCTTTAGTTACTTCATTAACCTCCTAAAATCCAGATAAAAAAATGTTAGGTTTTTCCTAATATACTTTTGTCTTTACTGACTTTTTATGTTAGTGGTTTATTTTGTTGGTGGTGTTAGAGTTGAGCTTTGTTGGGAATTAATGTCTTTGACATAAATAGACAAAATGTTTCCTGGATGGATAAATTTGTGAAATTCTCTTAAGTGTGACATGCATAACATGTAGCTGTTGTGCAAACATGTCTCAAAACCCACTTTGGAAGAAGATCATAGCAAAAAAAGCTTTAAGATCTTTAAAAGAAGAGCATATTTTGTGTCACTTGTTCTGTGGCAAGACATAGTATGTTATCTGGAGTATATAGCTGATCTTTCTGATCTTTGTTTACAAGGGATGTTTTTTCTATCTCCAGCAGCAGACATTCAATTTGTAATGGCAGTTTTTAATTCCTACTGTTAGTGACTACATTGTGAGAGATATTTACATGGTGTGATGTCCTGGTTTGACCAGAAGGAGTTAAGGATTTATTAGGGTCAAAAGGATAATCTCTTTGAGAGGGCCTCCGAGATGCCCCCTCTCCCCAAATGGGGACAGCAAAATAAAATAAAAGCACCAGGCACACAGTAAATTTTTAAGAATAGCTTTATCTATATTTAAATGATACAACAGTATGAAAAGGGAAATGATAGGGAAGGTGAAGTTGTTTGTTCAAGATGGCTTCAGCCCTTCCCCCTCCCACAGTCACAGGCCCGACAGCCAGCACAGGCTCCCAGGCGCATAAATCAATCACCTCTTCTTATCAGAACCTTCCTCTCCCCCCTCCCTTTCACCCCGGGAAGGGGAGACAGGGGTCGACCCAGTTAACTAAGAGATTAAAAGCAAATATATATATACCCAGGAGGGAAGAGCTGAGACCGCAGAAAAGCCCCAGGAGCAAGGAAGGAAGAGGAAGAACTGGAAAAAACAGATCCTTATATAAACAAGGATACGTCATTTTTCACGTGACATACAGCTGTTCTTTTCATTTGTTCCCTTGCATGCTTACAGCCTTCAGTTCTCCAGGGTGCAACTCCGACTTTCATTTTNAAAGATATTTACATGGTGTGAAGTTCTGGTTTGACCAGAAGGAGTTAAGGATTTATTAGGGTCAAAAGGATAATCTCTTTGAGAGGGCCTCCGAGATGCCCCCTCTCCCCAAATGGGGACAGCAAAATAAAATAAAAGCACCAGGCACACAGTAAATTTTTAAGAATAGCTTTATCTATATTTAAATGATACAACAGTATGAAAAGGGAAATGATAGGGAAGGTGAAGTTGTTTGTTCAAGATGGCTTCAGCCCTTCCCCCTCCCACAGTCACAGGCCCGACAGCCAGCACAGGCTCCCAGGCGCATAAATCAATCACCTCTTCTTATCAGAACCTTCCTCTCCCCCCTCCCTTTCACCCCGGGAAGGGGAGACAGGGGTCGACCCAGTTAACTAAGAGATTAAAAGCAAATATATATATACCCAGGAGGGAAGAGCTGAGACCGCAGAAAAGCCCCAGGAGCAAGGAAGGAAGAGGAAGAACTGGAAAAAACAGATCCTTATATAAACAAGGATACGTCATTTTTCACGTGACATACAGCTGTTCTTTTCATTTGTTCCCTTGCATGCTTACAGCCTTCAGTTCTCCAGGGTGCAACTCCGACTTTCATTTTTTCTTATCAGCTCCTCCCGGCGAATTCTTTTGTGGGCGAAGGAAGGGAGAGAAAAAGAGATCCAGCCACTGCATTTTCTTAAAGAGGAAGTGTCTCTGTCCTTGCCTGCTTGAAAAGCAGACTAACCTCATTTCTTCAAAGGGAATATGACGTACAGAGGATCCTCGATGTCTCTTTCTCTTCAATTTTAGTCGTCCTATGACATGTGGAATTGATACAGAAGTGTGTTTACAGTAGCAACCTTCCCATTGCTTTAAATTGTGATAACCTATAATGAAAGATTTTTTTGCAGTGTTTACCAATACCACTAACATACCGCTAAAATATTTTTTTCTTCAAATAAAGTTATTTTATAATACCTCAAAAATAGTTTTGGAAGGGACGTTATAAATGTTACCATGTAAGACTAGGCTAAGAAAGAACATTTGTGAAAGCAGGATGTATGCCATCAGCTGGCTGGGAGCTTCTTTGTTGTGCTGAAGTCCATATCAAAAGCAGGATTGACTAGGGATTATTTCTTGACATTTTCTATTATTTTATTAACATTCCTACATCCAGAGGCAGCTGTCATGTTTTAAGCATAACACAGTCTTGCAACAAAGCAAGGATGCTTCATGAACATGCAATCTATCCACTGAACTGTGCAGAAATTCTCACAAATTACTGATGACTTTTTTTTTTCACTGTATTTCTTTTCCCCGAAAAATCATTTGTGGCTATGGGACTGTGAAATTTTCTCCTGCGCTAGGATCCCAAATATTTATTTCTTCTATATTAAAACTGCCTTTGCATGCTGATACTCCTCAACATAGAAAGGCCATGGACCTGATGGAGTGGGTCCAGAGGAGGGCCACAAAAATGATCAGGGGGCTGGAACACCTCTCCTCTGAAGACAGGCCGAGGGAGCTGGGATTGTTCAGCCTGGACAAGAGAAGGCTTCGGGGGACCTACTAGTGGATTTCCAGTACCTAAAAGGAACTTACAAGAAGGCTGGAGAGGGCCTGTTTGCAAAGGCCTGTAGTGAAAGGACAAGGGGCAATGGTTTTAAATTGGAGAAGAGTAGATTTAGATTGGATATTAGGAAAAAGTTCCTCACCACGAGGATGGTGGAACACTGGAACAGGTTGCCTAGGGAGGTGGTTGGGGCCCCATCCCTGGAGGTATTCAAGGTGAGGCTTGCCAGGGCTCTGGGCAACCTGATCTAGTTGGGGATGTCCCTGTCCAGTGCAGGGGGGTTGGACTAGATGACCTCCAGACGTCCCTTCCAACCCAAACCATTCTATGATTCTATGATTCTATGATATAGGTGTCAGGGGGTTGTGAGTTGGTGGGGGTATGGCAAGATATGGCAAATCGGTCTCAAGGGCAGCATGCTCATCTCACCACCTAGAAGAAAGGAAATAGCCTTAGCCATTGGAAATCGTATACCTTTCCAACAGACAGTTAGCTCTTCTATTTTCTATATTATGTTTATTTTGGTTCTGTGTGAGATTTAATAAATGTTGAAGCGGTCATAATTTTAAAGCTACTTTTCTTGAAGGCTTCCTGAATTTGTGCCATTTAGCCTTCTGATCATTCAGCCAAGGTGTTCATTTGACTTTTCTGTGAGTGACTCATGTTTGGAAAAAATTATTTGTATTTTTACAGTTCAAGACCTAGTAAATAATTAGTACTTTCTAGAAGGGATTATGCTCACCCTGAGAAAAACCAAAATTTGTTACTGGACAGCTGGCCAAGGATATGCATTAGCAGTCTGCCCCTTCATCCAAACCTAGGTGCTCAATAACATCTGACAAAAACTAAGAATTTGAGGAAACATCTTGAGGAATAATGGGTCAAATGAGTAAACTCCATTAAATCTTGGCCCTGTCCAATTCTTTGGTGTTAAGACTATGGACATTCTTTCTCCAGTCGTAGTTTGAAGCCATGGAAGACTAACAAGACATTGAACTCCTGTGAGATACCAGACTTTCTTCCTGGCAATTAACTCCATCAATCCAACTCTCCCCAAAACCAAAGGAGTATTTCAGGAGCGATCTGGATCTGTAGATGTTGTCAGACCATACCCTTGAAGAATTCAGTAATGCAGACCAAATTGTGATTCTTATTCTTGCTGTGGAAACTCTTCCAATCTCACTGAGTCTCAATTTTACCATTTATTTTTCTCATAATAATCATCTTACCTACCTAATTTTTATCAGTCCTGTGAGAATTCTATAGCTAATGTTTATATAGGTTTTGGAAGTATAAAATGTTCTCTAAATACACCTTCTAAGGGTATATATTTTCTAAAAAGTATAGTCATTATTACAACCATCTGAATTGATAATTGTGAGCTGTNGGACAGACATTGAGTGATTAAAAGGGAGAAAGGGCCGAAAGCCATCTTTGAACTAACCACCTTATCTTTCTTTATTGCTTATCTCTTTCATACTGTTGTACCATTTAAATTTAGAGAAAGCTGTTCTTAGAAATTCACAGTCTGTGTGCCTAGTGCTTTTGTTTTTGTTTACTGCTGTCCCTAGTGCTTTTGTTTTTGTTTACTGCTGTCCCCGTCTTATTGGGGAGAGGGGGTATTGTGGCAAAATCCTCTCAAAAGATTTTTCTTTTGACCCTAGCGTCTGGTCAAACCAGGACACCTCCTAACTCATTCTGTGGATTTCAGGCACATAAATGACTGACTTTTTTCCTGAATATTTTAAAAATGGTGTCTATATTTACATTGTTTCCCATATTAATTTCTTAGAATATCTGGGCACAAGCCAAAATTCAGTAATTTTTAGTCTGTTTTATTAATTTAGTTTTTTTTTTCCTAAACCAGCTCATTCTATTGGAATTGAGTTTTAAAAGTACTAGTTCAGCAAAATCCAATGATCTTTCAACCAAACATTCAGTTTCATCATATGAAAAATCATGAGTCAGGAATTCAGAAATTCAGTATGAAAAATTCTTTCCTCTTGAAGCAGAATGTATACATAACAGATGCTGTCAGGGTACTTGTTTACATTTGAGAAATTGAGAAAATTTGATGAAGTCCTATTTTCTTGTGGTGTCTTTGATAGAATTTGGGTAAATATCATTTTACTAGCATACTTTTCAGTGAACACAGAAATACAGTCAAAATCTTAATTCTTGCATGAAACTAGATGTGGAATAATACTGTTTGTCAGGGTTATGCTCATGGTATAAAATCCCATCATGAAGATTAGTGAGGCAAACAGGCACACAGAGACTGTGTAGGTGATTTTCCTTTATATGCTGTCCTATTTACAATTTCAGGCTGCATTTTTCTGATCTTGTTGCTGGTTAGGTATGTTAAGGCAGATTACTGTCATATACATGAACATTCACCAGAAAGTCTTTGGACAGATCCTGTTACATCCAACAAAATTAGGTTTTGCGTGGATTTTTATGCTACAATTTTAGCAAATTGAAGGATATCTAGGAATATTCTTGGGGCCTAGCTTTCACTAGTCTTTACAATTGCCCATAGTTAGCTTTTGGTTTTTACTAATGAATTCTTTCCCAAGGGATTCCTGGGAATGGTTTGGAAGCCAAAATACATCTAGCAGACAGATTGGTTACACTTACTCTGCTTTGGAAGCTGTCTTTCCTAGAGTAAATGTTCTTGTTCCATATCAGTTTGCCTCAGTGCTCAGGCATGTTCCTGGGTACATTTTTATTTTAACAATATAGATGTAGCCTAGACTCAGATCACCTTCTGATTGCCTGCTCACAGAAATATGTAATCTGTTAAGTGCAGTTAATTAGATAGAGCAGATATCTGTGTGTGCACAGAAACACCCTAAGGAACATGCAGTAGTTGTAGTGCTCAACTGCAGAGATCAGACAGTTGTCAAGGAAGAAGTTTTGGCCCTTGTAGCCAACCTAATTGTTTGCTTGCCTGATTTTTGACCCTATAATCTTAACATTCCTGGTTTTTATTCCATGTGAGCTATCTTTACAGGTGAGACACTTGTTGATGACATTGGAGATCTTCTACTGTGAAATGCAAGTTGCCTGAAATGAAGATCTTTTTTGGTAAATTTGTAAGAACTATGCAAAAGCAGATGACGCTATTGTTTCCCCTTCATTCCTTCTGACATTTACAAAAGGGCTATAATTTCTGCAGTAGTTATCTTCTGACGGAGATGAACAATCAAAGTGCTGAAGTAGATAGAGGATTTTCTTGTGTTTCTCACTATCTGGCTTTAGTTTCTGGTTCAGTGTTCTTAATCATGGTAGTACCAATGCTTTTCTTGTAGTTAGTGGAAGAGGGACACAGTCAGTTGATCACCTTAAGGTTATTAATTTTTAGTCACTGGGATTTCTCTGCAAAGCCTAGCCTATTCTTCTTGGTCTGATGGCTTTTGGACTCTCATTATTGCTGACATGAAATCCTGGCTTCACTGAAGCCAATGGAGACATCCCAACTCTGATTCAGTTTTATAAGCATAGGCAGCTAATGACATTTGAAATACCCTAGAATATCTCACACAGCCTCCATATTCTGTTGAAGAAAGGTGCAGGTTTCCTTTTCTTCCTGTATCATATCTGCTAGGTCAGGCACAGTCTGAAAATCACTTGGGGTCTCCTGTGGCCCCTGGTGCGATAACTGTGCCGACACCAGAGGGAGCATTAAACTCATTGCCCACGGTAAAGTGTGGGGAGTGAAACCCATGTTCCTATAATCCTTGTATGGGTAGGATGAGCTCATTAGCCTTCTGGCAGTCATCCTAGGAGAGGGACAACTCTGATTCCAAACCCGGGCAGATGGAGCTCGTTTAGCCCTGTAAGGCCTTCCATCTAAGAGGTTAAACCTCCATCCTAAGGACTTGGCTGCCAGCGTCCAAGCTTGCTAGGCCCTGGCAGATGACCCTTAGGACTAAAGGGTGGGTCCAGTACTGCGCATGCTGTGTCTCACCTAAAAAAAATCCATTGCACAGGCTTGAGGGTGCTATCCGCTATCCTCTTTTTATCAGCGCGCTTGTAAAAGGTGTGGGTGGAACCCTTCCTGGATCTTCGTTCGCGAAGCCTAGCCACGATGATGATGACGACGACGACGATATCTGCTAGGTGATTTGGATATGGGAGTACAACTCAAATGGCTCTGAATTATTGTTTACATTACTGAATAGAAAGCCTCCTTTCATATTGCAAAGTGAGGATTTTCTCACTTATGCTTAGTTTTTTGTAATCACAGTGTTTGCCTGAAAGTCCTTTGTGTGGTTGAAGTTTTGATTATGTGCTTAATAAATGATGAATCACCCTCTTTTTCTTTCTCTGCTCAATCGGGGCTTTCTTCCTGTGTGCATACAGCTTTTTTAAATTGGTTGCCCAGTGGCTGCTCCTGCTCTTGCTTCGTTGATCCACAGCAAGGCAATGGAAATAGATTATCAGCTTCCTTTAACTTTCCTTCTCTAAATCTAACCCATTTATTTTCCTTCTTCTAACCCATTTACTTTCCTTCTTCCCTGGATTTTATCATTCTATTAATTTCAATAGTCACTTGTATTTTTGAAACTGCATGCAGACATTTGGCAGAAACACAGGATAGTGTGTTTTTCTGTCATACGTGTACTTACAATGAGTTCAGTTTTTTGGCCATATAATAAACCATCCTTTGTCTGATCTTTCCATGTTAGAATGTGGAAACTAAATGTCTTCAACAAAATTTCTGGCTCTAATATGGGTTCAGTTCAAAACCCGTATTACTTGGAAATTCTTCTAAGATATACAAAGTTCACTTTAAAGTGTGTACAATCTGTAGTAGCTTGGATTCTCAGCTGTGATAAAATGTCATTGTTAAACCCTTTCAGTTTCCTGTTCCTTTAGGATAGGCAAGGTAAAAAAATCTTAATATAATAAGGAATTTGCAATCTGCTTTCTGCATAGGAAGTACTACCTGTTAAAGTGAAAACCGCATCTATTACACTTCCTTCTTACATTCCTAAAACTTCCTTGAGCAGTGATAGTTGCAGAAAGCTATGGACTGAGTTCCATTATGCAGCACATGCAGGACAACCACGTGATCAGACTCAGTCAGCATGGGTTTATGAGGGGCAGGTCCTGTTCAACAAACCTGGTCTCCTTCTATGACTGGGTAACCCACTTGCTGGATGAAGGAAAGGCTGTGGATGTTATTTATCTGGATTTTAGTAAAGCCTTTGACACTNAGGCCCCTCACTACAAGAGGGACATGGCGGTGCTGGAGAGGGTACAGAGGTGGGCTATTAAGCTGGTAAAGGGCTTAGAACATAAACCTTAAGAGGAAACACTGAGGGATCTGGGCCTGTTTAGCCTGGAAAAGAGGAGATTGAGGGGAGAACTCATCGTTCTCTATAACTACCGGAAGGGAGGTTGTAGAGAGGCAGGGACTGGTCTGTTCTCCCTAGTGGAGAGTGATAGGACAAGCGGAAATGGATGTAAATTGTGCCAGGGGAGGTTCAGATTAGATATTAGGAAGAATTTCTTTACTGAGAGGGTTGTCAACCATTGGAACAGGGTGCCCAGGGAGGTGGTTGAGTCACCATCCCTGGAGGTGTTTAAGAGATGGGTGGACGTTGCATTGGGGAGTATCATTTAGCAGGTTGATGGGGTTGGGACAAAGGCTGGACTTGATGATCTTTGAGGTCTCTTCCAGCTGTAACTGTTCTATGATTCTATGTTTCTATGATTCTAAGTTAAGCAGCTTGTGCACATACAGCAATCTTTGATCATCATCATGTTTCATAAACTTTCAGTTATTGTCTCTCAATTGTCACTTGTGCTGTATCCCTTCTATTCTGTTTCAGAAATTGATGCATTGATTTGAGGCTTTTTGTTTGTTTTTACTTTATTTTTTTTATTTATTTACCACATCACATCCAGTGATGATGTCTTTTGGACTTTATTTTTATATTTATTTAAATATATCAGATGCAAGATCTTATCATGTTTCTCTGATAGGTCAGATGCCTTCAAAACCAAGAATTTTTTTAGGAATAGATGGTTCATGAAGTTGTTGGGTTTTTTTAATTGCCAGTAAGATAACTTCTTGGATAGGGCTGTGATGCAGTTCTTACTTCATAAGAAATATAATGTACTGTCTTTGGCATATAAACAAACTGGAATACTATAAATGCCAAATGGTTCACCATCTTTATGTTGCAAAAGAGATTGTAAGAATATCAGCACTTTTTTTTATATATATGGAAACTCCCCAGTGAATAGGGATGAGTGACAGAGTATCAGTGTGCATTATGGTTAAGTCTAGCAGTTGTGAATAACAATCCTTGCATAACAAAGTGAATGAGCCATAGTGGAAGAGCAGGAATCTCACATTTTTAGCTCTAGGCTGTCTAAAAAAGGGACTGTTAGCTGGCTGATCTGATCAAAACCTCAAGCTGTAGACAATTTAAATTCTCTTCTCTAGTATGAAATTATTTTGATCTAAACCCTATTATTACAAGTCAGAACCAGCCTGTCTGTGTACCTAGATGAAGTGCTGTCTAGGTATACAGGTGAAGTGCTGAGTGTAGCAAAGTCTTTCTTATTTTATTCACTCTTTTGTTACTATTCTCACACTTTATGCTTCCACATTGATCTGATTTGCCAAATGTAAGAATTGGCAATCACTTGCAGTGCTTCCTGGCTACAAGAGTAGTCTTCTGTTTTGTTGTATATGTCACTGGCAATGTGGGCTGAAGAATCTATGTTGCTTAAGTGAAGTACTTTGCCACAGTATTAAAGCTTTAGCACTGTTCCATAGCATCAAGATGTTTTGCATCTTTCATTGGCATGAAGGTGTTGAAGTACTGCTGTTGCCATCACATGTGTTTGTTTCCCAGAAATCTCAGACATCTTGTACCACTCAAATGAACATGGCTCTCAAGCCATGCCGGAGTTTTTTCAGTCAATGAGAACTTTACTCTGGGATGGCATAGGCTACAATTTTAGGGACAAGCAGCATCTTTTTGGATGAAGATGTGTAGTACTTCTTGTAATTATTGCAAAATTTTTCTGCCTTAGGGAAGTTGTGTTTGGGACTCAAAAATTTCCTTACTAGTATTTAACACTAGTGTTAATACTTGCTAGAACTTAACACTAGTGAAAGTATTAAAAGGCTTAGAAATAAATATTTCCATGTAATAGCAAAATTTCACTGCTTTAGGTAGCCCTACAGGCCAAAAGAAGGCATTCAGTCATCTTCTTATGCCAGACTGAGCTAAAGTTCTTGCCATCATGAAGTTCAGAGGTAACATCTTGTGTATGTGGGACGAGGCAAAAATACTCCCAGCATGAAAGGAATTTACTGCACATTAATAAAAATATAAAATATGTGACTCAATCACAGTGTGCTAACATTAAAACCTTTCCACAGTCCTGAAATGGACTTTGTATTGTTCTAGAGCTGGTGCCAAAGAAAATGAAAATCAAAGATAAACATCCGTGTAGCATGTAACAGGACTGATGCAAAATGAATTTTCAACGAAAATAGAGATAGTTTCAAGATATGTGAAAACTGTAGCTGGGATGCTGTGGTTACAGAGGCAAAGTGATTTTTGTCAAGCTGTTTAATAGTTATGAAGATAAAATTACAACATATGTTGTAATGTAAATTTGCTAAAGTAATTTTATGTTCAGAAATTACAGAAAAACAATTTCCTGGAGCATCATCATAAATGTTCCCTTCAGAAGCAGAAGGAATTCATACACACACAGAATATACCATAGTTATGCTCACTTTTGCCCATGTAAAGAGGTGATAGTCTGTGAGGTCAATGCTTACCAGAAGTGTCTGAGTGCTCTGAATGATCATCTTATAATTAATTTCTCAAGTCTCTTAGGGGAGAGAAAAAAACTCTCTTCTGCCTACTCATGTATATGGAAATATACACTATTTAATATTTGCAGAATGACAATAGACAGAAATCATTATGTAAGAGCTAACTTCACAGAATCACCGAATCACCAAGGCTGGAAAAGACCTCCAAGTCATTAAGTCCAGCCTATGACCCAACAATAGGGCATCAAGTAAACTACACAGATTTTTTATTTTCTTAAATTGTTTTCAGTTGTATCTTGTTTCAGTATGAGTAAAACTTTTATTTTGAGATTTAACCTTTGTAGCTTGCTAAAATGAAAAAAAGAATAATTGTGCTAAACTAGTATTTTAAATAAATAAGGAATATACAAACCAAGTAGGGATAGTCTGTGGCAAGCAGAAGAAATCATGTGCTGTGGGAAATGGTCAGTACAGAAAATATGCAGAAGGCAGAAAATGCTGGGGGAACGTTTCGTTGGCAGAATAGGTAGTGGATTCAAAGGGAGATAGGCCGGTATATATGACAAAGATGCTGACAAAGCCTACACTGTTCCAATACTCAAACGAAATTTAAAGGTAGGTGATGATTAGCTGAGAATATTTCATGTATCATACACTATTGTGGAAGGTTCAAATTTCACTACAGGTGTGTATTGGAAGAGTTGCAAAAAAACCACCCATATTTCAATTTATGTATTTATGACATGTTTGAGAACCCCCTTATATTTTGACAAAAGTATAGTAAGTGTTTTTTACAATTAGAAGAACCATACTTTGATAACAGCTAAAATTTCACCAGCAAGGAGATTTGCAGTGTTCATTTTTTTCATAGTATTTTTCTTTACATGGAGTTATATGCTACAAAGGAGAAAGTAGTATTTATTTAGTGTAACTGCTTATATTGGTAATGCAATAATCTTTTCTTCAATAATTGGCATTCAGATTTATCAAACACTGTAATCAAAAATGAAGTTACTAATCAAAATATATCTTTAGCTTTTTGTGAGTTTAAGCCAGATTCTTTTAAAATAATTTTTTTTATTTCATGTGCATGGTTAATTGAATTTCCGTATTGTAGATTCACATTTGTCATCAAGCATAGATAAGTTTAAATATGACAATTACATTAAAAATGGTCTAAGAGAAGCCCAATAAATTAGAGCAGAGAAAGCTTATGAGAGTGGATTTTGCAGATCTTTATTTTCTGTTTTAATTGACAACAGATTGAGAAAAGCAACCATCCAGTTGCGTTTGTGTATAAATCTGCACTTCAGCTGTAAGTTGTATTAGGTTGTGTTCTTAAAAGCTGATACAGTCTAAATTGTAAAGGGATTTAAAGTCTCTGACCCTTAAATATATGCACAGCAAAGTGCAAAAGTACCCTGATACTGCATAGCTGACAAAAGCAGAAAGTTCTTTTGTTTATGAGGATACTATACTATATTTTATCTGCTGTTTTAAGTATGTCACTCTGTCTCTGCATAATGTAAATAATAGAGGCCATACTTGCACTATGTGGAGACTCCAAGCCTAGTAGAAACAATCTGCTGAAATGCAGAATAATACAGAGACACCAAATGGGAACCCACTCTAGGTCTTTGAGAAACCCTGATCCTGTGGGCTAGAAGTCTGGTATTTTACCAGGGCCTGAACTTGGCTACAATACCAACACACCTGTATTGCTTCCAGTTCATTTCTAGCTTGTTCAGGGCTAACTGGAAACTTTTGCACTCATCCTTTTATACTGTATTGCACATCCCTGGAGTTATTTAGTTTCTTACTCTTTGAGGTTGTCTTTTTATAATGTTTTTGAATGCTAAATTGTGATTAGAAGACCCTGGTTCTGAACATAAATTTAAGCTGAGTTTTCTACACAGCACAAGTTTTGAAGCGTGTCCTGGTTTGGGCTGGAGCAGAACTGATTCTGCTAAGGTGGTCTTGCTTCCTAGCCAAGGCTCCTTTAAAGTGACTGCATTTCTGAAGCTGGCAGTATGTTTTTCAGAAACAGTGCCAGCTTCTAGTAGTGATTAGGCCTAAACCTTTGGGTTATGGCAAGAATCGGTATGTAAACAAGGGCCACTGCTGAATTTTTTTTTTTTCCCTTTGTGACTCTACTGGGAAGGGGGATGCAGAGTAAAATCTGACCTATAGGAAAGGAACAGGCAAGACAGGTGATGCCAAACTAACCAAATAAGTATTCCATTTCATACACATCATGCTTAATATAAATTTAAGGGATAGTTCCCTCTGCTCTCTCCTCTTCCCTTGCAATTCTGCTTTGGGCCCATCTTTGCTGCTTTTTGCTCCTGAGTCCAGCTTCCGGGACGCAGCTCCCCCTTCCCTGAGTTCAACTCCTGTCTGCTACAGTAACATAGCAGCCAGAAGGAAGAGGGGAAAGTCTGGATCTTGGTGCTGGCTCTGTATCTGTATTTGCATATATTGTCTATTGTTGCTGTTTTTCATTATGGTAGTTGAAGTTATTTTTGTTTTATTGTTGGTTTTTTTTTTTGCAATCCACAAGTCTCTTTCTTTCACTCAAACGATAACAAAGTGATATAATTTTTATCTGCCTGGTACTTAAAACTCTTAGTACTTAACTCTAGTAATATTGCTGCAAGGGAATGACCAAGTGAAATCTTTGATTCTGTTCTCATCACTTCGTGGTACAGAACAAGTACCCTCAGGTGTGCAGGTGACATAGAAGCTCATTTAATTCTGTGTCTCCTAAGAGACATGCAGAATTTCGTAGTATATTGTTATTGGTACAGGACTAAAAATGTGAAAAGTTGTTGTTCTTCTAACTTGCTTAGCAAATACTGAATAGTTTTCAGGAGCCTCTTCTGGTGTTGATAGCCTCAGATTATTTCTGCTACAGGTTCTGTTAAAAGCAGAATAGACCTTCTTTTTCGTTACATTTCTTTGTAAAGTTCATGCAATTACTTGTGTGCATTAGTATTGAAGTCTTTTGATGCCTTTCTCCCTACAGTTTTATTACTCTACCGATTATAAGGATAACTGCAATAGCAAAACTTTGCTTGGAAAAGGAGGATTAAAATACATATTTTTATAACAGATTTTACTCTTGAACTCTCTATGACTTCTTATAAGCACCTGTTAGCTGCAAAATGACCAGTGTTCTGTTTAACTTTAGCTCAATGTAAAGCTCAGGAAAAAAAAAAATCAATACATGGAAAACAGAGGAGAGGCAGAGAAACAGAAGCAGAGAAGGTGGAAAAGTATTTTATATTTAAATTTGAAAAATATGATACAAAGTAGGAAATCTTGGCAATTTTTTACTCCAAAATTAACAGATGTTTTGTAGTTTTGTATGTGAGAAATGTAAATACTGTAGCTTAGGTTTATATATTAAGCCTTCAAATTATCCTAGAAGATACAATTTGTTTTGAACAACTACATGGAAAATAATGGTTTGTGACTTTGAATGCAGACAGAATCAGATTGTTAAGGCTAGGGATATTGTAATTCTTTTTCTCTTCACATATGGCTTGGCTCAGAAGTGGTGAATGTTTTCTTTCAAGTACACCTTATCTCTAATTGCTTGATTATTAGATCCTTGTAAGTAATAGATTGAATTATACATATAATAAGGAATAGTATCAACTATGGTACCTTGAATCATTAGTCTTTGTGTTGCCTGCTAGTTGTTCTTTGTGAAGCCCTTATATTGCTGTGCCAGGTAAAGAATACAAGCTATGTCTTACAAAATAAAGCAATAAAAACATGTCTTTGTCCTGGGTTCTGACATTTCCGTTTCATGATTTGAGTACAAAATCCTTATAAAAATTCAAAAGTAACCATTTGTTTTGCAGTATTAGTGTACTGTATTTATAAAACTCTGAGTTGACACTAATGCTTACGCACATCTTGATTAGAAAAGCTGTCTAATGACCTGTTCAAACATCTGCATTCTTTGTTCCTTAAACAGTCATTCAATACATCAAAAGTATTTTATTTAATAAATATATAAATTAATTCAATAAACATCTTGGTTAACTTTTCCTTGAACTGTTCAGAGGGCTATTTTAGCAGGACTTCCGCATACTCAAGTATACTCTGCAAATGTAAATTCAAGTATATTATATCAACTTTATGATGTTACTTCTATTGATTGGGCATACCACTTCTATGGTACACCCTATGGGGGCAAAGGTGATTTATACATCGTAATCTGAAATCTTTTATATTTTGTATAAACCTTTTACAGTTAAAAACCACAGTGATTCTGTTTGTTTTGTTTTGTTTTGTTTGTTTTTTTTTTAAATTGAAATAAGGAAGCTAAAGTAAGAATTTAACTTTTTTTTTTTTTTCACTGAATAGTAGGATTAATACTAATATTTACTTCCATATTTTTTTAAACCAAATTTCCTTGAGCTAACCTTATCTTCGAAATGCAGTTGTCAATTCACTGGCATAGATCCAGAATAGATAGAAAACATTGGACCAAGTTACATAAACTTTGTATATGTGTCTGTTTCAGAGATCATTGTTCTATTTAAAATACTTCAATTATTCAAAAAATGTGTTTAGAGTATGATATTATTTATGTATATTAAACAAACAACTATTTAAAATGTTCTAATAGGATGACTCAGCAATTCCCTGTAATGAAGCAGAAAGTCAAAATTTGATTAAAAGATCATTCTGGTGGCAGGCATATAGTCTTTTCTCTGAAAAAAAAAGAAAAAAGAATTTGACAATGTCTAAGTTTTCAAAACCCCCAAATCTAATTTAGACATTCAACTGAGTTAAGGCTTTCAAAAATATGGTACAAGGTAGCTGGACACCTAGAAGGTGTAAAGTATTACTCAGGTGCTAAGTATTCATAATTAGAATGCTGAAATATTAAAAAGATTAACTAAACTTCTTAAAAATTAGTATCTCATGTTGAACATACCCTAGTTGATATCTTTTTGTATCACTGGTGTTAACACTGAGAGATTTATATTTTAAATGAAGAAAAGATTAAAATAAAATTCACAAATTATAACAGTCATCATCAAGTCCTATCCTCAATATATCTATGCAATATTTAATTTAAATTAGTGTTTGACATGACACTTAATGAGGTAATTTTGGAACACTGTAATAACAGGAAATAATATCTTGAACTAGGGACATGCATGTTTCAGACTAACAAGACGAAGGTGTTAAGTGGCTGATGCTGTTCATTTTAAACTACAGCCTGAGAGACCTTTCCTTGTGGATGGAGTTCAGAGATAATTAATTTTGCAAAATAATTAAGGTCAGAAGCAAGTTACATTTAGAAATCTGTCTTGATTAGGTAACTTGAAATCTAGAGAAGACAGGGCAGTAAGAGATTCAAATGCTACTTAACAATTAATTTTCTCCATCTATTTATCATGGTAGCTTTCAATTATTTACCATTTATCCCATGTGCTACTGTAAACTCCAAGCATGAGAAGCAAGTGAGCTAAATATTGACAGCGGCATTGAGCGCACCATCAGCAAGTTTGCAGATGACACCAAGCTCTGGGGTGCTGTTGATAAGTGGGAGGGGTGGGATGTCATCCAGAAGGACCTGGACAAGCTGGAGAGGTGGGCCCAGGTGAACTTCATGAGGTTCAACAAGACCAAGTGCAGGGTCCTGCACCTGGGTCAGAACAATCCCCACTATCAATCCAGGCTGGGGGATGAGAAGATGGAGAGCGGCCCTGCAGAAAAGGACTTGGGGGTGTTGGTGGACAAGAAACTGGACATGAGTAAACAGTGCATGCTGGCAGCCCAGAAGGCTAATCGCATCCTGGGCTGCATCAAAAGAAGTGTGCCCAGCAGATCGAGAGAGGTGATTCTACCACTTTACTCTGCTCTAGTGAGACCTCGGCTGGAATATTGTGTCCAGTTCTGGAGCCCTCAATACAGAAAGGACAGGGATCTGATGGAGTGGGTCCAGAGGAGGGTCATGAGAATGATCAGGGGGCTGGAACACCTCTCCTATGAGGACAGGCTGAGGGAGCTGGGATTGTTCAGTCTGGAGAAGAGAAGGCTTTGGGGGGACCTACTAGTGAATTTCCAGTACCTAAAACGAACTTACAAGAAGGCTGGAGAGGGCCTGTTTGCAAAGGCCTGTAGTGAAAGGACAAGGGGCAATGGTTTTAAATTGAACAAGAGTAGATTTAGATTGGATATTAGGAAAAAGTTCCTCACCATGAGGATGGTGGAACACTGGAACAGGTTGCCCCCTGATGGTTGGGGCCCCATCCCTGGAGGCATTCAAGGTGAGGCTTGACAGGGCTCTGAGCAACCTGATGTAGTTGGGGATGTCCCTTCCCACTGCAGGGGGGTTGGACTAGATGACCTCCAGAGGTCCCTTCCAACCCAAACCATTCTATGATTCTATGATTCTATGAAATTAACTGGCATTTGTCTTCATGCGCTTCTAAGCTGTTGCAAATTTTCCAGGACAACACGTGCCTTCAGTCTGCGCTTCTGCAAAAGCAACTTTACAGTCTGAGGTTTTATGGGAGTTCTTATACGTAGAGTGATAAAACAGGCCTGTGTTACTGTGTTAGCTTGGTTCTAGCCTGACAGAAAGAGTACGTCTTTCAAGACTTTCAAGAAAGATGGGAACTTTGAGTCTGCTTTTCAGCCTTATATAATTGTTCATATGTCAAATGAAGACTTTAGGTAGAAGGAAAACTTTCGTTATCCCCAAAAGACATTCATAATGTGCTCCAGATACAAAACTAAATAAATTCTTAAAATTATTTGCACCACTTAACCATGTAAACATAATGCGAGTGCAATGTAGCTCTTACAGTCTGCCTATGGCTATGCATAACTCGTAAATGATTTCTAAAATGAAGGTGCTTTTAGGAAGTAAATTAGTTTGGTTTCTTTGGTCAGTATTTGAGATGGATCTGCACTGAGTATTGTGGTGACATCAGGGGGAGTCTGAACCCACAATGCTGTGCAAGCCTGAATTTTATCTGTCTGAAACATACCAGTGAAAGGACTTTTCCAATAAAGTCTCCTGATCCAATAAGCTTTTAATTATTTTGTCATGAATTTTCATGAGAAAATTAAACTCAAGATTTTGTTGCTATAAGAAATGGGAAAAATATGACATTTTTAGTGTAGAGCCAGTATCTCATTTAAAATGTAGTCCTACATGCTTACTCTAATTCCGTTTCTTTGTTTTCATTATAAAATTGGAAAGTAAGCCAAAAGAGTGTATTTATGGCCTACAGTACCTGAAATGGTAGTTTATTGGAAAGATTGTGCCACATCAGCTATAGTTTTTGGCCTTTTTTAGTGCCAACCACCCCTCCTGCCTGTTGCCACGCAACACTGACAATGCTAGTATGCAGTACATCTCAGATAAACCTACACTGAGCTTTCTCTGCACATACCTTTTTTCATCCTGGCTTTTACTATTCCTGATTCCAATTCAATGATTGTCTCTTTTTTAAGTTGGAGCTGCATTTATTACCTATTGAAGACCACTCTGGTAATAACAATTAACCCTTGATGTTTTTTTTAATATCTTCACTTGCAGTGTGACTTATGCATACAGAAATTGCTCTGTGAAGTACAGTGATCTTTTGGATAAGACAAACAACTCTAGTCACAGCAGCAGAACTCACAGCTTTTTGGGATGTATAATGACAAATTGCAGCTATTTAAAATTAGACAGGATTTCATTATAGAGTTGGAATTTAGTCAGAATGAGGTTAATGCTCATGTTATTTGAAGATATTTCATTTCTATTTGTTCACATTGAAAATCAGGGTTAAGTTCTTTGAAAGTTAGTAAAATGAGGAAAGCACAACCACTTAGCATAGCATTTGCAACATTTCTTAGTGTAAAAAAATAGACTGTCATCTACTCAGTCCTTGTTAGAAACATGCAAGTTTTCCTTTGGAGATCACTAATTCAAATAAATAACCTGTGTAACTGGATAGATTCTAAAGTCACAAGGGTTTAGTTATAGGTTTTGTTTAGCTTTTTCTCATGAACAATTGTTGCACAGACTTGTTTGCTTTTTAATTAGTACTTATCATCTCATTTGGACAGAAGTCTCTTGCTCCTATACCTGGCAATGCTGTTACCAGAATTGCTGTTGGCAGATGGTAGAAAGGCAGGATTGGAAAGAAAAACAGCTAGTGGTCAGGAAAGAACCAACAGTACATAATCAACATTTGTGGATCCATAGACACTCTAAAATCCTTAAGAGCTGCTAATTATTCATTTAAAATATCACTGCCTCCATTTATACACAGTACTTGGTGGCACATGCTGTTACCTGAAAGATGAATATAATAGAAACTTCTTAATAATAATAAAAGTGGAATGATTCTGCTGGGACATGTTGAATTCAAACTATAGTTGCAAAATCATAACAGTACAAATCAGGCAAAGGAATATGATAAAAGGATATCTCTTGCTCCACCTTCAGCTTGAAGCTGATTACTGAGGTTCAGACATTGCAGCAAAAGAAAGTAGCAGATCCAAATGTCCTGCAAGCTCTGTTGACTGGAACTTTTACCTTTTTTTTTTTTTTACCATTTTTTACCTTTTGCTATATGTCTGAAAGCCTTTGCAGAACTCAGATTTGGAGGAGGACATAAACTAAAATTACTTCAGATAGATGCTTCCTATAAATGTCTGTATCTTTTCATTAAGTACTGAACCAGATTTTTTTTATTTTAAAGTGTCTTTTGGAATAATCTTGAGGGATCTATGGGCTGCAATATATATAATATATATTTTTAAATTGCAAGCTGCTTATTAACAGCAATACACATAAATACTCATCCCTTTAAACATGTGTTGCTTAAGTTTTAACTATTCCCAAAGTTTTTTTCTTTTTGCTGTTTAATATTAATTAATTACAGGCACAGTCTGAAAATCACTTGGGGTCTCCTGTGGCCCCTGGTGCAATAACTGTGCCGACAGCAGAGGGAGCATTAAACTCATTGCCCACGGTAAAGTGTGGGGAGTGAAACCCATGTTCCTATAATCCTTGTATGGGTAGGATGAGCTCATTAGCCTTCTGGCAGTCATCCTAGGAGAGGGACAACTCTGATTCCAAACCTGGGCAGATGGAGCTCGTTTAGCCCTGTAAGGCCTTCCAGCTAAGAGAAGGAAGCTTGCTAGGCCCTGGCAGATGACCCTTAGGACTAAAGGGTGGGTCCAGTACTGCGCATGCTGCGTCTCACCTAAAAAAAATCCATTGCACAGGCTCGAGGGTGCTATCCGCTATCCTCTTTTTATCAGCGCGCTTGGAAAAGGCGCTGATGAGGAGCGTGGGTGGAACCCTCCCTGGATCTTCGTTCGCAAAGCCTAGCCATACATACATTAATTAATTAATTAATTAATCTTCCTTAGGCAGAACAGTGGCTGAGCTGGTGGCTTGGTGGTAGTGAGCCTTTGTTTTAGCAGAAGCAGAGTACTGCACTGAGATAGGGTACAGATGGGGGAGTTTCTGACCCTGGCTGCTTGTGCTGGCCATCTTTGATGCTCTCTGCTTCATGAAAACAGCGTCTTCAGAAATGCTGTGAAAGCAAACTGCAACAAAATGGAAATGGAAAGCTCTCCTAGTCATTGCTTTTGATTTCCAGTAGCAGAAAGAAAATAGAGCAAATGTGTGTTTGTCTCTGTGATCTGTGCTTGTTCTCATGGCTGAGGGATGAGATGGAGGCAGGCACAAAAGCCGGTGAAGAATGCCTGATTACAGCTCTGTCCCACCCTGCTCTGGGTTTTTAGACCTATTCCTCCTCCTCATGGCTGGATGCCTTTTGGCATGCAGAAGGAAAAAGAAAACCAAATTTATATGCAGCAGTGGTAGCTCTGTGGTTATTTGTGAGGTGAGACGTGCTGAGGCTTTTGGTACCTGCTAGGGCACTGATTTCACAGGGAGAAGCATTTGTGCACATTTATTAAGCATTTTTATGTGAATTCTTAGTTGCCATCAGTGAATAGAAAGCAGAGAGTAAATAATCCTTCTATGCAGTGTTGGTTTAACCAGTATGAATCAATTCTGGAGTAAAAGTGACATCTACTTAATACCCTACTGGTTCTCATAAAATAAGTCAGAGGAGCTGCTAGTAAACACAAACTGATGTTTTCTAGAAAGTGATGATGAGGGCAGAGATTTTGTTCTGTTAAGTCCCTCTTCACTCTCTTCTGATGTGCTTTTTGCAGCTTTATATGTTTTCCCCAAGACACCTGCAGTAGTTTGTAGTATTTGGTGAGGTGTTTTGCCCACTTGTAGCTCTGAAAAGGTGTGGCAAATTTGCATATTTAAATCACATGTTAACATCAATTTAAGGTTAATTTTGCCTTCTGCAGTCTTGGAATCTGTGATTCAGAACCAAAATGTCCCTGTCTCAATATGTTAATATTAGAGGGTTGTTTTCTTTCTAGAACTTGACCGTTGTTCCAGAGGCTGAATAAAGTTATTTTGAGATAATTTACCAAGAGCACAAGGAGGTTGGGATTTCCTGCTCCTCATTTCACCTCCTTCCTTGTTGTTTGTCAGCTGGAGACCTTGCGAGCCCTGTGCCAGCTTGCACTGGGTCCTTTTGTGCATGAAATCC
Organism: Bucco capensis; assembly: GCA_013396975.1. NCBI lineage: Eukaryota > Metazoa > Chordata > Aves > Piciformes > Bucconidae > Bucco > Bucco capensis. The sequence goes on along the minus strand of VWZO01018811.1, from coordinate 541 downwards.
ATGTTGGGCCATGCAGACTGCAGAATAGATGCAAGGGCAGATGGCAGATATTCCTAGTGTGGTTATCTTGGGGGAATTTGGGCTGTGAAAATGGCACAATGTGATGCTGATGATAGGAAACAGGGCAGGGGATATGATTTCCAAAACTTTGATAAGGGTTATTTTGGGAGTTGAGCATCATTCTGCTTCACTCTAAAGGCAAAATTGAAATTAAGGGAAGAGAGGGTTTCATGGTGTTGGGAGAAAAATAGTGAAAAGAGGAGGAAGTTGTGGTCGGTGGAGCAGAGTCTAACTGGAGGCCTGTGGCTAGTGGTGTGCCCCAGGGGTCAGTGCTGGGTCCAGTACTGTTCAATATATTCATCAATGATCTGGATGAAGGAGTAGAGTGTTCCCTCAGCAAGTTTGTGGATGATACCAAGCTTGGAGGAGTGGCTGGCACCCCAGAAGGCTGTGCTGCCATCCAGTGTGACCTGGACAGGCTAGAGAGATGGGGAGAGAGAAACTTGATGAAAATCAACAAGGGTAAGTGTAAAGTACTGCA